>CM052339.1:11918122-11990890 GCA_028455595.1 Lasioglossum vierecki | reverse complement strand
TTCAATATTGAATAGAACGTATTTAAAATGTAATAAAATGTTTTAATTTTTTAATTTTTAAATAAAAATTATAAATTAGCAAGGAATGGGTAGTATGAAAATTGGCCAAATCTTCTTCGAATTTTTTCAGGCATCTCCAATCCATAGTATACAGATCAGTGTACTGAGCGCTACAGCCGACGCTGGTCGTTGCTCTATTCCACTCTATTCTACTACATTACCCGTGACCGTACCAAAAACAAATGTGCCGCAGTCTCTATTGGTCTCCAAACATCTTTAAATGTAACGAGATTTCTGATCGGAGTATGATTCTCAAATACATTTAATCACCGAATTATACGATTTTTTGGTAAGAACGTGCAAAACGATTGGCACAACTTTTGCGCATTTCTCGCATTTTATATTGATACTGTACCATTCCAGATTTGAAATCGTTTAGACCGACTAGATCGTAAGATGATTTAAACGTTTGACGTTTTGTTATGGTTTCGAAAAATTTTTCTTATTTCTTCCATCTACATTTCCATAAGTGAAATTTAACTAAAACAGTATCTCGTTTGCCCTAGAAATCGTTCGCTCTCTACATAACCTGTAAATCGCGTATTATAAAATTTCGGTGCATTAACAAGTATGTCTCCAATATTTCTAATGTCTATCTCTCTAATATTCAACGCAGTCAAGAGAGTCTCGAGTCTCGGAAGAAGTTTGTCACCATGGCGAGCACCTCTTCCGATCAAAACAACATTGCGCAGAAAACATGGGAGATGTCGAATAATATTGAGATGATCAGCACCGTTGACGAGATCTACAGATACGATCGGAAAGAGCAACAGGACATACTAGCTGCAAAGCCCTGGGAAAAGGAGTACATACATAATATTTTCTACCCATTAGATTTAGCACGTTCTAAAGTATTCTTGTTCGCTTTGCAGCCCTCACTTCTTCAAAGACATCAAAATCTCAGCACTGGCTTTATTGAAAATGGTTATGCACGCTCGTTCCGGAGGCACTTTGGAAGTAATGGGCCTTCTCCTGGGAAAAGTAGCTGCGAACACGATGATCGTTATGGATTCTTTCGCATTGCCTGTCGAGGGAACTGAAACCCGAGTTAACGCTCAAGCACAGGCTTACGAATACATGTCGGCTTACGTAGAAGCTGCCAAACAGGTATATCAGGGCAGCTCGTTTTACCATGCTTTTTTCAGCATTTTTATCAGCATTCAATTAATTATTTCAATGATAATCCATTTTTTAAATTATTTGTCGATATCGCTAACTTGAATTTCTATTATCGAAAGGTCGGCAGACAAGAGAACGCGATCGGATGGTACCACAGTCACCCTGGTTATGGTTGCTGGTTGTCAGGCATCGACGTGTCCACTCAAATGCTCAATCAGAATTTTCAAGAACCATTTGTTGCTATCGTGATCGATCCCGTTCGAACAATATCCGCTGGCAAAGTTTGTCTAGGCGCGTTTCGAACTTATCCAAAGGTAGTATACTCATTGTATTCGGATCTCTACGCGAAATAAAAATACATATTAACATCGAACCTGCCAATGTCACGCAAATGTGGTGTTTAATAAGTTATTCTGCAGTTTAAAACTACGTATTAGGAGGCACTAGGAACAGAATATTTGACTGTTATCGAAATTACAAAGTTACTCGTGTGGAAATTGCTTTGTCGCGCTTTCGCAAGCCGAGACATTCAGTGGTCGGTGGGTTCGGTGTTAAAAATCTAGTGAAAACCAATAAGAAACGGAACAAGCTCCTCTGCAGGGCTACAAACCAGCGAACGAAGAACCATCCGAGTATCAAACGATCCCGCTGAACAAGATCGAGGACTTTGGTGTCCACTGCAAGCAATACTACTCGCTGGAAGTGTCCTACTTCAAATCGTCGTTGGACAGGCGTCTGTTAGATTCCTTGTGGAACAAATATTGGGTTAACACGTTGAGCTCTTCCAGCCTTTTAACGAATGCGGACTACACGACAGGACAGATATTTGATCTGTCGGACAAATTAGAGCAATCCGAAGTGGCGCTTGGAAGAGGATTTATCTTAGGTGGAACAGCCGATCCGCACGATCGATGTTCCGTAGAAAAATTGATCAAAGCGACGAGAGACAGTTGTAAGACAACGATCGAGATCATTCACGGTTTAATGGCACAGATCATTAAGGACAGATTGTTCAATCAGGTCGGTTGTAAAAACGCTGTAGACGCTCAGGAGCAACAACAAATGAATTAATTCATTAACGTATAAATATCCTCTCGAAAGAGTAATTGTAATTAATTGTATGGAAAGTTTGTAATAACGAGAAATACACGTAAGCGGCTCTGATCTCTCTCTCTATATATATATATATCTTTCTCGGTTTTTCCTGGTTTTTATTTTAAAAGTATTTCTGTTAGTTTGTTCGTTGATTATATACTTTTTTTCTTATATAATTTCTTCAGGTATGTTGTCTGGTATTTTGGAGACATAGATGCTATATATTATAGGGCTTAGGACTCCACATTGAGAAAGACCCTTGTGGATGTACTGTTGGCTGTTGTCAGTAGTAAAGGAGACTGTTCGACGATAAATCCAATTAGCTAAGTTCAGTGGTCTCTATGACATTCGAATATCTGCTCGTTTCTATATTACGATATCTCCTAGCACGTGTTGACAATATGGTGTCGTCAAGACGATGTTGAATGTAAATAAGATATAATAAATAATATACCCTATGCCCTATATTGTGATAATAAAACTGTTCTCGTTCTTACGCATATCCCCTGAGCTCCAAAGCTAAAAGGTTTACATCAATAAATGTAAATATAATGTATCAGGGAATGAATAATAACTAATAAAATTCCAGCAGAGTTTACTGAAAATTGTTACGGTTAGAAATTGTTTACAGATATTTATGCAAGCTCCAAGAATGTTGTAATACACGTGTAGACAGTAAACAGTATCAATTAGATACTTCACACTTGACTATAATATCGAGATCGCGACGTATACTTTTATTTCACGTCAGCTTGCGCGTTCCTTTTTCCACGTTTTTTCTCGTTTAGCTTGCTTCTTTATTCGTGCCGTGTTGGAGAGTACTTAGTCGACGATTTACAAGTCGTCCATTATCTTTCGACCGTAGTTTGATAACAAGCGACAACGCAAGTCCCAGAAAGATCGCTATTTTTCCTGAAATTACTGTTGTTTGCCTCCGTACTAAATTGAAATGTATTGAAAAACAATAAATTCTATTAAATAAATGTGCTACGCACAAAGAGAATGACCTGAAAAGTTAATAAGTACTACTTACTTGCATTGCCTTACCTTCACAATGTATAGCACACATTGATGTACATTTAAAAATTATGCGGGAAAGTGAGAGGCCGGTAGAGGGGATTGAGAGTGGGTTGGGTTGTGTATGGTTTCGCGCGCTCGGGGGCAGTCGGCAATCCAACATTCTCTTGGAGAGAATAAGATGCCGACTGTCCCTGCGGATCATACGGGGGTATCGCATTTCTATCGCCTTTATATTTTAAGAGAAATTATCGAAAATGTATTTCATTTGTGTCCAAAAGTACTATGCCCAATTCTATTTGTGTCCAATTTCCCAGATAGCACAGTACGTCTGACACAGTCTGACAGATGTCGTTTTCTCGTCGTTTTTACGTCTTTACGTCTTACGTCTCTAAAAGACGCCTTTTACACGTCCGAAAAGGCGTACTTTTTCAGACGTCGTTTTGACGGTTGAAGGAAGGTGTCTTTTATATTTTTTATATTTATCTATAGACGCGTCCAATCGTACTTGTGTCTAATAGAAACATGTCCCATCGTACTTGTGTCCAATCGTACTTGTGCCCAATAGAGATGTGTCCAATCCTTCATGTGTCCAATAATGTTGTTTCCAAAAAATATGTGCCCAATAGCTAAGTGTCCAATCGTACTGTGTCTAATCGAAAGCCTCTCCTCGTATAAGGTCAAACAATAAGAGACTTAGAGTGACAGAATAAGTTTAGAGCCAATTTTTAGTTCAGCTAGTTTGAGACTAGATGGCGCCTAGTAACAGTTCAAACAGTGTTTGCGGAATTCAATTGTTTTTTCTTATACTAGTGTTTTGAGATGTGTGAAGACTTATTCTAAAGAGGAAGGTTTAATGCACTTCACTCTGCTCGTGATTTAACGAGATTATGTTTATATCTAATAATATAAGCGTCCAAAGTAGGGGAAAAAATCGATAAAAAAACCGAGAAACCTGAACCACCTTCCGATTCTAGCTCAGGGGTTGGTTACACTGAAATAATATAATAGGTGCAGGGTGTATACTACCCCCTTACGCTCAGTCCTTTAGGTCCGTGCATGAAACCAACATTGGCGACATCTGTTAGATATTTGAATGTCTTACGGCAGACATCATTCGGTGTCTGTGCTATCTAGGTAACGGTGTACTTTTTGAGACATTGTTTTGACAGTTGGAGGAAGGTGCCTTTCATGCGTCTCATTTCTGCCGTAAAAACGACGTCTCGAAAGAGGTGCCTTTTTCGACACTCCAAATGGCCATTTTTTACGCATAAAAGGCACCTTTCTTTAATCGTAAAAACGACGTCTCAAAAAAGACGCCGTTATGGACGTATGAAGTATAAAGGCATCTTTTCGAGACGTAAGGCGCAAAGACTTAAAAATGACGTGAAAACGACATCTGTAGGACGTCCTGTGGTATTTGGGTTGTAAATATCGCGAATATTGCAAACATCTTTAAAATACTCCTAATAATTTAGAAGTTCGTCCAATAAAAAAGTCAATTCATCAAGACCCCAAATCCATTCTCTGTTACGCGAATCAGACGAATCAGAATGATCAGAATTGATCAGAACCAATCAGAACCTTTATCGTTTTCGAACCTCTCTAAAAGATGTCCCTTCGATCTCCGCCGCTGATAGGTCGCTTCGAAACTGCTGTGCGTCCATGTGTTTCGTTTCCCGCCTTGCGTTTTGTTGTGGCGGCTCCACCAGTCGGTTCCCCCTGTAAGACCAGTAAGGTGGTACTCGTGTCCTGCTATACACTACATATACACTAGCCAGAAATATTCACTGTAGTGGTGCTCTTAGGAAACGTCGTTCAGGAACACCTCGTCTCTCGTACTCGAATCGAACCGCCGCGTCGTCGTTTGGGTTGGCTCTGCTCGGGTATGGTGGCTCTGTCCGACTAGAGTGCATAGCCAGTGCATAGTGACGGACCTTGTGTTTGGTTCCGTCCCCATAATCCCAGTTCGAAAGCGAGGATTGCCAGTTGTTGCGACGTAGAGAGAGAAAGAGAGAGAGAGAGAGAAGTGCAGTGGTTGTGTCGAACGGATTTCTGCCGGCCATGGAGAAACGGATAGAGCTGGAGAAACGGGGTAGAACCCCCGGCGAAGTAAGTCCCGATTTCTCGTTCTTCTTTATTTCTTTACGAACCGCAAACAAACTTTGTTCCCCTACCATACTCTCACGTTTCCCTTCATGTTTGCTCGCAATTATTCCTGAGCCTGTGAAACACCTAAACGCACCGTTCAATCGCGGAGAACATTGTTTAGGAAAATCGAGTGAAAACGGAGCATAATTTTTTCGACGACCGCGTGGCCCGCATGCATTTATCTCGTCCGTAAAATTTATCTTGTCCATACCGAATCCACCACCGCTAACACACCAACAGGCATGGCGTGGTCCCCGGCCGCTTTCCTCAACAATTTCCCAGCAATCTCTCTCTCTCTCTTTCTTTCTCTCTCTCCCTCTCCCTCTTTCCTCTAGCTCTCTACCCGGCGAAAAATTCGAATCGTTGCTTCTAATGCACTGTTGAAGTTTAGAAAATTGATGGAGAATTCTTTCGATATTGTCGAAGGAAAGCGTAGCGTGGCTAGCGCCAGTGCAAACGTGTTTAATCAATGGAGACCTTCCTCTCTATCCCTCTCTCTCTCTCTCTCTCTTTCTTCTTCCCTCACTCTCCTGCAATGGCTGATTTGATTTTATTCCATTTTATTACGTTTTAGTACGTTTTATTGTAATTTCTTCGCTCGAAAGTTCTTCGGTTTGGTTAATTAGGGATTAGGGCACAGGTGTAGAGACTGTTTTTTTTAGAAGTTTTGGAGAGCTTTCGGAGAAATTAGTTTGGAGTTTTAGGGAACCTTGGTGGGATAGGAGGATGGAGAATGGTTCTATCGATACAGACGTGTTTCGTAAATACCAGTAAGAACGCGTGGTAGAGTTTAAGGATTTTTTGGGGGAGTGAAAATATTGAGGTAGATCTGCGGAAAGTGACTGGTTTTTTACTGTGGAATTTTTTGTTGAAGAGAATTGAATGGTTCTCTGTGGCATATTTAGAATTGTAAGAAATTGTTTACAATTTTTTATCGCGGTAAAGTACGTCGGAAATTTATTTTCTATTCATTGTTTTTCAAATTGAAGGAAATCGAACATTTTTCTGTGGAATTTTAAGTTGGAGAGAATTGACTGGTTTATCTATGGAATATTTAGAATTGAAAGAAATTATTTTCAATTTTTAATCGGAGTAATTTCTGTAATTGTATTTCAAATTGAAGGAAATTTTTTTGAATTTAAATTTTACCTCAATTTTTAATCGTAGTAATTTTACATCGGAAATTTATTTTCTATTGATTGTTTTTCAAATTGAAGAAAATTCAATATTTTTCTCTGGAATTTAGAATTGAAGGAAAATGTTTTAATTTTAAATTTACCTCAATTTTTAAACCCAGTAATTTTATGTTGGAAATTTATTTTCTATCGATTGTTTTTGAAATTGAAGGAAATTCAACAGCTTTTACTGGATGTAATTGAATATTGCCCGACATTTTCAATTTTTCGATGAAATTAAAATTGAAGGTGCTTGAAAATTCTTCTATGAAATTAAAATTGGAGGGAATCGAACATTTTTTAATTGAATTTTATTAAAGTTGCAGTCAATTGTATATTTTTCTATGGAATCCTATTGAAATTGAAGGGAATTGTATATTTTTCTATAGAATTTGATTGAAATGGAAGGGTATTGTATATTTTGTAATGAAATTTTATTAAAATTCAAGGAACTTGTATATTTTTCTATGGAAATGTTTAAAATTGAGGGAAATTTCATGTTATATAGAAAAATTAATTCTCTTTGCGTAGAATTTTCATCATTACTGTTTCTCAAACTATATTTCTTTTCAATTTAATATTGAAAGAACTTTTAAATTTCCCTTCATTTTAAATGTTTCTACGGATTTCAAAAGCGTAGTAAATTTCGAATTGATTATAATTTTTATCTTAATCGTTTCGCAAACAATAATTTAGGCGCGCAGCGACGAATCGCTATTGCTCGCCATACAGTCCAAGTATTATGTCAGAGTCAAGGTCGAGCAAACCGAACGTTGCTTTTCCTCCGTTTAATCAGGGTTCTGCAAAAAACAGTTGTTCCAAATTGTTAATAGAAAGTGATAATTTCACATATAATTTTTCTTTTATTTTATTTTAGTTTGATTAATATTCAATTCTTTTGATGTAAAGAACAATGATCTACATTATTCTGTTTTCTTATTTCATTCATTATTTGCTTTATCACGCTTTTCCTTTTTCTTTAATTAAAAAAGCAACATCAACGTACGCAATTAAAATGATTAAAATAGTAATTATAAATATATTACTCGTTCTTTTTCTCTCGAGTAAAAACTAGAAATATATATACAATAAATTGTTAGATAAAAAACGGTTTTACAAATTTTCTGTAAATAATTAAGAACAGAGGTTGAATGTTTTCTATTACGAAAATTATGACAATCGGCGGGTGATTATGCGTGTGTCGCACAAGTGGACGTCGCCATTGTTTTCCCTCCAGCACGCGGCAGAATTCCTTCGGCCACAATTCTCCAGATACTTTTTCAAATATTCCAAAGAGACAGAGGGGGGAGAGCGAGAGAGAGAGAGAATAGTAGAAAATGTTTTTCGGATATTTTTATTTTAGTATGTCACGATTTGTCTGATTATTCGATCTCTCTTTCGACGTTCTATTCACATTTCACGGCGTGTCGCTGTCCGATCAACTGCGCAGCCATCTTGGACGAGTCCACTCATTCTCCAATCGTCTTGCAGGATTTTCAGATAAACAGGGAAACACGGAATAATTATTTTCCACACGTTTACCTGCGCTGGAAAAGTTTCAACGGCGATCTACTGTATTTTCTTCACTTTTTTTCATTTCTCACAACCACAATTTGCGAGATAAAAATCGGAGAAAATTCTGTAAAATGCGCCGTAGGATCCAAAATATGTCTGACTTTTTTCAGAATTTTTGATATGGCAGATCATTGTTAAAAATAATAAAAACTGACTTTTCTCGACATTTCTTATTAAAATTAATATTAGTTTCTATTTTTTACGACCGCAGTTTGCAACGAAAATATATAAAATAATACATGAAAAAATCCGGAAGCATATTAGATTCACAAGACTATGGGAAATAATAAAATATCGAATGTTCATTTAATTATTTATTATATATTTATAACTGATTTGTCTCTAATGTATGTCTTTTCCTTTTCCAGATCAAAGAACTGGTCCTGGACAATTGTCGAAGTACAAATATTGTAGGTTTAACGGATGAATTCGCTGCTCTAGAATCATTAAGTCTTATCAATGTGGGTCTCACCAGTTTAAAGGGCTTTCCAAAGTTGTCAAGTCTCAAAAAGGTATATTTAAAAAATACCTTCATCAATTTCACACATTTACTCTACATTAATTTTATCATCAGTTTTCATTTAATTCATCCCTTTGCCTCCTCCGGATTTGAAAGAGGTTTATTGAATAATTTTCTGAATTTTGCGCAGCTGGAACTCAGCGACAACAGAATCTCTGGCGGTTTAAATCTTCTTCAGTCCAGTCCGAAATTGACCCATCTGAACCTCAGCGGCAACAAGATCAAGGATCTTGACACGCTTCAACCTTTGGTAAGTCTTGAGAGAAGATTGACAAAATTCGTTTTATTATAAATATTTCGCAGTGTGTGTATAACGATCACGTTTTTATTTGCAGAAGGAATTCATGAACTTGAAGAATCTTGACCTCTTCAACAACGAAGTGACAAACTTGGATAATTACAGGGAGAAAGTTTTCAGTCTTAATCCTAGTCTTCGATACCTCGATGGGTATGTATTTATTTTATAGTGATATCGTTTTCCGTGATTCGATGTTGTATAAATACAACAAAACGAAAACAACAAATATTCATCGATAAAATTGACGATCAAATTGATTAAATTAATGGTAAAATCGATACAATTGACGATCTAATCGATAAAATTGACATTGAAATTGTAAAATTGATCATATTATTGATCAAATCGATAAAATTGACGATAAAGTTGATCAAATTGATCAAGGATATTAAAAATTTATATATATTGATATTGATTTTAGTATATGTATATTCGCGCGCGCGCGTGTGTGTTTCATATTGACATTCATATTGATTTTGATTAAATTGATATTATAACTAATTGTTTCGTTTCCAACAGATTTGATATCCACGACCGTGAAGCAGACGACACCGAAGGAGAGGATGACGAAGTAAATGGAAACGAAGATGGTGATGGCGATGCCAACGAAGAAGATAGTGAAGAAGGTAACTAATTTTTCTTATTTACATTTCTTTGCGTTTTCCGTCGGAATCCTTCTAACCGTTTCAATGAACAGTTTCAGATGAAGAAGACGACGAAGATATCGATGACCGCGGTGTAGGTTTAGCAACTGTATACAAAGAAGGTCTCGAAGTAAGTCGATTACGATTTTATTAACATTATTTTGAATCATTTCGATTGGAACATATCACTTTTTAGCGTAGATTTGAATGGTCCAAAATGTGTTCTCTGCAACTTTTCCCTCGACAAAATATTGCGAAAAAATTCATAGACGTTCTACTTAGTGGTACACACGGCTGCGAATTATTTCAGAATTTTCGATTGGACGGTCAATTTTTTAAAAAATCCATAAGCATAACGTTGTGATAGGATCCCCAACTTCAGTATCTGGATTACATTATCGTTTATTTCTTTTGTTCCGGTCGAGAAAAGTTACGAAAAAATTCATGAACATTCTACGTGATAGCACATACAATTGTGAGTTATTTCAGAATTTTCTGTTTGCAAATGAATTTTTTAAAAAATGTAGGAGCATAATTTGAAGGGGTCCTCAAACTTCACTGTCTGGGTTAGACTACACTCGGATTATTCTTTATTTCTACTGTTCTGCTCGAGATAGAATTGCGAAAAAATTCATGAACATTCTACGTAATAGCACACATGACTAAAAATTGATGTTTAAAAAAATACGAAAGCGTAAGCTTATGATCGGATCTCCAGTCTGGAGATGTTCAGCACTGTAAACAATATTTGCTCGGTTTTCGGTCAACGAAAAATTACGAAAAAATTCATGAATATTCTACTTAGTAGCGTACACGACTGTGAATTATTTCAGAATTTTTGGTTGGTTATTTGACTGTTTAAAAAATCGAGAATAGGCTCCTCAATAAACAGGAATAATCGACTGTTATTTCGAACTACCAAGGGATTTAATTCAATGAATGTAATTGCGAATTTTGTTGTAACAGGATGACAGCGATGAAGATGATTTCATGTGCGACGGAGAAGAGGAAGAGGATGATGATGACGCTGAGGATGATGAGCCGGAGGAAGAAGAAGGTATAAAATCAGTTCAAACTGATTTCGCCACTCAAACAAAGTTTAGAACTTTACAACTGTAGAATTTTAGAAGTTTACAACTTTACAACTTTAGAATATTACACGTTCAGAATTTTAGAATTTTACAACTTTACAACAATACAATTTCAGAATTTTACGATTTTATAATTTTACAACTCTAGAATTTCACAATTTTACGTCAATTCAACTTTAGAATTTTACAATTACACAATTTTAAAACATTACAACTTTAGAATTTTACGATTACATAACTTTATAACATTATACATTATATTAATATTGATATTGATTTTAATATATAGGTAGCTTTTCCCCGCCACGCGTTGCTGTGCCACAGTATTTTTTAAAAGCATGTATGTGCTGAACGTGTTTGTGTTAATCTATTTCGTTCAATTTCATTTCGCTTTTCGTGTTCCTCTAGTTCTCTCTCCCTCTATCCCTGTCTCTCTCCCTCCCTTTCTCAAATTGAACATAGGTGCTACCAGTGGAGAGTTATAAGCAGAAACGTGCCCAATAGAGGGCGAAAAAGTTGTATTTGAACACGAAACATAGAACGTAGAAAGCTGCGGTTTGAACCGTTAGACGCGGCGTTTCTTCGAGGAGGTTTTAGAGCAAATCGCATTCGAAAAAGTCCATTAGCTGAAAAGTTATAAGCAGAAACGTGCCCAAAAGAGGGCGAAAAAGTTGTCTTTGTTCACTAATAACGTCACAACTTTTGAATGAATAGAATCAAGAATGAGTGAGAATGATTCGAATGCGGTTTTCTCGTAAATCTTCCCGAAGACACGCCGCGTCTAATGGTTCAAACCCCAACTTTCTACGTTGAGCCGTTCTCAATTGATGACGTTACAAACAGACAGACAGACAGACACGATAGAGATAGAGATTATTCGTTTTTTCGTATTGATATTCATATTGATTTTGATGAAATTGATAGAACCGATAAAATTTATAAAACTGATGAAAAAATCCATAAAATTGACGATCGAGTCAATAAAATAACTTTACAATATTACAACTTTAGAATTTTACAACTTACGCCTTTAGAATTTTGCAATTTCACAACTTTACAACATATTACAGCTTTCGAATTCTCTAATTTCTTTATCGGCCCGCAGAATCATCGCCGGCGCGAGGCAAGAAAAGAAAACACGAAGACGGCGATTCCGGGAACTAGACCACCAAAATTCCATCACCACCTTTTTCCTGGTTATTGTTCGATGAGCGTAAGCCCAGCTCACAACAAACAACAATAAACGGAGAAGCTCGCACTCCTCGCGAGCCGCGCCTGGGAATCAAACTACTTTCACCGACCAATGGAAAACATTTACAGTTAGTTGTAAAACCGAGGAAAAACATAAAATCAGAAAACGTCGAAAATCATTGTCTGACAAAAAAGAAAAATTGTCTGTAGAACACAACACGATACAGAAGGAAATCCATTCGCAGAATGAAAAGAATCAATTAAAAATAAAAAAGAACAAACGGATTATAAAACAACATATTTAAACAACAAGGGAAAATAAAAGATAAAAGAAAACAGGGCTGCATTCCAGCTGGACGCAGTAACGTTTTTAGTTATACTAACGATATTTTATATAGAGTATATAGTTAAAATATTAGCGGTGTTGCGGACGACGATAAAACTAAGATATCAGCTTTATCGATGGAGATAAGAGAGACACGGCGTTTTACACTTTGAGAAGGGGAGAAGGGAGCGTATTTGTCTGTTAGCTCCAGTCGGCCAAAGGCTGGTGTCACGCTGGAATGCAGTTTATTATCGTTAATCAGTAATAAGGTTACATAAGTTACATTTTAAATACATTATTATTGTATGTACGAGTTAAGGACCTTAGAGTACGCGAGGAACAACTTTTTGTACAGGTTTACACACCAACCAAGAGCGTGTCGAGCTGCGTTTCTTCGCGACTACGTTCGTTTCTCCGAGACAGAAAATATTTAAACGTGATTCTCGCATCAATTCCAATGAAAAACTTGCAATTTATTTGGAAACTCTACGGAAACTCAACTAACGTGGGGTACAAACCAACATTTCTGCGTGTTTCTGTATCATTTTATACACAACACACACACACACACACACATTTTATATATAACTGCGTTTATACATTGAATTGGTTCTCAGAAGTGAAGAATGATACAATCGTTATGAATTCGTGTTATTTTTGACGGGATTTTGTGAAAAAATTCGTGGACGTTCTACGGAGAGGGGTTCGTGACTGGGAATTATTTCCGAATGTTTGGTTAGACAATCAATTTTTAAATAAATCATGAAGGGTGACATCGAGGTGGGGTCCCCAACTTTTATGTTTGGGTTAGAAAATGATTTATTTCTTCTGTTCTGCTAGAGAGAAAGTCACGGAAAAATTCGTGAACATTCTACGTATTGGCACACATGACTGTGAATAATTTCAGAATTTTTGATAGCAAATTCGATTTTCAAAAAAATCTGGTAGCACATAACATCGTGATGGGATGATCCCCAACCTTGTTATCAGGGTTACATTTCTTACTCCTGTTCTGATCGAGATAATGTTACGAAAATATTCGTGAACGTTTTATAGGACGAAAGAAACAACCATAATTTATTTAAGAATTTTTCATTGCAAATTCGATTTTTTCAAAAATTTGGAAGCGTAACATTGAGGTGGGGTCCCTAAGCCCCGTTTCACACTAGAGCGTACGGTACGGCGTACCGCTATGACGTACCGTCCGCTTGCGTAGCCGATTACCCACAGTCTTATGGAACTTTTCACAGTTAAGCTGACGGTCCGCAAGCGGACGAGCGTCCGCACGGCTATTAGATTAAATATTATATTATTAAATGTAATATTTGTAGGAGCATGCAGAAAAATGTGATAAAAATGATCGAAGAAGAAGAAGAAGTGTTCCGTTGAATGTATAATTTTTATATAATAATTTTCAAATTTTATTATAATTTTTCCGTCTATTATATTAGACGGTACGCCGTCTAGTGTGAAAGCAAAAATCGGCTACGCTAGTGTGAAACGGGGCTAACTTCGATATATGAGTTTAGAAAATGCTTTTTTCTTCTGTTTTGTTCGAGAAAAGTTATAACAAAATTCATGAACATTCAACGTGGTGGTATATATAGTGAATTGTTTTAGAATTTTTGGTTGAAAATTCACTGTTTAAAAAAATCTGGAAGTATGACATTGCGATAGAATAATCCCCATACTTATTACCTGGAAATAATGCACTGTATCTTCTGTACTACTGAACAGACGATGAAGAAAAAATTCACGGACGTTCTACCTAATACCTCGGACGTCTGTAAATAAATTATGAATTTTTGATCGCGAGATCGATTTTTAAAAAAATAAAATTATGATCAGGGATAGATAGGCTTATGATTTATTATTTCGGTTCCGCTCGGTGAAGAATTGCAAAAAAATTTACGAACGTTTCACGCAATATTGCACACAACGCTGAATGATCTCCAAATTTTCCAACAGAAAATGAATTTTTTAAAGTGTTCAGAATCACTTTTAATTTCTGTCTCCGAAGTTGTCGCAAAGGGAAGCGCCAGCTGAGCACATCTCGCGATGATCGAAGTGCGGAACGATAATTGGTAAAAAAAATGATTCTCAATATCATTAATTAAAATATATATTGAATTACGATTTCTAATTTCGAGGAAAAGGAAGAATATAATATTTACACTTGTACTTTCGCACTTTTGAATCGTATTTAAAGAGGAATAAAAAGAAGAAGGAAGAGAGAGAGAAACGCAAAATTTAGATTATAATAGCCGAAGATCGAGAGATAAAACTCCTTGAGGTGATAGTTCGCCTCGAAAACAAAAGAAAAGGAGAAAATAACGAAAAAAAAAACATTTAAAAAAGGTGGATTAGATCGTGAGAGTGGGAGTGAAAATAAGCGAGAGTGAGTGAGAGAAAGAGACATCGGTTTTCTAAAGAAAAAGTAAAAAAAGAGAAAAAATTACGGTAGGATCGAGGATCTGGCGCCTCTTTGTCGCCAGTTTGGTTATGGCCTTATCCAATTTTTCCAAACAAAAAACGATAAAAAGCAAATTTATGGGGAAAAATCTGTAAATTTTCGAACATCTGCGAAACACGTAATAATTAAATCTGCGCGGATCGTGCGGATTTTTCATGTGAGAGAAAAAGAGTTCAGTTATATGTGTGTGCGTGCGCGCGCGCGCGTGTGTGAGAGAGAGATAGTGTGTGTGTGTGTGTATATATATATAAAAATCGAATTGAAATTAATTGATTAATTAATGCGATATACATTGATGAAGCGAGCTATGGTGATTTATTATTAGACTGCGGATGATTATGGAATTTTCCAGTTCTGTGGACGAAGATTGAAAAAGTGGAAGATAAAATTGGGGGGATTTTTTTGTTTAAATCGGGAGAAATTTCAAGATTAAACTGGGGGAAATTTCTAGTTTACATTGGGAGAATTTTTCAAGTTTAAATTGGGGGGGGATGTTTCAAATCTGATTTGGTGAGATTTTTCATGTCTAAATTGGGGGATTTTTCAAGTTTAAGTTAGGGTAAATTTCAAGTTTCGAAATACAGCAAATTTCACGTTTTAATTGTGGAAAACTATTAAGTTTAAATTCAGGGAAAATTTCGCGGTTCGATTAACTGAAATAGAATCTTATTTCCCGTGATCCTAACCTATTTAGATCTTCAGAGTATTTAAAAAATAAATTAAAATCGTGCTAAATTTTGTCATGTTTTATATTCTGGCATTTATTAAACATTTTCAAAAGCCATAATTGCATAAAAATCCGCAGTCTGTTCATTATAAATTGAATACCGAACGTTTGCGTGACCCACCGACGACGTGCGTTGTTTTTGTCAATTGCAATTCTTGGATAGACCATTTAAAAATGAAACCTTGTAAAATCTGTCGCATCTTTTTCTATTATCTGATATAAATATTATATGTACACACACACACAGACACACACGCACGCACACACACAGACACTCACACACATATATATAATATTATATAGAATATAATATTATATAGAATTATTTGCGTGTACAACTTGTCTTTCTCTTTTCCGTTGTTGAAAATCGACTTTTATCGTAATAATATTTGTTTATTTTCGAGCATCCTCATCAGAAAATAAGAAAAAATAATTTATTAATAAAACCATCTATAAATCAACGACTGTGTGTTTCTATGGTTGCACGAGTGTTGATTAAGATTTTTCGAAAATTATTGAATATTCAAGTTTTAGACGGGATTTAGTACGATTTTTCTTCGTTTTCGATAGGTTAGGATTATTATTAATATTATTAGTTATTTATTAGTATAATCACAATATTTATAATATTCACAATATTCATAATATTCAATGATATTTACTGTATTAATAATATTTACAGAAAGTAACAATATTCACGATATTTGCAATATACGAAGATATTTACAATATTAGTATTCAAAGAAATTTACAATATTCGTGATATTTTCAATATTCAAAGAAATTTACAACATTGATAATATTCCAAGAAATGTACAACATTAATAATATTGAAAGAAATTTACAATATTTACAGTATTTACAACATTCAAAGATATTTACAATATTCTAATAGAGTAGTATAATAACTTCCCAGGTAACCAAAAATCCAAATCTGGACGACATCAGGCGCGCGCATATGCCGACTAGGGTTTTGGACATGACCACAGTGATGGTACTATGGGCGCTTTTCGCGCGCATGCGCGAGTTTTGTCAGGAACGTGTCTACGTCCGAAATTTGTAGGGAGCTATTGAGGCGAAAGTAGTGAGAGACTATCCGGCTATACCCTTTTGCGAAATTAGCGGGGCGTTCAAGTTACCCGATCTTCGTACTTCACTGAGGCCGTCTGAGGCCAAAATTTTCGCGCATGCGCGCGAAAAGCGCCCGCAATACCATCACTACATGAGCATGAGGACGGCGTCATGTCGTCCATAGGACGAGGGATTTGGACTTGAGCCTGAGATCGGCATAATGTCGGCATCAGGACGAGAAATCTGCCTCTGCGGCAGCACCGTCGGACTGATGCAGAGCTGTGATATGGGGCGCTTTTTTCGCGCATGCGCGACTATTTTAGCCTCAGTCAAGTACGAAGATCGAGTAAATTCGGGTACCTCGGGTACCTGCTAATTTCGCAAAATGTATTATGATTTGATATTAAAAAATGAATGTAAAATTATATATATATTAAAATTTAATATTTATAACAATATAATATAAGTTACTCTTTTTCTTTATTTTGGGAATAAGGAAGGGAAGAGTACAAAATAACTTTAAACAAAATATATATAATAACAAAATTAAGTATTTTATTTGGCAGAAACAATTAAAGAATACCAGCATTTGCTGTTAAGATAAGGGAAACTGCCAAATAACATTCCCTCACTCTTTTCCCTCCAATAGTCCCCCACAAACTTCGGACGCAGATACGTTCCTGTCGAAACTCGCGCATGCGCGGAAAAAGCGCCCCATATCACAGCTCTGCACTGATGTAGCATCGTTTTACAGGGCATCACCGTCGGTGATTTTTAAATTAATTTTCATTAGTTTTCTTTATTGAATTCTTACAAACAGGAGATTTCATTTCTTCGAACACATGTTGTTTGGGATTTCTGGCCGAGTCTGGACGGTGACCATATTTTCCTGCTTCTGTGCCTCTTTTCCGGAACGGCTGCTCCTTCAGGGTACCTCGAACATCCAGGTATGATTAAATAATCTAGAAAAATATTTACATACCAGACGAGTACGACCTTGGAACTTGCACACACATATACAGACATTTTGATAAAAATAGTCTAAAATGACTCCAATGACCATGAAACGTGGACATCTGCTAAAAAATCGATTTTCGATTTTCGGGGTAATTACAATAACTTCCCTATAAAATCGGGAAGTTAATAAAGTACAGACCTCAAAAACATTGGACTTTGACTCGTGGGACCAACATCCGCACACACAGACACATATGTATGCATTAAACAAATTCTATGGACTTCGTGAAGCCTTATAACTCTCATCCCAATCTTGTTAATAATGGACGATGCCAAGGTTTGACCGTGCTACTGAAATCTAATCCATAAGAATTTCAACATTATCGATTATTTTCTATTACTTATATGTATGTGGTTTTGCGATTGAAAAATTATTAATAAATGTAGTATGATTTCGGCGCACAGATTCGATCAAAATAGAAAAAATTTTTTTTAAATTTATAACAACATTCTCTATTACTTACGACAAGTTCGCTTTTCTACCTTTCTTATTTAATGAAACACATTTAATATTAATTAAATTAATGTATTTTTTTTTTACTTACTCAATTTTGTTTTTCATAATTTATTTATATATATTTTATTATATTCTCTCTTTTTCCCTCTCTCTCTCTGAAAAATACACAATCTCATATAGTTCAACTTTCGGTTTCCCTTCAAAAAGCAGACCGCTTCTCAATTTTCGGTTCCCTTTTAGTAAGTAACCAGCTTCTCAATGTTTGGTTCCCCTATAGTAGACACTCTGCTCGTTAATTCTCGGTTCTCCTTCGGAAGGCAACCCGTTGCTCAGTAATCGATTGCCCTTTAGAAGGCAACCCGCTCGCCGTTTTAGCGTGACAGAAACTACAAAACTATTTCATTTCTGCCGTAAAAACGTCGGTCGCCAAAGAGATGTCTCTTACACGTCTTAAAAGTCGTCTTTTTGAAGAGGTCGTTCTTAGGGCTGAGTGAAGGCTTTTTGGCGTCTCTTTTTTGCTAAGAAAAAGACGGCTTCATAATGGCATCTTTTACACATTCATAAAGTCGTCTCGTTTACAGCAGAAATAAGACGCACAAAAGCACCTTCCTCCAATCATCAAAACGACGTCTCAAAAAATACTCCCCATAGGGCACCTACAGCGGAACCAGCGTCGCTAGAGGCGAGCGAATTAAATTGAATCTGTTGCGCGTGCGATCAGTGGAATCTCAATGTGTATGTATCGTATCCAATATACAAGTGTGTTTTATTTCAATTTTAAACAAGTGTTATGAAACTGCCTAACGTGGATAGTGTGTCAGGTTATGTGCTCAAGTAGCGTAAAAACGTAAAAGGAGTAAGCGCATAGTTAACTTACTTAACATAGTTAAGTGCATAATTAGCTTTTATACGACTTTCGCGCGACTTACAGACGCGTTTTGTTTCTTAAAAAAGTCGCCTAAAAGATGTAGCTTTAAGACCTCTTTTTGTGCATCTTATAGGAGTCTTTTTAAGGGTCTTTCAGACAGCTTTTCACTGTCTTTCGGGGATCTTGCAGGTGTCTTTTTAGGGACCACCTATGCATCTTTTATTCGTTATTTTAGGTATATTAGGTATTTTCAGGTATATTACAAGTCAATTAAAATTATATTATTAAAGGTAAAATAATTAATTATAATATGTACGGCTGCTGTCTGGTTCGTTGAGCAAGATCCGCAAAAACTTTGATAGTCCATAAGCGCTTTTAGCGTATCATCCTGCCTAGTAGCAATTGCAGCAGCTTTTTGACTCTTTTTCCTCCTGCCTTCTTTCATACTGTATGCGCTTGTCTATGAGTAGCGATACCTCGCTGGTAGCAGTGACTGAAAATAAAATATGTTTTATGGAAAAAAGATATACTAATTAGAGTAAGAGGATTATAATTTTTCGTCGTTGGTTCTACGTTGGGGATTTATCGGCAAAACCACTCAACATTCTCCAACAAACTCCCAATCGTTGGCCACCGTTGGCCAACCGTAAATGCTACTAGGGACGCCATCAAAAAGACTAGTTTACAGATGTGTAAAAGACACCATTTTGAAGCCATTTTTCACGGCAGAAATGAGACGTGTAAAAGGCATCTTTCTTCGACTGTAAAAACGACGGCTGAAAAAGACGTCTTTGTAGACGTGTAAAAATCCGTCTGTATGTGCCGTAAGACGTAAAGACGTAAAAAAGACGAAAGAACGACGACTTAAAGACGGACTGTGCTATCTGGGTATGGACCATCAAATCTTTTGCGGATGCTGCTCACCTACTCATAAAAGACGTCTTTCAGCAAACTTTCTGGTATCTGGGTTATGAATATGCTCCAATCAGAGCGCAGTTGTGACCGCTCGAGTAGTATCAATTCAATTATGATATTAAAGCCGCGAGGTCGTTGCTAATTATATATATTCCAGTAATCAGTGAGAGCCTAACCGATCTAGAATCAGTAGCGTTTCCACGCCGTATAAGAATGTGAACCGGGCTTAACCCAATTACGCAACGAAACTTGTCAAATTAATATTTGTTATATATATATAAAATCATATTTAGCACCAGAAACGGCTGCTTTGTCATTTTTTGATAGTGCTGTACCACATAAAACGAAAGTACAAATGGTAGAAGCAATGAATGCATAATCAAATTTTATCAAGAAACGAAGAGGAAAAACGATATACATATACTACAAACTGTGATGAAATATCAAAAGCAGTATCTTGACGCCACAAAACAGAGTTTGGCAAAAGATTTTTAAAGATTTTTTTAATATGGAGAGAAACACCTAATCAATCCCTTCATGATTAATTATATTTTTAAAACGCATTGAAGACTGTTTATTAACTGAGAGTTTTTTTGGAATTACTTCGATAGGGTTAACACAGTCACGTGTAGGGCAGGATCTGCTTGGTCTTACCAAATGTCCACAAGCAGATCTAGGACGAAACTTATAAGCGTTTCCTGTATCACTAAATGATGCATAATTTAAAAACTTACATGATTGTATCAAGAATTGAGACAGGATTTGCTGGACCCTACTAACGAGTCCGCCAGAAAATCAGGGACGAAATTCTTTGATGTCAACTCTTTTCGTAATTAACATAATATTCGTAGTAATTTTTTTTCCTCTATTAGAACTCTTCTTTTTTTGTAGACTGGAGCGTATTAATGAATGTATTTAATGTCTCTGTCAGTTATGTATATATGAGAAATCTCTCTAAATAAAAGTTGTAGTATTTAAGGATGTGCATATAGTATTAGAAAAAAAAAGTTTTTCAAGGTCATTTTTTCAAGTTTCCAAGGTCACGGATGTTTTTTCTATTAATAACTGATTGTTTTATATATGGTTTCTTACAGATAAAAAAGATAAATCCAATGATATATTCTAACGTATATTTATGTCAAGATTAAAAAAAGTTTCAAATTCATTGCGCGCCGGTTTCCCATGATCCAATCGGCCCCAATTTTTTTCCAGGTCATTTTCACAACAGTGCTCACAATTCTGGGGGGTGTCCGGGAAAAAATTTTGCAAAATAATTTTCATCAAGTACAGCTAAAGTCCACCCTAATGCATATACATTTAGATCCCACGTGCAAGAGATCAATTTAATTCGCTCGAATCATGCGACGCTGTTTCCGCTGTAGGCGCCCT
Source organism: Lasioglossum vierecki (assembly GCA_028455595.1). NCBI lineage: Eukaryota > Metazoa > Arthropoda > Insecta > Hymenoptera > Halictidae > Lasioglossum > Lasioglossum vierecki. Next base: position 11,969,712 of record CM052339.1, on the reverse strand, counting down.
ATATTGGGTACTTTTTAGACGTCGTTTTGACGGTTGGAGGAAGGTGCCTTTATGCATATCATTTTTGCTGTAAAAGTGACATCTCCAAAAAGACGACTTTATAAATGTGTCAAAGACGCCACTATGAAGTCGTCTTTTTCATGGTAAGAATGAGGCACAAAAAAGCCGCCAACATTCAGCCCTAAGAACGACTCCTTCAAAAAGACAACTTTTAAGATGTGTAAAAGACGCCATTTTGAAGCCGTGTGTTTCACGGCAGAAATGAAACGTATAAAAGGCGTCTTCCTTCGACTGTAAAAATGACGGCTGCAAAAAAAAACATTTTTTAGACGTATAAAAGACGTCTTTATGGGACGTAAGACTTAAAGACGAAATAACGACGACTTAAATACGTACTGTGCTCTATCTGGGAAATATATATAAATATAATGAATATTAAATAAATATGAAGATACTTATAATATTGATAGTATTCAAGGTACTTTAAAACATTAAGAATTTTTGATATCAAATATCTACTCGAAATTCGAATTATCGAATCGATACGAAACTCTGCGATGACTGATTTGTTCGAAAACTTTGCAAGACCAACATATAATGCCCATCACTACCTCCTCTGTTAAGCTTGTTTAGCGGACACGTGCGTTCCCCTCCCAAATAGCCAGCTGCTCTACTATTCTTCACTATTATCCTCACTACTATTCCTCACTTGGGGCTTCGTCAATCTGGTTTGTTCTAACAGGATTCCATTTCTGTATATATCTCTCTCTCTCGCTAGCTTCGATAAAAGGCTGCGTATCTTGCGGGCGCGTCGCGAGAGTTGGTCCGTTCGTGTTCCGTGCGCTCGTGCGGTCAGTTCCCACGTATTCCTCGATCTCGTATCTATATACGTTCGCAGTCAGTGTCTCGTCGATTAATAAATGCGTGACGATAGAAGAAGAGGAATAAACGACGGAGAGACAGAGAGAAAGAGAGTGAGAGAGAATGTGTTAATGTGTAAAGGAAATAAAATTAATTTACGAGTAAAGTCAATGTGTAATGCAGAAAATTTCAACTTTCAAATTGAGGGAAATATTACAAGTTTAAATCGAAGAAAAATTCAAGTTATGAATTTAGGGAAATGTCAAGTTTAAATCGAGGAAAATTTCAAGCTTTAAAATTCAGGGGAATTTCGAGTGCAAATTTCAGAAAAAATCAAAATTCAAATCGACTGAAATTTCAAGTTTAATTAGTAGAATATTCAATTACCTAATAATGCGAAATTCAGAGGAGGAGTTCCTACAAGAAACGTACATTTTAATGCAATTTTTACAGTCAAATTAATTCAAGATTTAAACTAAAGCGAAATTCCAAATTTAAGTTGAGGGAAAAATATCAACACTAAAACGAAGGAAATTTCATTTAGTAAAGCATTCTCACAATTACTGCATAAATTGAAATTGATCCACAAATTAGGAGGAGAACTCCAATAAGAAATGTACATTTCACCTCAATTTTTACAGTCGTTATTCTAACGAACAGAACTCCGTGACTCTAGACCATAAAGCCAACAAAGTCAGTCTTTCGCCACTCTACGTACACTCAACATTCAGTGTTCCATCTTCTACCTCCGTGAACCTATCAAATCCTCCAAATCTGACTTCCTCCACTCCATATCACCGATATGTATATAATGTATACAGGGTGTCCCAAAATTCGTGTACTTTCCGGAAATGGGAGGTTCCTTGCCAGAATCAATCCGCTGTAGCCGCGCTCTGATTGGTCCGTGTTTTTCGTTAATAACTCCTAAACAAAGCCGCCGACGTCATTTTTGTAAAGGAAAATGTCGCTTCAAATGACCCAAGGAACCTCCCATTTGCGGAAAGTACACGAATTTTGGGACACCCTGTATAATAACATTCCCATAAACCAGTCGTACATAGTGATGGGCACCATCGATTAAAACTATCGAATAAATCGATAGTAGCCAACTAGTATTTTCAGTCGACTGATTTTTTAAACTATCGACTAAATTGGTTGAATTATAACGGGCGGGAGTTTTGAATAGATTTTATAAGATTTACTATAAAATACGTTCTCTCATTAGCTATATCGAATAATTCGTTCAATAAGCATGTGTACGTAGCATAAATAACAATTATTATACTAGAAATATTATACAATTATTAAATAACAATACTTATATATTGCACTTATTGGGATATAATTTTAATCATAACCTAAAGAGAAAGTAGTATTTTATAATTATATCTGCCAATAACAAATATTTTTCTAAAAGGTTCATTACCACTTTGCCTTTATATTGTATTATTATTAAAGGATAAATAATAATTTGTGAGAGATGGTACGTATATACGTAGGCATATAGTCTACAATCTAGACGTAACCACTAAAACAAAATTTCAATCGACTAAATATTCAATAATATGTAGCAAATAAATAATAATTAGTCCATAGTTGAATTTAATCGATGGTGCCCATCACTAGCCGCACAACGTAGAACACGTAGAAGAAGGCACTTTCGATGCCACCGCCCCCAACGGTCGAGCGATGTTTTAAAGGAAAAATAGCGCCAGCGTCTGCGCCTACGCCTGCGCGTGGCGAAGTGAAGCAAAGCGTTGAGCTTCACGGGTGATCGCGGGGCGGAGGGAAGCACATAGTTCAATGCTCGATCGTTGGTGGCGCCAATTTTTTGGCTTCTAATTTTTCTTGGCATGTCCTATTCATAGTATATATATCAGTGCTCTATATACATTTCACGCTAAGTATTCCACCGAGAAACGCCGTGAGCTTATCCTCATCCTGTATATTCCCGTCTTATTCCATTCCATATACATTCTACATTCACAGTTCCACCGAGAAACTCCGTGAGACTAGTCGAAGACTGCTAATCTACGTCTTATTTCACTCTAAATACATTCTACATTAACTTTTCCACCGAGAAACTCCGTGAGCTTATCCAAATCCTGAAAATTTCCGTCTAATTTCACTATACGTATATTCCACACTCAGTATTCTACCGAGAAACTCCGTGAGAATAACCGTAGACTGCTAATCTACATCTTATTTCACTTCTACATACGTTTTACATTCGATGTTCAATCGAGAAACTCCGTGAGACTAGCCTAAGACTGCAAATCTTAGTCTTCCTTCACTCTACATACATTTCATACTTGGCGTTCCACATTCCACCTACGTGAGACTAGCCGAAGACTGTAAATCTCAGTCTTCCTTCACTCTAAATACAGTCTACATTCAGTGTTCCACGGCGAAACTCCGTGAGACTAGTCGAAGACTGCTCACCACCGTCCCGTGAGAAAGACAGAGCGTGATCGGAGCGAGCACGACTATGCGTTAGGCAGCTCCATGGAAGGGGGGCGGGTCGGTCTACCTCGGTAGCGAGAGAGACAGAGCGCCGGGTGGATTACCACACCCAACCGCGCCGGGGACGGAGTGAACGAGTGAACGGAGCCGTCGGAGAGCTCTCTCGCGAGTGGTGTACGCTCTCGCCGAGAAAACGGTCCTCTCTACATTGTCGTCGTCGTCGTAAACCATCGGTACGCTAATTAATCCCAAACGCGTGCCGCTTCGATCCTAAAGAATAGGTGTGCCGCGGGTGTATTTTCCCCCGAACACGACGAATCCTTGTTTCCTCGAGTAAAAAAAGAAAGACACACACTGACTCGTGTGCGCGCGTGTGCCTACTACTCTCCGCGTTGCCTCAGTGTGCTCGGTTTTTGTTTTCTGGTGTGTGGCCCCGACACGGTGGAGGAGAACATCGAAGAAAAATAACCGCAGAGAGACGAAGAGATATTAATCAAGAGAGACAGAGACAGAGAGAGAGAGAGAGAGAGAGAGAGAAAGAAAGAGAGAGAGAGAGAAAGAGAGAAAGGAACACGGGTCCCCGGCCGCAACTGGCAGATTTCTCGGCCGCATTCGTTTTTTGTTCGCGGATCGAACACGGAATATATCCGAGGAAGGGAAAGAGACGTGTACCGGAAGAAAAAAAGGGAGAGGAATAACGAGACTGAGAACCTCGTCGTCGTTGATAGTTCTTCTAGTTGTTCCGTTCTTTTTCTTCCCCGTTTCTGTAACATCGGGTGAGAGCGTGTGTGTTTGATGCTTGTCGCGGCGTCCAGCTCTGGTCCGCGTGTGCTGCGAACACGTCCGGACTCGCGTACGTCGCCGTCGTCGCGGACAAGTGGTTGTGACACCGTGCGGCCAGTGCTCTAGACCACCGCCGGCGAGTCGTCGCGACGGAGAGGCGGCCACCACGAGGACGGCGACGAGAAACAACCTCGTCGCTCGTTCGAGCTGCCCTCCCCACCCTACCACCACCCCCGGAACTTTATACCCACAAAACACTTCTTCATCTCTTCTACTCGATTCTCTTCTCTTCTCTTCTCTTTGTCTTTTTCGCTTTATATACACCCCCTTCCCTCTCTCTCACCCCTCTTCACGCCAACGCGGGTGGAGCCCCCCACTCTCTCTCTCACTCTCCCTATTTTCCGGACCCCCCTTTCTCTTCTTTCTCCCTCGACCCCCTTACCATCACCCCTCCTCCGTCCCCCCTCCTCCTCCTATTTCTTTCGGTAGGATTTTCTGTAGTATTCGGAGATCTCCTTGTTCCTCTTTCACACGGTTCTACACCGGGGAGTTCTTACGAAAGTTCCTCTGAAAGAGAGGAGCCCGCCGCACTGTGAGCCATGGCGTGCTGCCTGTCCGAGGAAGCGAAGGAGCAGAAACGTATCAACCAAGAGATCGAGAGGCAACTCAGGAAGGACAAGCGAGATGCCAGGCGGGAACTTAAGCTACTATTATTGGGTGAGTTTTTCAGAGTTTCAGTTTTACGGCTGACAGAGAGGGGGAGAAGGTGGGGGATATGTGGGGAGAGAATGAGGATTTTCGAGATTGAATTGTGGGGAATTTCAAGGATTTCCAGCTCAAACTTGAAAGGAAAATTAAGGGGAAAATACAAGTATAGATTGACAGATATTTCAAATTTGAATTGAGGTGAAATTTCTAGTTTGAATTGAGGGAAAATTTCTAGTCTGAATTACGATCATTTCTAGTATTAAATGAGGGGAAATTTCAAGTTTCAATTAAGAGAAATTTCTACTTTCAGTAATTATTATATTTCAAGTAATAATAACTAATAATTTAAGTAATTTCAAGTATTGAATTAAGACAAAGTAATGATTATACTTTAAATAGTTATTATTGATATAATTTAAGGAATTTCAAGTTGTAAATTCAGGAGAAATTTCAAGATTAAATTGAGGTATATTTCAAGTTATGTGAATTGAAGGGGATTTCAAGTTTAAATTGAGGGGACATTTCAAGTTTTGAAATAATGGAAATTTTAAGTTTAAATTTCAAGTTCAAGTCGAGGAAAATTTCAAGTTGAAATGGAGGAAAATGTCAAGTTTAAATCGAGGAAAATTTCAAGGTTAAATTGAGGAAAATTTAAGATTTTAAGGGGAAGCTTCAAGTTTAACTTAAAAGTAAATTTCGGGTTTAAATCGAGAGCAATTTCAAGTCCAAATCGAGGGAAATTTCTAGTGTAGAATTCAGTGGGAATTTCAAGTTTTGAATACAGTGAAAATCCCAACTATAAATTCATGGGAAAATTTCAAGTTCTCGATAAAAATCGAGATAAATGTCAAGATTAAATTGAGGAAAGATAGGATATATTAGATATCGATAAACTAAAGAATGTAAATAATATTTCGATTATATCATTATACAATAGTACAGTAATTTTTAGTGTCGCTTTATAGTCACTACTCGTTAAAGGTTATGTTTCACTCGCCCGGCGAATCAGTGAACGAGAGATCGCCGCTACTCCTCCTCTGTAACTGAAAGTGTACTCCCGCTACTCCTCTCTATGGGTACAGCCGGCGCGGCGTGTTCTTGACAGCTCGCAACCATACTGTTTCCCGATTCTTCCTACCGGCTCGCACACTCGCGTCGCACAGTATTCCAAATTCGTCGAAAACCTAGTCGAGCATCAAAGACACTCGAAGAAACCAGTGAGAACCTTTCGAAAAAAAACACTGTTTCTACTAATTTTGCGTACACATCGCTATATATCTACATTTCAATTAACATTTCGTCAAGAAACAATTAAAATACATTATTTAGAAAGGTTCTTCTATCTGCGAATATTTGTTTACACGTCGGAGCAACACATCAATGTTTAAATTTACTTAAAACATCAATTTATAATACATATTGAATTTTTAGGAATTCTTATATAGCTGTTTCAAATTCATTCTCATAAATATTTATTTAAGACTTCGATTGAGGGAAATTTCAAGTTTAAATTCATTTTCCAGATCCATATTAACAGAAAATTCATTTGAGATTGTAAGTTAAATTAGATGTTTGTTGTTTTATTAATTAAACTTTCATTGTACCGCGATAGCGAATTATTTAACAATAAATCAGTATGAATAAACTTTTAAAAAACAATGGAACAGTGGGGACCGGAGTGATTAAATTTGTTTAGAACGTTTCTGAACCGGTGATGTTGCTATTGCGTGCGTACCACTCACGATTATGCATAGATTTCTTGGGCTCGACGGCGCGTAAAAATGCAAGGTGAGCGTTTTTAGAAAACTGTTAAGATATTAAAAGCCGCTTTATTATTATCGCTTACCGTTAGCTTTGTGGACCGCCGATTGAACGGATCGATTATTCCCATACGAGAAAATTATCGCGGTACGATTTTATAACGTCTAATAGCGTCTCACTTGACATTATGGTCGTTCTGCGAAGTTATATTGGATCCGGGGAGAAAAATATCTAAGTATAACAGGAAATTTCTGAAATAATTCACAGTCTTGTGTACCACCACGTAGAACGTTCATGAATTATTTTGGAATTTTTCATTCAGCAGAACAGAAGAAATGAATCATAGTGTAACATATATAATTAGGTTGGTGGTCCTATCACAATTTCATACTTCCGGATTTTTTGAAACAATCAATTTGCAACCAACAATTTTGAAATAATTCACAGTCGCTTGTACCACGAAGTGGATTGTTCATGAATTTTTTCGTAAGTTTTTATTGTTTAGAACAGAAAAAATAAATCATAGTCTAATCCTAGATAGTGAGATTGGGATTTAATAATTGCAGATTTTTTTTAAACAATCAATTTGCAACCAAGAATTTTGAAATAATTCACTGTTGTATATGCTACTAAGTAGAATGATCATGAATTTTTTTCGTAACTTTATGTTGTCCAGAACAGAAGATTTAGAGCATAGTGTAACCTACATAATGAGGTTGGCGGTTCTATTGCAATTTCATACTTACGGATTTTTTTAAACAATCAATTTACAACCAAGAATTTTGAAATAATTCACTGTTGTATATGCAACTAAGTAGAATGGTCATGAATTTTTCCTTGATATTTTGTCGAGCAGAACAGAAGATGTAGCGTATAAATTCCTAGATAGCGAGGATGATGACGCTATCACAAATTCAAGGAAATTTCAAGTAGAAGTTCAGGGAAATTTTAAGTTAATGTTGTCGGGGAATCATGCGTCGCTAAAGAAGAAACCGACAGAGCGGTCAACCAGGTGGAACGGGATCAACGAAAACCGGACACATACATCAGGGATCTAATCGCTAGAGTGCGCTGATGTAAAAGCTCATCCGTTTGATAACCTTTTATGACTGAAAGTCTACGCAAGCCTAAATATGGTTACCTCTTTCACAGATGGAGCGTTTACACGTGAACATGAATTTTTTTAGATCTGAGAATTCTACTCAATAAAGAATTACGAAAATATTCGTGAACTTTCTACTTAGTACCACACATAACATTGAATTCATTCAAAATTTTTGGTTGCAAATTTAATCGTTAAAAAGATCCGAAAGTATGAAATTGAGATAGGGTTCCCAACTTTGATATCTGCGTTACAGTATTATTTGTATCTACTGTTCTGCTGAATAGAAACTTACGAAAAAATTCATAAACATTCTACTCAATAGCATAAGTAACAGTGTATTGTTTCATAATTATTCATTGTAAATTCAATCGTTAAAAAAATCCAAAAGTATGAAATTGTGATAGGATCCCCAACCTCGGTCTTATCAGTGACCTTGGACGACCTTGAGCAAAATCTGCAGAAGCAGTGATTAGCACGTCAAGCACACAAGGATCGATGGATGGATTTGTATATTTGCCCGCGCAGTCTCTGACAAATCAATGACTCGTCGTGTGTCATTCCAGATTCCTATATTTTTAATTTTCCCGAAAACCGATCGTTCTACGAGTAAAAGTGTAACGACACAAAAGACGCAGTCTATCATGATTTACAAATTTTGTTTAACATATTTTTTCCACGATAAATAGTTTTGAAGATATTCGAGAAAAACGATTTTATGTGCATTGGAATCATTATTTCAATTTTCTCGAAAACCGTTCGTTCTACGAGAAGAAGTGATACAACATAAAAGACGCAGTCTGACTAGATTTACAGGTTTTGTCTAACATATATTTCTGCATAATAAACAGTTCCGAAGATATTCGAGACAAACGATTTGATCAGCGTTAACTGTGGGGGAGTGCAATGCATCCTAGTGCATTCTGTGTTGTACCAGTACTCCAGTGCTCTCTTTAAGCACACAAATGGGTCAATGTCCGCACACCAGCCACCCCGTTTATGTACCGCGCACCCCTGTCATTTCTCCAGCGGGGGTCCTTTTTCTATAAAAATGAACTTGAAATACATTTCTTACAGGGAATTCTTCTTAATTTCAGGATGAATTACGAAAAATTTTAACTCGAAATTTTTCTTAAGTTAAATTTGAAATTAACCTCAATTTAAATCTGAAATTTCCCTCGATTCTAGCTTGAAAATTTCCCCAAATATAACTTAAAATTTCCTCGAATTCTAACCTTCATATTTTTCTAAATTTAAACTTGAATTTCCTTAATTATAATATTGAAATTTCTCTAAATATAACTTAAAATTTCCCCGAATTCAAAAGTTAAAATTTCCCCAAATACAGAAGTTGGAATTTCCCTCGATTTAAGCCCTAAATTTCCCTAAAAATTTTCCAAAATTTTGAAAAATGAACAAACTTGAAACTTTCCTCAAATCGCAAGTTGAATTTCCCTAACTCGAAAAAGTGTCCGTTTCCTAGTGGAATTAACTGTCCACAATAGAATGGGTAACGCGATATCCATGCTGGTCGGTTTTCGTGTCCCTTTGATGCAACACGCATTGTCTCTGCGGGACTTTCACGTCTTTTATGATCTCATGATTCATGCGGGGCTAGCGTTCATATTTACCTAGCCGTTCCGCGAAATGAAACCCAAGCTGAGCATGCCTGATGCGGTTTTATCAGTCGCCATTCTGTTCCGAAAACCTAACCTAGCTCTCACAGTATCAGAAAACTTTGCAACATATAGAAATGACAGGTTTCACAGATTTTTCACTAACTTTCGTTTCAGGTGTCTTACTTTCAGTTCGGCCATTCTGTTTGACGAAGTTCCAAATTCAGAATCGTAATCAGCGACCTGGAAAACATATTATTATTAATTATCGAAGATTATAGAAATTATAGAAATCGAAGCATTTTTTCGAATAGCCGACCGCCATATTAGATCGGTCATTTTATTTTTTGAATATCCATCCGCCATTTTGGATCAACCATTTTGTTTACAGAAATTCCAAGTTCAGAATTGTGATCAACAACCTTGAAAACATTAAATAAGAAATTTTGAATGTTATCGAAATATTTTTTCAATTAGCCGACTGCCATATTGGATCGGCCATTTTGTTGTTCGAATATCCGCCCGTTACTTTCGGTCGGCCATTTTGTTTTTTGAAGTTCTAAATTCGAATTCGTAATGAGCGACCTTGAAAACATTAAATGAGAAATTTTGAATGAAATCCAAGGCCGTCTCGGTGCGATTTGGTTCCCCCGGCGAGCGGGCGCACGGATCCCCCAACTATATTTTCCAGTTTTTGAATGACTATAGTGCGTATAGTGTACAGCCGGTCCACTGCCATCGCTGGCAGCGGTCCTAACACTACAGCCGAGCATTCTAACCAGGAATGGGTCGATAGTTGTCGACGTGGAAGGTATAAGCGCTTTCACCATTCCGTCTACAGCAGCACCGCCCAATAGTACCTTGAGATACAGTAAGTTCTGATAAGAAATTCGGAAAAGCGATTCGCCTATCATTTTGGAAGTGGCCTGAGTTGATTGTCGAGAAAAATTAAGCTTGCAATTATCATTATCCACATATCCACGTTGTCTTTTTATTCCTAAGCAAATTGTAACTGATATATCTAAAATCACAAAGATTTTGTGAAAAGGAAATTAGAGGGTAAATAGAACGGTCAAATTTTGATTTTGAATATGCTGAAAAATATGATAGAATGATACAAATTTTCGTAACAATTAATTGGTTAAAAATATGCTGGAAAATATGATGGGAATTTTATCAACTTATAACGACAGATTGCACGAATAAGAATCCATAGCTTGTGGTACGCTCAAAAATTTGATAAGAAAACTTTCAGTTATTTCACACGTTCCGCAATTACGTCAATTAGACACGGCCGTTTATCCACCACTTAAAATTCCGAAAATTCAATCTTATCTGTCTCTACGTGCTCGCTGAACAAGATTCGCACTAATATTTTCACGACAATATATACAATGCGGACTGAATAAATGACGCAGATTCACGGTCTTCAAATCTTCTGTTCTGATCGACGAAGAATAACGAAAATATTTATGAGCATTCTACTTGGTGGCATATGTAACTGTGAATTCTTTCACAATTTTTCATTGCACATTCGATCTTTAAAAAAAATCCGGAAGTTTGAAATGGAGATAGGGTCATCAACCTCGTTATCTGGGTTACACTATGATTTATTTCTTCTGTTCTGCTCGAGATAAAGTTACCAAAAAAATCATTGACGCTCTACAAGACGTAACAAACAACTATGATTTATTTCAGAATTTTTCATTGCAAATTCAATTTCGAAAAAAATCCGAAAGTTCGAAATTGAGATAGGATCCTCAATCTTGCTATCTGGGTTAGACTACACACGAGTTATAATTTATTTCTTCTGTTCTGCTCAAAAAAAAGTGAAGGAAAAGTTCATGAACATTCTACTTGATAGCATACATAACATTGAATTATTTCAAGATTTTTGATTGCGAATTGCATCTCCAAAAAATCCGGAAGTTTGAAATCGTGATAGGGTCAGCAACTTCAGTATCTAGGTTACATTATGATTTATTTCTTGTGATCTACTCAATGAAAATTTACAAAAAAATTGATGAACGTTCTATATAGTGGCACGCACGACAGTGAATTATCTCAGAATTTTCTGTTGCAAATTCAATCTTTTAAAAAATCCGGAAGCATTGGTAACGGTACGGGGCAATAGTGGCATTGCTACGTCGACGTAAGGTGGTACACTGACAATGAGTAATGGAGTGGGGAGTGACCGGTCGAGGGGAAAGAGGAGAAGGAAAAGAGGAGTTACAAGTGATGCGGCGGTTGCCGTTGTCCTTACCGCTCACGAAATCATGAATGAAAACGGGCGAGCGGCCAGCATCGCAACTTACAGCCTAGCCCCCGCCGCTTATGGATTTTCTCTTTCATTATCTTTTTGAATGCATACGAGACTCAACTCCAGCCTCCCGCGGTCTTTTGTGTGATCTGCGTTAATGTCTTTTGTGCGGCACACCGAGAAACGGCAAGTCAAGTGGGCATCCTATATCACGATTTCACGGTTCCGGACTTTTTTGCAGATCGATTTCGCAAACGAAAATTCTGAAATAATTCACTGTCTTGCGTGCCACTAAATAGAACGTTTATGAATTATTTTGGAATTTTTCGACGAGCATAACAGGAGATATGGAGCAAAGTGTAACCCAAGCTAGCAAGGTTGAAGACCCTGTCACAATTTCAAACTTCCGGACTTTTTTCTAGATTCGATTCGCAACCGAAAATTCGGAAATAATTCACATTTGTTCGTGCTATTAGATAGAACGTTCATGAATTTTTTGATAACTTGTCGACTGGAACAAAGGAAAAACAGAGCATAATCTTCCGTATACTGATGATGAGATAGAACGTTTGAAAACGTTCGGGATCGATCTACATATACTTTTGTCGCGTAGTGTACAAACCGAACGGGTTGTTAACTGTTACGTAAGTTGTCCGTCAGGTCGCGTATTCATATTTGCATTTGCATAATCCTTGTCGTTTCTTGTTATGAATCGAGAAGAGCTCCCTCGAGACTGTGTCGACTAAAATCGTCTAAAGGACGATCTGTATCGTTCGGCAATTTCCGTGCAGCGACCGCGGTGCGTGCATCGTGCTTCTCCAGGATGACAACAACGGAAGGATACTGCACTAACCGGCGTATCGTGTCATTATTATATTTTTAGCACCGCCTATCTATCAATCTGAAACTGGGGAACAATCTGGGTTACACTATGCTTTATTTCTTCCGTTGTGCTAAAAAAAAACTGTCGAAAAAATTCACGGACATTCTATTTAGTGGCACAAATAACAATGAATTTTTTCAGAATTTTCGAAAACAAATGGAATCGATAAAAAATCCGGAAGTTTGAAATTGCGATAGGGTCCCCAAACCTTGCTATCCGGATTATATCATGATTTATTTCTCCTGTTCTGCTCGAGGGAAAATTATGAAAAAATTCATGAACATACTACCTAATGGCATACATAACGGTAAATTATTTCAGAATTTTTGGTTGCAAATTGAATCTATAAAAAAATCCTATCTGGGTTACACATTGTGATGTATTTCTTCTGTTCTGCTGGATAAAAAATTTCGAAAAAATTCATGAAGATTCTGATATATGGATGGCGCATACGCCAGTAAATTATTTCAGTATTTTTGGTTGGAAAGATCCGTTGCTTCTGTTCATTTCTAAAAGAACTAAAAAGCCAAGAAAGAGGTACGCTGTCATTCTGTTCTATATTATCGATTAACGGAAGATAGTTAGTGCTAGGTGATGCTTTCTATAAGACTTACAACAGGGTGACCCACCGATAAGCTACGATATCGACAAAGGCTGTTTTAATTATGGCAAGGTGGCTACTGGTGGATTATGGAATCCGCTGGGCTTTTAATCAATTACCGTAGGGTGACCACTTGTGGATCGTGTTGTCTGCAGCTCTTTTTATTAATCAATTAACATGGTCGCAGGTGCGTCACGATGTTCACGTGTCGATGGGCAATCGTACCGTAGTTAATAAAAGCCTAACAGAAACACCATGACCCAATGGTGGGTCATTCTACTATGACTATCGCAGGACATCGATTCGATCGATACATTTATATATTTTTATTACATTCTGCTCCATAAAAAATTACGAAAAAATTCGTAAACATTCTACTTAAAGTCATTCATAACGGTGAATTTTTTCAGAAATTTTGGTTGCAAATTGAATCTTCAAAAGAATCCGAAAGTTTGAGATTGTGATAGGGTCCCCAACCTCGCTATGTGGGTTACATTAATGGTTTATTTCTACGGTTCTGCTTGAGATAAAGTTACGAAAAAATTCACAAACATTCTACTTGATACGATAGATAACGGTGAATTATTTGAGAATTTTTTCGTTGGAAAATCAATTTTTAACGAGACGAATATTACAAATGTTACAGGTACTGGTGAATCCGGCAAATCCACTTTCATTAAACAGATGAGAATCATCCACGGAGCCGGCTACTCGGATGATGATAAGAGAGGGTTCATTAAACTCGTGTATCAAAACATTTTCATGGCCATGCAATCCATGATCCGAGCGATGGATCTTCTTAAGATCGAGTACGCTGATTCTTCGAATATAGTAAGTACTCTTCATCTTTTCATATTTTATATTAAACATATATAATATATATTTCAATTATAGTTTATTTTCCACAAAAAGATGTTTAAATATTATTTTTTATATAGTTTGTTTTCCAAAGAAATATTTGCTTCAATTTAAATTTATGTAGAAAAATGAATTTTCAATTTCCCAGAGCAGAGATCTAGAATGAGTTAAATATATCAGTGATCTACACACGTGACTCACGAAGTTAAAGCTCGTGTTAGTTTGGCCGTCGTGTGTAAACAGTAGAAGACCCCACATGAAGAAGCTTTTGAGACTCACACGTGAGCCACGAACAGAATTGTGTTGGATTAGAATTTAATTGTGTTCTCGAGGGATTATAATTGCAAAGTAATTCGATTGCGTTGCATTTCGATTGCAATTGTGTTTCAGTGAAATTTCAAGATTAAATTGATTTCAAGTGTTGAATTTGGGGGAATTTCAAATTTAATTTGAGGAGAAATATCAGGTTCAATTTCGGAGAAATTTTTAAGTTAAATTTCTGGAAATATTTCAAGTTTCAATTAAGGGAAAATAACAAGATTACATCGAGGAAAATTTCAAGTTTCAATTTTGGGAAACTTCAAGTTTAATTTTAAAGAAATTTCAAGTTAAAATTGAGGGAAATTAAAAATTTTGAATTCGGGAAAATTTCAAGTTAAAATTGAGGGAAATGTCGAGGTCAAATTTAGGGAAATTTTAAGTTTTGAATTCGGGGGAATTTCAAGATAAAATTGAGGAAGATTTCAAGCTTTGAATTCGGGGGACTTAAGTTTAAATTAGGGAAATTTTAAGCTTCGGATTCGGGGAAATTGCAAGTTAAAATTGAGGGAAATGTCAAGTCAAAGTGTGTACCCGTTTGTCTGTCCTAGGAAAAGGCAGAACTCGTGCGCGCCGTGGATTTCGAAACGGTAACAACGTTCGAAAGTCCATACGTAGAAGCAATCAAGGACTTATGGGCAGATGCTGGTATCGAACAGTGCTACGATCGTAGACGAGAATATCAGCTCACAGACTCCGCTAAGTAGTAAGTACTCCTTCTCTGTATAACTGTCGCACATTTTTTACTATTTTTTTTCAAACATCTATAATAACCTTTTTTCTATCTATCTTGAACGAGCATCGATCGAGATCGATATTTCAGTTGGCGAACCAGGTCCCCTAAAAATTCTATACACATACGATTCCCCTTACACGCTCAAGAACAGTGTGAACCAATTAAAAACTAATTTTCTATTCAAATCGACGAATCATGTGAAAAAAGTTACTTCTCTTAATGATTTTATTTTTTCTCTTATGTCACACACTGTTCTTCACGCGAGAATATATTCCATTTCACACGTACACGTAGAGGTACACACGTATTTGTATAGGATGTGTAAAACTGTTTGGATCGGAAATGACGTCGCACACGAATCGAACAATAAAATATCGAATATCTGCGAAACTATTCATTATTCGAAAAAATGTGTTCAACAAAAGTTGTAAATCTTCACATTCTACGTCTTTTATGTCGTATCACTTTTCCTCCGAAACCTAACGGTTTTCCCGAAAATTGAGAGAAACGTCAGATCGAATGAATGAAATGCTGAAATAATTAAATAAAATCGTTTTCCTTCAATATCTCCTAAATTATCATCTGTAGCAAAAAAAAAAAAACATGCCAGACAAACCCTGTTCATATTCCGCATCTTTTATGTCGTATCACATTTTTTATCGTAGAACGAACGGTTTCCAAAAAAATTGCGAAAACATTGAAATAATTAATTTAATTTGGATAAAATCGTTTTTCGCGAATATCTTTGAAAGTATTCATTATTCAAAAAAGTATGTCAGGCGAAACCTGTAAATCTAGATATTGCACGACTTTTATGTCATATGATTTTTTATCGTAGGACGAACGGTTTTCAAAAAAATCGCAAAAAACTTTGGAGCAGAATGAAAAACCACTTAACCTTGACTACCCAACCCTTTCCTCAATTTTTCTCGAGAACCGTTCGTCCTACGAGAAATCTGTAACGACGTAAAATACGTGGGATGTCCGGATCTACAACTTTTATTTAAGATACTTTTCGATTCGGTGACTGGTTTCGAAGATATCCGAAGATGTACTTGCTACTCGACCTAAGCAATTTCGCACGTTCCCGAAAAATACGAAGAAAAACAAACACTGAAGAGGTCGTGTTTATCACTTTACGCCCCTCGCCCGAATTTTGAAATACTGTACAGCTGAATGATAGTATAATAGTCGGTGGTGAATGGTGGTGGTCGTCGTCGAACTATGAAAAAACGAGAGTGCCCCGTTTCCTGAATCAAGTATCGAATCAAGTATTGAGAAGATGATGTTTCAGTTACCTAATGGAGATAGATCGAGTCGCGGCACCAGACTACCTCCCCACAGAACAGGACATTCTTCGCGTGAGAGTGCCCACAACTGGTATAATTGAATATCCTTTTGACTTGGCAGAGATTCGATTTAGGTACGTCTGGTCATGTGCAAAAGAAACAAACAGAAAAAAGAAAAAGAAACGGGGGAAGAAGCTGCATGCGTGCCTGTGTCAACTACCGCCGGACTCTTTCTGCATCGTGAACTGTGCATCCATTGTGACTCATCAATTCTATCTATCTATCTATCTATCTATCTCTCTCTCTTGCTTCTACACACCAGGAAAATCATGACTTAATCTGTTTCGTGTTTATTCCATGT
Source organism: Lasioglossum vierecki (assembly GCA_028455595.1). Lineage (NCBI taxonomy): Eukaryota > Metazoa > Arthropoda > Insecta > Hymenoptera > Halictidae > Lasioglossum > Lasioglossum vierecki. The sequence goes on along the minus strand of CM052339.1, from coordinate 11,953,112 downwards.
GACGTCGCCGGCTTCGTTGATCTCTTTCCGTTTATGACACGTTTTTAAAAGTTTTCCGAACGCAGACAATCTTACACTTCCGGATTTTTTAAATACAGATTGAATGAATGGAAAATTCGGAAATTATTCGCACGCATGTGTAACATTAGATAGACTGTTCACGAATTTTTTACGTAAATTTTTGTCGAACAGAACAGGAGAAATAAACCATAATGTAACCCAGATAGCGAGGTTGGGGACCCTATCACAATATCAAACTTCCGGATTTTTTGTAGAAAAAATTTGTAACGGAACATTCTGAAATAATTCACTATCATGTATGCTATCAAGTAGAATGTTCATGAATTTTTTCATAACTTTATCTCGAACGGAACAGAAGAAATAAATCATAGTGTAACCAGATAATAAGGTTGAGAACCCTTCCAAATTTTTTAACAAATCGAATTCGAAAACAAAAATTCTGAAATAATTCACTGTTGTATACACTATCAAGTAGAATGTTGACGAATTTTTTCGTGACTTTTTGTCGAGCAGAACAGGAGGAATAAACGGAAGAAGAGATAGTCGATAAACAATGAAATAAGTAAAATCGTTTTTTAGAAATGAAAGAACAGCGAATAGAACAAAACCCGTTTTTAATGTGGCCAAATGCCGGTCTCAAGCCCGGAAACACAGAGAGGAAACGGTGTGTTCGTTACTTTGTAGTTTTCAACAATTGTATCCACGTGTTTGTTTAAACAATCGCAGATTGCATCGACGCAGCAAGAATTTCGTTTTCCCAGGGACAATTCCGAGATCCGTTTGAGAAAAAATTCTCCCTCGCGTAGTGTTACTGTCTCGGAGCTAATCGAGTCACAGAAAGCGTAAAGGTTGCCACGATTTTCGTAGTTTGTCGATCACTTCAATTCGTGCGAAGTCCAACCTCTGAAATTCTATCACAAGCTTGCGTTTCGGAATTTTTTCAAGATCGACGCCGTGGCCGAAAATTCGGAAATAATTCACTGTTGTTCGTTCCCCCTTGTAGAACGTCTATGAATTGTTTTATTGCTTTATCTCTAGCAGAACAGAAGAAATAAATCTAAAGTCTAATCTAGTCATCAAGATTGGGTATCCTACCACAATTCTTACGGTTCCGGATTTTAAAAGAAATCGAATTTGCAATGAAAAATTCTGAAATAATTCACTGTTATTTATGGTATTGAGTAGAATGTTGATGAATTTTTCTGTCAGCTTTTCGCAAGTGGAACGGAAGAAATAATTGATTAAATGATGTGTCATAAAGGGGAGATCAATGAATCTTCGACAGAGATTCTTTCAGGGGGAACGCGCATGAAAGAAAGCTGTTGTCGCGACAATTTCTCTCTCTCTCTCTCTCTCTTTCTCTCTCTCTCTCTCTATCTATCTATCTACCTCTGTCTCGCTCCTCACGAATCACCTTTACTTACACGCATGGCATGCACTATCAGACTATGGCTTCGTTTGTTTTGCAGTTATCTTAGTGACCTAGAGCGTATCGAAAAACCCGACTTCCTTCCTACTGAACAAGACATTCTTCGGGCTCGAGCTCCTACTACTGGCATTATAGAATATCCGTTTGATCTGGACTCCATCATATTTAGGTACTAACACAATTACCTTAAACTCTTCTCTCCTACTCGTTACGAAGTAAATTTAAGTACTAACTAAGGGAGCAACGGGGTCCAAGAGAGTATCTTTCCGTGTATCTTGGAAACTATTTACCGTGTAGAAAAATGTGTAAGACGTAACCTGTAGATCTGGCCAGCCCGCGACTTTTACGTCCTATCACTTTTTTGCGTAAAACAAACGGATTTCGAGAAAATCGAGAAAAACTACGAACCAATGGATTAAACATTGAAATTATGAATTTAATAAATATCTCCTAAATGATTTACTGTGTCAAAAAATATGTCGGACAAAACCTGTAGATCTCCACACTGTGCATCTTTTACGTCATTTCACTTTTTGTTGTAGAACGAACGGTTTCCCGAAAATTATAATAATCAATTATTGAAATATTGAAATAATAAAATGAGTTCTTATCAAATCGTTTTTCTCGAATATCTCCTGAACTATTTGCCGTATCTTAAAATATCTTCAACATAACCAGTAGATCGTGTCAGCCCGCGGTTTTTATGTAGCATTACTTTTTGTTCGTAGAACGAACGGCATTCCAGTAAATTGTAATAAACAAATATTGAAATATTGAAATAATAAATTGAGTTCTTATCAAATCATTTTTCTCAAATATCTCCTGAACTATTTATCGCATCAAAAAAATATGTTACACAAAATCTGTACATCTCCACATTGTGCGTCTTTTATGTCATATCATTCTTTCGCGTAGAACAAACGGTTTTCGAGAAAATATCGAAATAATTAATTTAATTCTTGTAAAAAAATCATTTTCCTCGAATATCTTCGAAACTGATCATTATTTAGAAAAATGTTAGGCAAAATTAGTACAAAAATTAGTAGATAGTAGTCGATAAAACTGGTAGAAGGTAGTTGCAACTGTAACGAAGGAAATAAATTAGAAACAACTAACAAGATAGTATGTAAAACTAATCGGAGGACTTTCATCGGTTTTCTTTGGTTTCTTTTCTGCGTTATCCTCTCGCTTCATCCAGCTTATCGTTTGCATGTTCTCTCACGCGGTTTCTCTATACTCGCTGAACTAAATTTTCCGCAAACGTGTTAACTCACTTTTAGTCGTACTAACGCCGATTTCGTAAAACGATAGAATTATTCTTAATCCCTCGCTGCGCTGAGAACTATAATAATTCTATTTGCTACCGTATATAGCGAACGCTTGGCGAATTCTTAGCATTAGAGTGCGGATTTTTATGCGTAAAATATTCTAGAATGTTAGAAAATTTAAATAATTGTAAGATTCACATAATTGACTATTGTAAGATTCAAATAATTGACAATTGAAAGATTCAAACAATTGACCATTGAAATATTGAAGAATTTACGATTGAAATAATTGACAATTAAAGTATTAAGATAACTAGAAAATTGTCATAATTTAAATAATTGACAATTGAAATAATTGACCATTGAAATATTAAAATAATTGACCTTTGCACAATCGAAATAACTGAAAAATGAAATAATTGACAGTGCAAATGTTGAAATAATTGTAAAATTGAAAAGATTGTTAATGAAATAATTGATAATTGTTCGAACCTTGAAACAATTGCGACTTATTATAATGCATAAAGATCCGCAGAATAGTTACGATAATATCGATGAATACTAATTTGAATTGACTTTACAGGATGGTAGATGTCGGCGGCCAGAGATCGGAGAGAAGAAAGTGGATCCACTGTTTCGAGAATGTAACTTCCATTATCTTTCTAGTAGCTCTAAGTGAATACGATCAAATTCTGTTTGAATCGGAGAACGAGGTAATGACACAAACAACAATATAAAATAATATATAAAGACTTCTAAGAGCACGATAATACATAATAAAATTGTACATAAATGTTTTCAGAATCGAATGGAAGAGAGCAAAGCGTTATTCAAAACAATTATCACATATCCTTGGTTTCAACACTCCTCCGTCATTTTGTTCTTGAACAAGAAAGATTTGCTGGAAGAGAAGATTATGCATTCCCATCTTGTCGACTACTTTCCTGAATACGATGGTAAGCGCCAGGTGAAGATTCACCTTGACACAGGAAGTTCGTGGGTCTTAATAGGCTGCGGGTGTCTTTGGGCGTTTGTGAAGAAATTCGTTTCTGAAATATAACACAGTAGAAGATTAGAACCATTTGGAATTGAAGAAATGAAATTGGGAATTATAGAAAACTTAAAATAATTTAAAATTGATAGAAAATTGAGTCGACATAATTGAAAACTCTCAGAAAATTTAAATCATTGGAAGTTAGCAGAGAATTGAAACAATTGAAACTTGTTAGAAGATTAAAAATTTTCCAACAAAGCCATTTTAATTTCTTCTAAAGATCCGCAGTCTGTTAATCTATCAAGCCCTCCAAAAACATCAAAATTTACGTTAAAATTTAGTACGAGCTCGACCTCGCGAGATCGAAAGAATAATTTAACGATTTCAGAATTGACAATTCCAAAGCTAAATAAGAACGAGCAGTTTCGCGTTGGCAGTTACGAAGAAAATAATTTCGTGTTAAATAATTAAATTTTCCGTGTTAAATGTGGAAGAGCAATTCGGTTGAATAAGATCGTAAGAGGAACGTATTAGAATTACGTATTAGAAACAATATTTGAACGGAGATTAGTTTAACCGTTAGTAAACCGTCGAATTTTATGGTACAGGACCAAAATACGATTCTGTACCAGCCAGGGAGTTCATCTTAAAGGTGTATCTCAGTGCAAACCCCGATCCAGACCGAATGTGCTACTCTCACTTCACGTGTGCGACAGGTCTGTTGCAATAACAACGAAACCCCGGCAGAATCGTAGAAATTCGCAAACAGAAACATTGTCGAGAATTTGAATTGTATCAAGCTAGACCCTTCCCCTCTAGAAAGAAACATTCTCGCGTAGCCAAGTAACTAACAACTCCTACATCCGTGAGAACAAATTGCTTTGTAATTTCTCGAAACGCAAATCTACGAATTAGATTCACGTAAGGAGTTGATCCGGTTGGCGAAGCTTCCGAAAGGTTTCTCTTTCCGAAAGTTTAGTTAATTCGATAAATGTATACATATATATTTGGAACCCGTAGAAAAACGATAATATAATTCACTTATCTGCGTTCTTGTAACTAGTTGAAACTTTTCGAGCCACGTAAATGTACAGGATCGGTGGACATTTTATAACGATGACGTGAACTTGAATCTTCCGTTTCTCCGGATTGTGTAGAAGGCACGCTATTACATATTCACTCGCGGGAACACGTCCGTTCTCGAACGAACTTGTCCATTTTTCGAAGCACGAAACGCACCAGGTGCACCACGGTTCCAACGCGAACGCTGAACACTGCTCGACACGCTTTCCGAAATTGTGAGACAACGACCGAACGACCGAGAAGAAGTCGGCCACGATCGAAACAGTTCTGCGGTCTGGAAGTGACTCCCGAACGAGAACTCTCTCCCTCCATTGTCCGACGGATTCGATCGCCGATCGATTCCGACAAGATGTCGATTTTTCGAGAGCCATCCGTGAATTCGAACCGCACAGATGGTCGCACGTACGACATGCATTCGAAAATCACGATGTTGACGGCCGAAAACAATACGAAAAGCAATTTACTCGACAGTTACCCTTCTCCTCCACTCTAAACGTCCTTCCGACCTAAAGGTTCTTCCGTATTATTAATTAATTAGTAATTAACTGACGCTATATTTCCCAATTTGAACCCACCTTTGATTTCGTCAATGAAAAAATTGAAGCACGATCGAGGAACTGTTTTGATCGTGTATCGAGGTATTTCCCGCGCGTTTCTGGATGCCATTTCGGAGTTTTGTGGAACGTGGTGGAATGTCGTGTTTTGTGCTAAGGAATTATTGAGAGAAAATGGCGTACTCTGAGAGACGGAGAATGGATGATTGGGAATGATTTGTGAGTATCTATTCTGTAGTTTTGTGTTGTTTGTCAGGGGTTTTGTTAGTCAGGAGTGGGTGATTTTGGGGAATAATTGCAGAAGGGTTTGTAGGCAGGATGTTTTGGAATTTTTTTATGTAATGAAATTGATGTTTTAATGGCTTTTGTTCCGCCATTTTGCGGTTTTGGAAGGTGACAGTTTGCGAATTTAGAATTTCAGGATTTTGGGAGTTTAGAATGTTAGAATTTTAGGTTTTTCAAACTTTATAACTTTAGAATTTTACAACATTACAACTTTGGAATTTTGGAACACGACAACATTACGACTTTAGAATTTTTTAATTTTACAACGTTATTACTTTAGAATTTTAGAACTTTAATATTTGACAACTTTGGGACTTCATAATTTTACCATTTCGCAATCTTACAACATTACGGCTTTAGAATTTTGCAATTTTACAACTCTAGACTTTCAAAATTTTACAACTTTACAACTCCACAATTTCACAATTTTACAACATTACAACTATAGAATGGACAAATATTACAACTTTACAACAATAGAATTTTACAATTTTAATATTTAACAACTTTAGAACTTTATAATGTTACCATTTCACAATTTGACAACATTACGACTTTAGAATTTTACAACTTTTGTATCGTAAAATTATAAAATTCTAAACCTGCAAACCGTCGAAATTTAAAAATTCTGAAGTTGCAAAACGTTGAAATTTTAAAGTTTACAAAGTGTCGAAATTATAAAATTATTAAATTGTGAAGTTGCAAACCGTCAAAGTTCTAAAATTATAAAATTATAAAATTTTAGTGAAATGGAAAAATTCTAGACTTGTAAAGTCGTAAAGTGTTAGAATCAGTGAAATGAAAAAAGTGAATTATCCATAAATTAAAGTAATCAAAGTCAAATGAAAAATTAAAAAGAGAACGATTGAAAAATGAAAAAGAAACTTCAAGAAGAATCCCTTAAGCATAAACAACATCACGAGAAGTTTCTCTTACAAAAATATTCACCGACCCAAAATCTGTAGATTCTAATCTCAAAACCGCCTTTATAAATCCCCATACTTCCAATATTGGACCAAACCGACCGTATAATTACAATTTACCCTTACACAAACTGAATTCGCTGTAAAAAGCTTATCCTGTAAACTTTGCTTGTGTATTCCACAGGTCCTCAGAACAATGCTATGTCAGCTAGAGAATTCATTTTAGGGATGTTCGTCGAACTGAATCCGGACACCGAGAAAATTATTTATTCACACTTCACATGCGCCACAGGTAGGCTAGGAAACTATTTAAACAAAATCAATTCTGCACAGAACAATATTTCTCTGGCTTCTGCTTTTTTAACATCCTGTAAATATGTTAGCCGACGTTACTTTGCATGTTAATGGGCCCGATAAGGTTCGTAAATCTCTAATCTATAATTCAGAAAGTTTGTTTTCGAAAGCATGGAACAATCAATCTATCGGAACATTCACCAATACACGAAATATTTCTAAGAAACGAATACAAACCTTTGAGAAATATCTAAATACAAAAGTGGCATCAAATAACTCACTTTTAAAAATCATTTTTAGACTGAGTAAAATCCTTCGAATACTTTATACACGATTTATTTAATACATCGATTGGTCTCGAGACTCCTTTGATTACTTTATATACGATCTATCTCTATTGTTACTTTTAAAGGTCGTTTTTGTACCGAGTAAAACACCTTCGAGTACTTTATACACAATTTGCTTAACCACTTCGTTACCATGGACGTGTTATCACGCGACTTCGTAATAAGGTCACAGACGTGTAAACACGCGACGCAATGCCGCTTCCGAGGTGCCACGGACGTGTAAACACGTTGCGTCGCGTGTTTACACGTCTGTGACCTTATACGAACGGTTTCGAAGTCGCGTGGTAACACGTCCGTGGTAACGAAATGGTTAATAGTTCGATTTCTTTTTGGATGTCAGATTGATTTTTCCATGTGCAGAGTTTACTTCCGATTAACATTTGTTCGTTTATTACCGCATGCTGCACGGAATTACGCGTATCAGATACGGAGAACATCAAGCTCGTGTTCTGCGCGGTGAAAGATACGATTATGCAGACCGCACTGAAAGAGTTTAACCTCGCCTGAAACCATCAACACTTTTTTTCGCATTTACACATAATCTATATGTATCAACAATTTCACGTGTTACGATATATACAGATTTTTTTACAATGTTACTATCGAACATCTAGGCTGAATATTGGCGAATATGAATTAGTTGTGAAATATCAGTTGTGCTAATTTTCAAACTGAATTGACTATGCAGTCTCTTCGAAGCTAGACTCCGGAGCTTTACGAGTTTAAGGGAAATTGTTAGAGAATGTTGTAGCATCAAAAGGGAAATGAATTTGTATTTTATTCCTACTGCACTCGAGAGCATTTGTACTTGAAGCTTCGCAGTCCAGTTTTGGAACACATGAAATACTTACGAGAGAATTGTTTTACTTGAAATATTGTTACGGATCCAATAAAAATCATTTCGATTCTATCGTTACTATTTCTGTTGTGAACAACTTAAATTTGCAAACCTTTGGTACGTACGTTTTATCGAAGAAATAATATTTATCGGTGTTGAATATTTTACAGTTGCTATTCACTTGAAATTTCAATGGAATTTTATTGTTGTATATTACGGGGACAGCTTTATTTGAATCTTGTGAAAATCTGGTTTCATTTCGAAATTAGCTGATAATTAATTTTTCTGTGTAATATAATTTTCGAACTGATTCGCGAGTTATTCTAACCCATATTATACCTGGGATAAGCCTGTGTTTTACCTGCAAATAAACGATGCATGTTGCATGTGTCTGTTTACTTGAGCTTCTACTAATCCAAAGAATTTGGTAAGTGCGCTTTTGTCAGTTTTAAACGAAATGTGTCAGTCGTACTTCATGTAACGTGTTACGCAACGTTTTTCTCGAATTTCTTCGAAACTGTTCATCGTATCGAAAAATTCGTTCGACAGAATTTGTAGATCTATATATTCTGAATCTTTTTTGGTATGTCACTTTTTGTCGTAGAACATACGGTTTTCAAGAAAATTGTAATAATCAAATATTGAAATGATACATTTAGTTCTTACAAAATCGTTTTTCTTGAATGGTTTCGAAACTATTTACGTGTCGGAAAATTTCTTGCAAAAAAGTTGTAGATCCCGACAGCCCGCATCTTTTATGTCGTATCTAGGTGCACGGCAGTGCACCAGTCCATTTCTCGCACTACCTTCTTTTACACGAAACAACTTAGCCGTTTTTTAGAGGCTTGTAACTCCGAACTGGAGGCAGATGGAAAGATGTAATTTCGTACACTTGTTAAATGCTATCCTGTCTCAATGTTGACAAAACATTAATCTTCCAACGTTGGTAGGTTCCGAGATATAGGACCTCAAATATCACTAAATTAGACACTGACTGACTGACAGATCATCAAAACCTTTTGGGTATTTCCCATTGACTTACAATCATTATCAAAATTTCAAATTTTAGACCACAAAAAAAGAAAAAAAAATGGCTGTATCTCGGGAACGGTCCAACCGCAAAACTGATGAAATTTTCAAAAGGCTTAACTAAAAGCTTATACGGTATGCCCAACCACATGACGTATGTAGTCGTTTGAAGTAAAAAAAAATAATAATTAGAAATTGCTGTATCTCGGGAACAGTGAAAAAAATGTTTAGAATTTAACGAATCAGGGATAAGAGTAATATCTACTTGATAATTGATAAAATTTCAACAAAAATTGATGAAATCCCAACAAAAACATCATGTAAACAGAAGCCAAGTTCTCTATAGCCGTAAAAAGTTGTGAGATCGAAAAAATACGGTCAAGTTCGTTAGCTTAGAAATACCTCTTAGAATACTGAAAAAAGCGGTTGTGAAAATTAGTTTAAAAGAATGCTATTTAATTTTTAAAGAGTTACATGGAGGACTAAATCATTGAAACTTGGCCGTTAATTTTTAAGCCACTGGCTAGGAAAGGTGTTAGGTGGCGGACAAGTTTCAATGATTTAGTCCTCCATGTAACTCTTTAAAAATTAAATAGCGTTCTAAGAGGTATTTCTAAACTAACGAACTTGGCTTTTGTTTACAAAATGTTTTGGGATCAATTTTCCCCGTAGAACAAGGTTTTCGAGAAAATGGAGAAATATGTCAACGACGTGTCACTTGTCGAGAACCAAATTGTTTTTCTAAATTATCTTCTGAACTATTTATCGTATCAAAAAATATGTTGCACAAAATGTGTAGATCTTCACATTCCGCGACTTGAATGTCGAATAACTTTTGATCGTAGAACGAACGTTTTCCGAGAAAGTCGAGGAAGACTTCGAACCAAGTGAATTACGTATTGAAACAATGAATATAATTGCTTGATGAATATAATGTTCATAAAATCGTTTTTCTCGATTATCGATATATTTTTCTCGAAACTATTCATTATTTAGAGAAATGTGTTAAACAAAAGTTGTAGATCTTCACATTTCGCGTCTTGTATGTCGAATAACTGATCGTAGAACGACCGGTCTCCGAGAAATTCGAGAAAAACTGATATAATAATTCTCAAGAACCCTAATACCGATGAGTCCTCTTCTTTTAGACACGGAGAACATAAGATTCGTGTTCGCGGCGGTGCGCGACACGATTTTGCAGTTCAACTTGAAGGAGTACAATCTGGTTTAGACGACAATACACGGTGAACCTCTTTGAATAGACTGGAGAAACTTTTCTTACACCCTTGACCAAGGTATCAGTGCTTAAACAGAGAGCTCTAGAACCGAAGAGAGAAAGATCGTCGAGAGAGAGAGAGAGAAAGAGAGAGAGAGAGTGAGAGAGAGAGAGAGCGATCGAATAGAGGGGAAAAAGAAGCCAACAAATCGGAGGGTCAAAAAACAAAACAACAACAGAAAGCAAAAGAAAAACAAACAATAACAATTTTGTGGTGCCATCAGCGTGTTAATTTGTCGCCGTTCTACCGATAAAGTGTTGTACCAAACAGGAGGTGGCTCGCGAAACACATGGACCTAAAACGAAAAAATCATCAGAAGGAGAGAGCGAGAGAGAAAGAGAAAATGAGAAAACGAGAACCACTTTTTTCACTGTCGAGAGAGAGAGAGTGAGAGAGAGAGAGAGCGAGAGAGAGAGAGAGAGAGAGAGAAGAGGGGAAAATCAAGAAATAATTCGTTCAGTTTTTTCGTACTCCGTGTCCGTTGGGATTTGTTACCTTTTTTATAGGTTAGTTTAGTCGATCACGCCTGGCTGACTACCGTGTGGCACAAGCGTGTCTGATTTTTCTATTAATATACGTATATAAAAGAGAGAAGAAAAAAAAATAATAAAAAACGAGTACCAAAACACAATTGTAAGATTATAAACGAAATACGAAGCGCGGCCCGAGGATTAATGGCCGCGCGGCGAAGTCACACTCTGTCCAACGCGCGTTGTAAATCTCGCGATCGAGAGCGAAATAGATCTCAAAAAACGATTAAGCGGTGGAAATAAAGAAAAACGGAGAAACGAATGCTTTCTTCTCGACGTCTGGGGAGAAGCGATTCCTAGTGCCATTTTTAATAGCGCGCGCGCGCGGAGCGCGGTGTGTTTTTTCTATATTTTTCTCGTTTTTCCGTTTGTAATCGCAGTCAGCTCTTTTTCCTAGATAAGAGAAGCCAAAGCGTTCATTTTAATTAATACTACCGCCCGGAGGAAGCTGCGTGTGTCACTGAAAATTCATAATTCATCGTATAAATATTGTTACGTACAGTCTTCCCTCGGATAGTGTTACTATTCTCGCTGGTTGTTGAGGCACAGATAGCGTAGTGGGTACCTGCGGTTCTGGGAGTTCCCACAGAAGTGAGGAACAGCAAGTAAATTACAATGGGGGCACGATTTTGATCAAGTTATCTCGATTTTGTGATTATGGATTTTTTTTAAACATTCAATTTACAACGAAAAATTCGGAAATAATTCACAGACGTCTGTGTTATCATGTAGAACGTTCATGAATGTTTTGGTAACTTTATCTCAACCAGAACAGAAGAAATAAATGATAATGTAATCCAGATACTGAAGTTGAGGGTCCTATCGCAATCTTATGGTTTGCAATTTTTTGAACAATCGGATTTGCAATAAAAAATTCCGAAATAATTCACAATTGTTCGTTTCCCCTTGTACAGTGTTCGTGATTTTTTTCGTAGCTTAATTTCGCGCAGAACAGAAGAAATATACGAGATCGTAACCCAGACACAGAAGTAACACTAATCGTAGAGACGAAAGTGGCACTATGCGAGGGAAGACTGTATAAATATATAAATATATATAATATATGAAAGAATGAAACATAGGATAGCATCGAAGGAGAACCAGACAACGCAGAAGAAAGGAGACTCTTCACCCCCTCCCCTTCGATATCTAACAAATTCTTAGAGAACGATCCGTTCGACATGAGTTTAGGTGAAATTAGGAGGGCGAAGAGATTCACGGGGTTTGTAAACTCCGTCAGTCTCTCATCTCCTCAAAGCTGTGCAGACGAACGCGAGGGCTGCGATCTCATGCCACGAAAAATAAAACCATAAAGATTCTTCGTTCTAACGATGGCTTTCCTTTTCGTCCAGCCCTCCATCGTTTCCACAGCGTTGCATCGCAGTGCTCACATTGGAAACGCCCACTAACCTAAAAAACTGAGGTGGGATGCTCGACTGCCGCCATCTTGAGTGGTTAAATCAGTGCCGCTATCTGCATAAAGTTGCAGCCATATTTAAAACTTACAATCGAGTCGCGTGTATTCCAAGCGACTCGTTAATCATTCTGGAATTTTTTGAAAATAAGTTTTGCAACGGAAAATTTAGTCACGTGGGACACTTGTTAGAATGTTCATGAATTTTTTCGTAACTTTTTATTGAGTAGATGCGAAGAAATAAATGATATTGTGTAATCTAGATGCTGAAGTTGAGGATTGTATCGCCATCTTATGCTTCAGGATTTAAAAAAAAATCTCAATGAAAAATTCTGAAATAAATCACAGTCGTGTACATTATTAAGTAAAATGTTCATGAATTTTTTCGTAACTTTATCTCGAGCAGAACGGAAGAAATAAATGATAATGTAGTCTAAATTCTAAAGGTAGCGGGATGATCCTGTTACAATCTTGTACTTCAGAATTTTTTTAAAAATCGAATTCGCAATGAAAAATTGTGAAATAAATCACAGTCATGTACACTATCAAGTAGAACGTTCAGCATTTTTTTCGTAACTTTATCTCGGGCAGAACAAAAAATAAATGATATTGTAACTCAGATACTGAGGCACACTTTTGACCACACAAGACGGGTGACAAGTTACACAGTCGTTTAGGTTTGTGGGAACGATAAAGTGGCCCTAGCATGCGTTGTATCCAATTACAGTGTGTGTACGTGTGTACGTGTGTACGTATGACCTGCTCACTGCCTGCGCTTGCTCATGCTGGCTAGCGCGCTGCTGCCCAATGCTTGTACTCTCTGAACGACTACTGCTGTTTTTCCCCTACCCTTCTCGCCCTGCTCCGTTGCTGGGACACCGGGTGGGGGAAACTGCTGGAGAGTACACGCTAGAAGAAACTATACGTCGGACAGATATACAGGTATATAGTTAGGAGTATAATTGATCGCACACAGTTTAAATCGGAATCAGTTTCTAATGAATTGAGCAAACCACATCGATTTTTCGTCGGCAATTTTTTGAAACTCGATTTTGCAACCTCAAATTCTGAAATTATTCACTATTGTTCCTCCCCCTTTTTACAATGTTCATGATTTTTTTCGTAACCATTCGTTAAGCGGAACAGAAGAAATAAATCATAGTGTAACCCAGATAGCAATGTTAAGGACCTTATCACAATCTTATGCTTCAGGATTTTTTTAAAAATCGAATTTCTAATGAAAAATTCTGAAATAATTCAGTGTTATGTATTCTAGCAAGTAGAATGTCCATGAATTTTTTCAAAACTAAATTTCCTATCATGAAGAGAAATCGAAGTTACTTTGGCACATTGATAAGAAAGTGATTCCGATTTGAATTGTGGTTGATCAATTAAGCTCGTGACTGTGTAGATCGGTCCGCGTTGGAATGTCTAGCTCTCCTAAGACTGGTCACGCCGGACGACGCACACTGGGCAGCGAAACGTACGTCATACCTGGGCGATTTTCCGCAGCGGAAAATCGTGGACACTTTCCTTCGCAGATTCGTTCATAGCTTAGTAAAAACTACAACATATTTAAATCTCGCTCCGGAAGGGAAAGCGTCCGCGTTTAACCCGCTCGGAAAATCGAGCCCACCTACTTTTCCGGTCGAGGACGACGCTGGGTTTCTATGAAAAGAAAAAAAGAAAGAAAAATCTCTATATATAAATACCATCGGATAAGGAAAAAACACTGTACCGCTAAGGGATAATAACAAATAATAATTGATAATATTAATATTAATATTTACGGAACTAGTAATAATAACGATGAATACATAACAATACTGCTTCGTTTTTCAGTGAGTGTTTGCGTGAGAGAGAGAGAGAGAGAGAGAGAGAGAGAGAGAGAGAGAGAGAGAGAAAGAGAGAGAGAGAGAAAGAAAGAGAGTGGAAGAGACACAGAGAGAGACAGAGAGAGTAAAAATGAAAAAATCGTGCGTATTCCAAGTTCAAAACGATGCTAGTAAGAGAGAGGGAGAGAGAGAATGCTAATATAAATGTTTGAGAGAGAGGGAAAGAGAGAGAGAAAGATAATTTGTGCGAATGTAAAATTTTAAAAATGAGAGAAAGAGAGAGAGCGAGAGAGTACGAACGAGTGAAAATATTTGTGGCTACAGAGTTGATTTCTAAAAAAAAGATCATACTTTTCTTTAAATTTTTTCTTTTTTGTCTCGTCTGAAGAAAGAAAGAAAAAAGAACAAGAAGAAGAGTATAGAAAATTCTCTGTCCGGAGAAGAAGTATAATTAAGAAAAAAAATAATACGTTTCGGGGTATTCTTTCTGTGTGTATAAAATGTAAAACCAACCACCTACCGAGTCCAAAATGCGAGATCAATGTTTCTAACTTATTTATAATAAACACTATACATTAATGATGATGATTATAAAAATAAACGCAGTTTGTGACAGTAGCATCGAACGGCGTCGAAGAGAGAACCAACAACAACATAAATATATATGTATGTATGTATGCATGTGTATATACAGGGTGTCCCAAAGTTCGTGTACTTCCCGGAAATGGGAGGTTCCTTGGGTCATTTGAAGCGACATTTTCCTTTACAAAAATGACTTTGTTTAGGAGTTATTAACAAAAAACACAGGCCAATCAGAGCGCGGCTACAGCGGATTGATTCTGGCTCGGCCAATGGCGCCGCCACGTTAAGCGGGACCTGTCGCTGAGTCGGACTCCGTTTGCTCTAGCCGCGCTCTGATTGGTCTGTGTATTTTGTTAATACCTCCTAAACAAAGCCGCTGGCGTCATTTTTGTAAAGGAAAATGTCGCTTCAATGACCCCAGGAACCTCCCATTTCCGGGAAGTACACGAATTTTGGGACACCCTGTATATATGTATGTATATATATATACATGTATATATATATACATTTCGTATGTATATTTCGTACACACACAACGCACGCAAGCATGCGCGCGCGCACACACATACACACACACACACACCATCTTTCGGAAACACTTTTCGTTATTCTCGAACAATCCCGATCACTCCCGATTCACGTTCCTCGATTTTACTTTACAAAGGGAGGAACAGAAAATGTTCCTTTCGATATTTCAGTAGATATACGTCCTGGATAGCACAAAGACGTCTTGAAAACGTTCATGACACGTCTCCGAGACTTCTATACATGGACATTCAGACGTTTTAAATACGTCCCATATGTCCTACGAACGTCTCCTGAATGTTGTCCACTTAGACGTGTTGTGTTAGAAAACGGTATGTCGTTAAGACGTGTTAAAGACGCCTCTACTGTTTGTCGTCTCAAAGACGCCCATTTGTCATCTTAAAAACATCTGTTTTTCGTCGAACGCGTGTGTTTCACATCATTCACAGGACATTTCGAGGTCTTCAAAACGTCCCTACGAAATATTTTGTTTGAACAATTCTGTTATCTGCTTATGGGAAATGTGTAAAAAATATTGACACAATTTTATGGGAGATTGGAAGAAATTAGACTTCTCTAAGACTTCTTTAACACGTATCGAGACAGACGTCTTTAAGATATCGTTGAAAATACGTCCCTAGGACCTCCTTTACTTCTCAGACATTAAATCGACGTCCCGATAAACTTCTTTAATATTTCGTATTTCAGTCGTGAGGACGACGTCCCCGAAAATGTCGTCTTTGAATTATCTTTAAGACGTCTTTTATGTCCTAATAAGACGTTCAGACCTAAAATCAACGTAAATAAGACGCCTAAAAGATGTCCTGTGCTGTCTGGTATATATATATATATATATAAATTTTCCGTTTAACGTTTTCAAAAGTTTCCCGTCATTGCCGCGCGTTTTGTACACTCGCGAAGCACCGTGTCCCGTCCGGAACGTGGTCGGGACACTTTTCTATGTACTGATCTTTGTAAATAAAAATTGACGGTCAACTTTCTCGATCTCACAGTGTTTTCCTCTCCGATCGAGTATCGCTGTCTCTATAGAGATCGCAAAAAAAACTCGTAAGTTTAAAAAAGAAAAGTAATGAACAAAATTTCATACCGTTACACATTAAATAAATTTATTTCAAAATATATTTAAAATTCAGGACCGTATAGTATCTCGTGCTACACGCCTCTGAGAATAATCGTATTTCTAACTGTTTCTAACCTCTACGTTTCATCGTTCGACACAGACGTTTACAATTTCAAGATGGCATTCGTAAGGTTCGTAAAATAAAATTTGCAAAAAAACTCTCGTGAACTTATTGGTGGAAAATATAAGTAATGAACAATTTCATACCGTTACACATTAAATAAATTTATTGAAAAATGTATATATTCAAAATCCAGGGTCGTATCCCGGGGCCCCACACCCCTGGACATAACCACCCAGATAGCCAGGCGTTTCCAGTGCCAAGTCGGTCTGCGGCTGAAAACGGACAGAATAGAGATCAAGCTACGCTTGGAGCTGCTCAAGGCCGACTTAGCTCAATTTTGGACGAGATTTTGTGCGCGCAGCTGGCGCTATTTCTGCCGTTCCATAGACCAGGGATTTGAACCTGGTCAGAAAGACGGCACAATACCGGCCACTGGACACCGAATTTGTTTTTGTTGGCCTTTGAACAATAGAAATTTACTTCGCTACATTAGTGCGAACTATCCTCACCGACGGTGCTGCCCTCTTAAACAAAGGCAAATCGGCGTTCAGTGGCCGGGATGTGCTGTCTTTCTGCTCAGGTCCAAATCCCTGGTTCATTGGACGGCAGAAATAGCCGCCAACTGCGCGCACAGAATCTCGTCCAAAATTGGATTTTTTGCTATCTGGGTGGACATTTGCAATTTCAAAATAGCAATCGAAAGGTTCATAAAATATAATTTGCAAGAAAACTCTCGTAAACTTAATTTTTTTCCAGAAACTAGAAGTGACGAAAAATTTCGTACCCTTATACCTTAAACAAATTTATTTAAGAAATTTAGAAATATATTCAAAATCCAAGGCCGCCCGCGGCCTCACGCCCCTGGACATAACCACGTATTTCTAACCTTTTCGTTTCATCGTTCAGAAGCTTATTTATTGTTTTTAATGCACAAAATAAGTTATTATTATGAATTACAGAAACTATATAAATTTATATAAATTGATTTATTTATTATGACTTATATGTATGGTCTAAGGTTTGAAGTGTAGGTTGGTGTAGGTGGACATTTGCAATTTCAAGATGGCGATCGCAACGTTTGTATGAACGTCTGTACGAACCGCTGAAGTTTACAATGGCGGATTGTGAGAGAGAGAGCGATAGCCGGGGGGTATTGCGCTCTCTGTCTAATTGACGCATTGGTGGGGAAAGATTCCCCTAACTATTCGTGTGATAGAATATTTAGATTATGTTAATTATGTGTGTGTAGATTATGTCTTTTATTTTACTTACTTATGAAAAGTAACGTCAGGAGCATATTGGAGCTTGCAGATGCAGCATTGTTTTACCATTTTTAAAATAAATATGGTTTCACTTAATTACGTTCAATAAATTAAAGTTCTCTTTGAATGTTTACTCTAATCTGTTATTAATTCGTTGGCAGGAAAACAAAAAAACAAATAAATGAAAAAAAATAAATATTAACAAATTAATCAATTTAATGTAGAAATCTACATTATCCAGCAAGCAATTAAGGGAATCTTTCCCCACCAACGCGTCAATTAGACAGAGAGCGCAATACCCCCCGGCTATCGCTCTCTCTCACTCTTTATACCGCTCGCCGCCATTGTGAGCTTCAACTCGCCCATAAGACGGAGCCGTCTATCTCTATACGTCTATGTTCGTACTCTGTACGAATATTTAATTTATTGATATTTTGGGTGCAACAGTTTCGATCAATTAGTTACTACATTAATACGTATTTGTTATGTATAAAATTAAATGTCTAAATGTGTAACGTCAGGAAAGAAAAAGTTTAAATTGCGAAATTGCTAATTTAGTTAATAATTGATCAAAACTGTTGCGCCGAAAATATAAACATATTAAATATTTGTACAGGCTACGATCGACATAATTGATTATTATCATCTGTACAAGAAGGTTTCCTTACTTTTATTTACGATACGGTTTATGGCCGCTGGAATAGTGTTTGAACTGGCCGGTAGAGCGCGCCAAAGTTTCGAACCGCGCAAGATGGCCGCCGAGCTGACGCCCCTTCCGTCTTTCACCCCCTAAAAATTGTGAGGGGTCCTTTAGGTCCGTGGGGAAAACGCGCGCGCGCCACGAGTTTGTTCCAGCCCCGTTTCTGCTACTCCAGTCCTCCGGAGGATCGTCGAAAGGACTCGGACGAGAATATATCAAGGATTCTCTCTGTCAGTCGATCAACTGGTGAAAGTGTAAACATGAGTCTTCTACTGGAGGAGCAGGAAATCGACGAGTGAGTGTCCGATTTGATATTTTCTTTACGGTACCGTTCGATTTCATATTTCTTTGCGTTCGATTAAGGGTTTGGCTCTCTCGCACCCCTTAGCCTCATTTCGAGAAATCATTTCTGCTCGGGATACCTCTCGATCGGAAATTATGAATTTATGAAGAAAATGGACGCGTACGACTTAAAGCAGTGAATACGTTAGAAATATTGATGTAGATTGTACGAGGATCCGATACTTCGTAAAAGAAGTATCAAAAAAATATGTTTCAATCGTATTTTACATTCAAACTGTGGATAAACATGACTTTCACGAATTATCCAATAAGGTGCTGGAAGAAATGAGACTTTCTTTGTCGATTATCGAGTACTACTGAAATAGTAATTGATCGATGAATAGAATTTTTATTTGCTGCCCTGTGTACTGCAAACTATGCGAACGTTTCTTATTTTTCTATTAAGATAATGTAGTGTAATGATAATGATGATGATGTGTTTGTATTTTGATGGGGATTTATTTCCACGGGAATTTGAAAGTTCTCTTTTTGGTTATATTACTTGGTTATTATTTTTTAAAAGTTTTATATTGTAAGGTATATATATGTTGTAATGTGTAATATATGAACCAAAGACGGTTTACGGCACTAATAAATAAATAAGTTGTCTTTTGATGATATTAGGTGGGTTAAACGGTTTCGTATGTGAAAGATGATATTATTTGTGGAATCCACAAGTGCATGTGGTTCTGACGTTACGAATTACTGAAACATTGATCTTGGGAATGTAGAAGTTGTTGGGTGGATGCTAGTTTGGATTGGGAATTGTTTAGGAAGGACTCTTTTCGTGGATATCAATCGAAGTGAGTAGAATTGTGAGAGAAGGATGTTGAGGAGATGTTAGGTTTGAATTTAGAGAGAGAGGGGAATTTTTAGTTTTAGTTGAGGATATTTCGAGTTTGATTCGAGGGAAATTTAAATATTTAAATCGACGAATCCCGGTCAAGTCACTTTTTTTTTTGGTTGATCAGAAGTTTTTTTGCTAACCATATGATTGTTGTTAAATCTGTGTAAAAATATTTTTGAACGATGTTCAGACTATTTTTAATTAATTTCTCGGAAAAATATTTTTCGAGTACTTTCGGCCTTTAGTCATTTACGGACTAATATATTTTTATATAATTATTACTGATTTATTACTGAATAAGACACCCAGTAAAGTAAAAGTAATACATTCCTTTAAATTGAGAGAAATATCAAGCTTTGATTTGGGGGAAATTTCAAGTTTCAATTGAGGGAAGTTTTAAGCTTTGAATTGAGGAAAATTTTAAGTTTATTAAATTGAGGGAAATATTTCAAGTTTACTTTACCGCCTACAATGATGTAACCCGACGGACAGAGGTGCACACACGATTGCCTACATCACAGGCGCTGACAACAGTAGCGTGTCAATCTCATTTTGCAGCGGAAAATTCTGAAATAATTTACAGTCGGCTGTGCCACTAGTTAGAACGTTCATGAATTGTTTCGTAATTGTTTGTCTCACAGAACTGCAGAAATAAATTATAGTTTAACCCAGATAGCAAGATTTGGGGATCCAATCTTATACTTCAGGATTTTTTTAAACATCGAATTTGCAATGAAAAATTCTGAAATAATTCATAGTCGTTTGTTCTGTCTTAAAACGTTCATGAATTTTTTGGTAACTTTATCTCCAGCAGAGCAGAATAAATAAATGATATTGTAACCCAGGTAGCCCTGTCACAATTTCAAACTTCTGGATTTTTTTAAAACATTTAATTTGCATACGAAAATTCTGAATAAATCACTGTTATTTATATTATTAAATAGAATGTCCATGAAGTTTTCCATAACATTCTGTCGATCAGAACGGAAGAAATTGAGATTTTTAAATGTATCAAATAATATATCATGAAATTGGTATCGACACTTTTATATTGTCAATCTGATATATCGATAACCGAAGGTATCGACCTTTGGAGAATCTTTAATCAATTTTGAAATTATTTGCGATACCTACATAGGATTTGTTATTATTCGATACGATATCAGGCATTTTCTGCCTCAAAATCAATAATGATTTATGGTATCGTTCGGTTATCATAACTTTCTAGAAGAGATAAAATTGTTTATACAAAGCCACTAGTACAAAAATAATTTTTAAAAAACGAAAAGATTACTTGTACTTGTTCGTATCGAGTTTGTTCTTGTAAAATTCGAATAAATAAATATTTACAGAGAACAGGTGAACACATTCAGATAACAATGATATCTAATAATAATTTATCTGTTAATAAACTGATATAGTATTATTTATATCAATAATATTATAGATAATTATTATGTATAATACATAATGGATAATAATTATTGTGTATTATAATAATAATTATTTAATACAATATTATTATCCATTATAGTTTTTAACACTATTATATAATAATAAAAGTTATTATTATAAAAAATAATAATATTATATTAATTAGTAATTATTACTGCGTGTAATAATTATGTATAATACATAATGTAATAATTATTATGTATTATAATAATAATTATATAATACAATATTATTATATATTATAATTATTTATACTATTATATATCTTATATATTTATTATATAGTTTATACATTGTTATGTATTTATTATTATATTAATAATTACTATATACTATAATGTATAAAGTATACAAACAATGCATGAAATACGTAATAATTATAGTAATAAAATATTAAATAATAACAATTATGATTTACATATATTACATAATTTTTGCGTGACATTAAATACAAAACGTAATCGATAATAAAATTAGCGATAACATTAATCCGCTCCGTTGTTTTTCCCAGTTGTAAGGAAAGGAAATCCCACTAAATCCCCGGCGATTAAACATTCTCAAGTTACTCCGTTCGATACTCGATCGTTTCCGATAATCCTTGGCAAAGTGAGCTGCTTCTTATCAATCTCATTCCGAGAAATCCCGAGCGAAGAAAAGAGCCGCGCGATTGTTACCGATGCAGCGTTGTGCTCGGTAAAAGTCCACCAGGTGCAAACAAAGAATCACCGCGAGCCAGTTATACTGTTGGGCGTTTATGTTTACATGCTTCGATTGGCTGACGACCGTTTGGCACACACAACCGCCGCGAACGTAGTGGGATATGCAACACTCGAAGAGGAAAACGGCGAAGGAGGGGAAGAGAACGTATAAAGATTCCGTGATGTGTATCGAGGATACTATTCGGGAACTGGCTTGATCGCCGTCGTTCTTCTTCAATCGTTGTGACGTTTGGTCGAGTGAACTGTTCGGTTCGATAGTTAGCCGTCGGTTCGACGATTCGGTCGATCGAGAGATCGGCGACCTTCGAGAAGTTAGAGAGCGTGTAGATACGCAATCGTTGCGAGGATTCGGGGGACTTCAGATTGGACAGATGCCGACCTGCACGTGCGACAGAGATCTCTCCGGAGAGAAGAACCACATTTGCCCGCGGAAACCAATCGGCGAGGACGAAGAACGCGGCGGGAAACACAGGGAATTTGACGGCGCTGTTCGGTATGAGAGTTCGGAGGATTTTAGTTAGATGGGAGACGGATTTGGTTGGTCAGGGTTGGAATGGAAGAAAATTTTGAGGTTGTATTTAGGGAAATTTTCAGTTACGTTGAGGCAGATTTCAAGTTGAACAATTATTTAAATAACGAATACATTTTTTTACTATACCACGTTTTTAAAAACGGGCTGAGAGGTATAAAATGATTTTTTTT
The DNA here is from genome assembly GCA_028455595.1 of Lasioglossum vierecki. Classification (NCBI taxonomy): domain Eukaryota; kingdom Metazoa; phylum Arthropoda; class Insecta; order Hymenoptera; family Halictidae; genus Lasioglossum; species Lasioglossum vierecki. The sequence goes on along the minus strand of CM052339.1, from coordinate 11,930,652 downwards.
TCATTGTTGTGAAAATAATTGTAAAATTTAAAACGAAAAACGTGGGGCGCAATGTGCATCAATTAGGAGATTGCATGCAAGTTTAAATCGAGGGAAATTTCAAAGTTTGAAGTCAAGGAAATTTCAAGTTTAAATGAAGGGAAATTTCAAGCTTTGATTTAAGAGAAATTTCAAGTTTAAATTTTGGAAAGTTTCAAGTTTTGATTTGAGGGAAATGTCTAAGTTTAAAGTCATAGAAATTTCAATTTTTAATTTTGGAAAGTTTCAAGTTTTGATTTGAAGGAAATTTCCAAATTTAACGATTAAGGAAATTGCAATTTTTAATTTTGGAAAGTTTCAAGCTTTAACTGCAGGGAAATTTTCAAGATTTTTTAATTGAGGAAAATTTCATTCATGAATGAAGTGTGAACTTTGAACTATGTGGCATGTGATTCTATTTCCAGCTTGTGACTCTCTATCGACATTGATCGACGTAAATACATAGATCCATACACGGCAATACGACAAAGGACATTGTCATCATCGGTTCGAGTCTTTTATGTGGACGTCGACCCAATTTCTCTATTAGACACACCACATACCATTCCAATTTTCTCGGTGAAAATCTCGAATCTCTTACAATACCTAGATCAGGTATTGTAAGGAGATCCTTCATTATGTCTAGAATATCCTTCTCTCTCATTCTCCAGGATTGTTCCATCTTCTCTATTTATGCCAGAGCATTTTATCAATAATAGTACCTGGCGTACCTATTCATTTTTACTTGTATATGTAGCTTGTCTTGAACGTTGTCTTTCAGACATCTCGAACAGGACGTCTTAAAAACGCCTGGTAGACCTCTAAAAGACGTCTTGAATCGTCTGGTAGACCTCTAAAAAGACGTCTTAAAAATGTTCCCAACTGAACGTCATTTAAACATTCTTTGAACTTTGTAGAAACGAGTGACGTAATCTCTACTTCTTTGTTAAACTGAATGTTTCCCATCACTATCATTCCAGCTACAGAGATGGATCGGTGCGACTTCGAAATCCAAACATCGAGCTTATGGATCAGGATATATTGTACCATCTTGCACTTGGCAGCGGTTCCCATGATCTCGTGGAAATGTTCGGCGACGTCAAGGTAAATTAACAAATACTCCATAAATAAATATATGTATATGTACTATACTATAAATACTATTAATATATTTATGTAGTATAAAATAATACATTATTTTCTTATAATATGTGATTTTATAATATAAGTACTGTATACTATATTATTTACTATAAAGAAATATATACAATGAATATGAATACTATACATATACTATATTATTTACTATAAATATGTATATATTCTATAGTTATCCTACCTAACGAGATTTTGTAATCGCACTACTTTCGCTACATCGAATAAACAAAATTAGAAAAACATTTGTGCACCTTATGAACACAGTAAACACATTGTTCTTAAGATACGAAGTTTTATCAACACTCGTTAACAACACGAATATGCGTTACGAGCGACACGCAGAGTAATGTTTAAGTTAATTGAATATGCAAGGAGTCTAATCAGCCCGGTTGACTAGTTTTACATATTACTTCATTTCAATATACGATTACTACGCAGTTTTCCACTCGAGAGTTTCTTTGCTACGTTCTTTACGATATGTCAATTAAATCACGTATACATATGTACACACTGGTATCCTGGAAATTGCAATTTTTAATTTACGGAAATTTCAAGCTTTGATTCGAGGGAAATATGAAGTTCCGAATTAAGGAAAAAGGATAAGCATGGGCCAGCGGCCCCCTCTCTGAGTTTCCTGATTCCTGCCTTAGAACATCGTTTTATGCCTAAAAAAACATGATTACAGTTGGAAGTGTAAACAATTATATTTTAGGAAATAGCTTACATCGAAGAAGAAAGTACGTGTAAAGCTTGTTTGTTGCAGTCAAGTAACAAAAACAAGAAGCTTCTCACAAGTATGTTGTGTGATCACGGCTTAGTGGTTTTCTGCTTGATGTTGCGGAGGGCTCGAGTTCGAATCCTTCTCAACTCAACTTTCTTTTCTAATTTTTTTTTATATGTATTTATAAATTAAACGATTTTTATTGTTTGCACTTCAATATTCTATAAAACAAACATACTTATTAATTTGTAATTATCATATAGATTAAAATGTTTTACATGTTTCTAATTTTGCGGAAATATAAATCTAGCTTTTATTATTTACGCCCATATAATGAATTTACCCTAACGGACACTTCTTAGATTTTTATACAAAATAGCTTAGCATCATTGCAATATTTTAGAATATTTTGGTCAAACCCAGGTGTCAACCCAGGGGAAGATACTTTTAAAAAATCCCAAAAAATCAATTAATTATTTTCAACTATATATAATAATAAGCAAAAAGTTCTGAAAAAAATCTGATATATAGAGTGTATCTACGTATATCTTTTGTTTGCTGTTTATCCCATGTTGATATCTTTTCTCGTTTTAGAGCAAATTGCATTTAAGTGCGAAGGAATTTACCCCAATGTCACCCCTATTGGTGGGGATAGACATTTGAAATTTTACACAATGTTTTTTTCGGCATAAAACGATGTTTTAAAGCTGGCCCATGTTTATCCGGCTAGATCTTTTTAAATATAAATTTAGAGAAATTGTTACCATTTTCCGATATATTTGACCACATATGGCAATTCGATTTCAGTTCGTCTGCATGGGTGGAACACCGAAACGAATGGAACAATTCGCCCATTACATAATGAAAGAGATAGGTCACAAGCTTCCATCGGGAACAACGCTTCTCGACATTAGCCAGTATTCGTATCGATACTCCATGTACAAAGTTGGACCGGTACTTTCTATCAGCGTAAGATTTTATTTCTCATATATTTCAAGTAAAAATCCAGGAAAATTCCCAAGTTGAAATCCAGGAAAATTTAAGTTGAAATCGAGGGAAAATTCTAATTAAACTTGAAGGAAATTTCCAGTTACTATTCAAGGTAATTTCAAGTTAAAATTGAGGGAAATATCAAGCTTTGATTTAAGGACCAAGTTCTGAATCAAGGAAAATTTCAGCTTTAAAGGGGAGGAAATTTCGAAGGAAATTTAAAGATTTAAATTGTAAGAAATTCCAAGTTTTAAATCGAGGGAAATTTCAACTTTTAATATAGGGAAATTTCAAGTTTGGAATTGAAGTCAATTTCATAGTACAAACAGTTTAAATTTCAGGAAATTTGAAGTGTAACTTTAGGGAAATTTATTCTTCACATCACCGTAACTCAAACTTCCCTCTGTCCTAATTGATCCAATCGACCCTTTAGCACGGAATGGGCATCCCGTCGGTGGGAATCCTGCTGCACGAGGTGATCAAGCTGATGTACCACGCGAAAGTGAAAGATCCGATATTCTTCAGGATCGGAACTTGCGGAGGAATCGGCCTGGAAGGTGGCACCGTCGTCATTTCCGAAGAAGCTGTCGACGGCATGATGAAGGCTCACTTAGAACTGGTAAGCTTTAAGTATAACCACAAATTTTCCCCTTCCCCTACAAACTCATCCCATAGATCTTCTCATTAAGATCCAAGAAATCCAAGTTTCGATCTTGGAGTATCAATAATTCAAAAATTACAACTATTTAAAGTTGAGGAAACTTATAATCGAAAACACTGTAAACCCTCAACTTTAAATAGTTATAACTTTAGAACCATTGATCCTTGAAAACTTGGATTTCTCACTTCTTGTTAGGATCTACAGGATAACATAGCTAGAAGACGAAAATTTATAGGGGAGAGGTAAAAATTTTCTGGTTACGCGCTGGGAAAGTTGAAAAAATCAATGTAAATTTCTCAATAATCGAATGAAACCACTTGAGATTTGAAATCGGAAAGAATAAACGTTTTCGCAGCCCGTGTTGGGTAAAATGGTGCGCAGACCGGCCAAGCTGGACCGACAGCTGGCTCGGGAGCTCAAGGCGCTGACGCACCGCGACGATCCCTACGAAACCGTCGTCGGAAAAACGATGTGCACTTACGACTTCTACGAGGGACAAGGAAGACTGGATGGCGCGTTTTGCGAATTCACGGAGAACGACAAAATGGAGTACCTGACGAAATTGCACAAAGCCGACGTGGTCAATATTGAAATGGAGAGTCTTGCCTTCGCTGCTCTGACGCACCACGCTGGAATTCAGTCTGCCGTAGTGTGCGTCACGTTGTTGGATCGTCTGAAGGGAGACCAGGTATAGAAACATTATCTTTCGCACGTTATTGCATTGTGCTCTGTGAACGGAAAATTGCGAAAAAATTCGTGAACGTTCTACTTAACAACATACACGACTATGAATTATTTCAGAATTTTTCGTAGCAAATTCAACGTTTAAAAAAATCCGAGAACATATAGTTGCGCATTTTCCGGTAATCTGAAGACTCCACGATTTTTTTTAAAGATTGAATTTGCAACGGGAAATTTTTAAATAATTCACTGTTGTGCACGCTATCGAGTAGAACGTTGATAAATTTTTTCGTAATTATTTGTCAAGCGGAACAGAAGAAACGATAATGTAATCCAGATACTGAAACCGGGATCCTATCACAAACTTATGCTTCCGGATTTTGTTTTTACAATTACTTTGCAACGAAAAATTCTGAAATAATTCATAGTCGTGTGTATTATTATGTAGAACGTTCATGAATTTTTTCGTAACTTTATCTCTAGCAGAACAGAAGATATAATATTGTATATGATCATTTGGTCCCCTCTGGGTTTCAAATCCATTTACCAATCTCCCCATTTTTCCAGTCTCCCCATCACCTAATTTTCAACGGGACCTACTGTTTATTACAGTGAGTTCCGAACCACCTTTTGCCAACAACACGCGGCTCGTACCCAGGCAGTCACCGCTTGTCGTATACTGTATACCAGGGTTCGGAATTTTTTACTCGCGGCAGCCGACAATCAAAGGTTATGCCTCTTCGACCCCCGTAGCGATCCTAGTGCTCAGAGCTGCTCAGGCGCGTAAGACAACATAGGCGCTATTCGTGACGCATTAAGGCGACACTCATGGCAAAGGTTTCCACATTACCATTGATTTATTTATTGTTTATTTTAATGTTGTCGCATTAACAGCTAGGTCATTAGTGACCACATAATTTACAATCAGAAGTGTTTTATACAAAGGTGAATTTATAATAGTCTATACAAATCAATGAATTTGAAAAAGAGGAGGACGTTTCCAATGTTGTCTTCTCCTAGATTTGTCGTGAGGTCATCTTTGAAGCCAAACCTGGTACGTTGTAAAGAGAATCTAGGACATTTGAGAAAGACATGTTGGTTGCTGTCGGTCACGGCGCATGTTGCACACTCTAGTGGATTTTGTTTAGTTATCAGGAATTCGTGGGTGTATCTAGTATGTCCTGTTCGGATGCGTGTAACTGTGACCTGTTTATACCTAGAAATTGGTCCAATTTGTATTCCAAAAATTTGCGATGGTTTTCTTAACACGTTGAGTGCCACTTCAGTCACCGGTGACTGACATCGACCTTTCCGTCCAGGTCGTGTCAGTCATCAGTGACTGACAGTACTACCTGTATACCACTAATACCTGCGTGCGCGGCCTGACGGGGAAGTCGCTATAAAACTATTAATGTAGGATTTTGCGTCAAGGCAGCTGACTTTACAGTTGTCGTTCCAGGATGAAGGATTGCACGCTTCTTTTGCGGCTTTATCTGCGGTTTCGTTACCAATGAGTCCAACATGTCCAGGGATCCATTCTAAGGTGGAATGCGTCTCTCTGCTCGATTCCGTTTGATTCTGTTTCCCCACAAGATACCGCTGTGGCGAGTCGCCAAATGGACTCCACGCGCAGTGCCGAAAAACCGCATAACCACATTTCAGGTGGAGTCCATTTGGAGTCCGAGCACTAGGATCGCTACGGGGAGCGAGACGCACGGCCAGGTCGAGGAGGCGTAGCCTTCGTTTGGCAGCCGCCACGAGTAAAAAATTCCGAGTCCTGCTGTATACCCAAGCTGACCCAAGCGGTCATCCATCCAAGTATCTATTGTCGCGCCCAACACTGCTTTACTTCGGTGATCGCATGAGAATCGGTGTTTCCAGTGAGGCATTAATTGTTGGTGGAACAGAAGATATAAATGATAACGTAATCCAGATACTGAAGCTGGGGATCCTGTCGCAAACTTAAGCTTCTGGATTTTTTTAAACATTGAATTTGTCAGGAAAAATTCGGAAATAATTCATAGACGTCTGTGCTACTAGAAATAATGTTTATGAATTGTTTCGTAATTGTTTACCAAGCGGCAACAATAGTATTCAAATGTTCTGTAGGTAATGGCGCCGAAGGAGGTCCTAGACGAATGGGTGATACGACCGCAACAGTTGGTCGCTCGTTACATAACCAGATATCTCCAACGGAAAGGTCGCCTCTCCCTCGAAGGCCACGGATCGATGTGCGTGAAGAGTCCTCGTCGATTCAAGCTGGTTCAACAGGAATCCGAAAACTACGATTAAACAAGACACTCCAGGAACACTCCCGAAGGAAAATTCCTTTACAATCAATCCCGACAACAATGAAACACAACGTCGCAGTACAACGCTAGATACAAACGCGCAGATTCCTTCAAATATATATACTTTAATTTATAAAATGTGTAAATAGACTCCCGATCTTTATGCGGAATGAAAAACAAATTTCTTCGAGACACACGAGACCTAAATAGAATCGATTTATATTTTTCTCACTGATAAATTTGAGAGTATTTTCGAAAATCTTCAGAATCATCTTCCGTTATTCACTGTTTTAATTTCTAAATTTTTAAAAACCTACGAAATTCGGGGTCTATATCAATAATTATCTTCAACGAAAAAATCCGAAATTTCTAATAAATCGCGAGATTCTCTTCTTTCACGAAATACGCGTACAAATTGTTTCTTTCTTAATTTATTCTGTAAAGTATATTTAATATATTATATTTAATTAATACGTATATATGTAATGTTAATAATTCCACGTAGACTCTTGTTGTGCTTGTCGGAATACAGTAAATATTCTATGAACGCAATGATTATTTTAAAAATCGACGTTGCTATGGAAAATTCTGAAATAATTCACAGTCGTGTATGCTGTTAAATAGAATGTTTATGAACTTTTCCGGCATTTCTGTTTAGGAGAACAGAAGATATAGACCATAATTCGTATGTACCTAATCGAAACTAGATCCTATCACGGTTTGATGCTTTCGGATTTTTTTCCAAATCGATCTTGCGACCGAAAATTCTGAAATAATTCACAGTCACGTATGGTATCAAGTAGAACGTTCATGAATGTTTTCGTAAGTTACTGTTCAGCAGAACGGAAGAAATAATGATTTTTCCTTTGCGTCCATCGAATATGTACTGTAGCATTTCGCTACCGAAGTTGTCGAAGTTCCTCTTAAGTTTTATAACGAGTCACGCGATAACACAAGTACAAAGCAGGAAACGTATTGATTTCGGGCAATAAGTTCGATATTCGAAAATCTCTACATGTTAGTAGACATAGTCGCTTAGCTCGTTGCACTGTTCGTCTATTCTACAATATTGTTGCGTCTCGGTCAGATCCAACATTTAATGCTCACAAAATCGTTCTTCTCGAATATCTTCTTAACTATCTGTTGCATCGAAAAAATATTGCAGATGAAATTTGTAGATCTGGACAACTCGCGTCTTTCATATCATATTGTTTTTCTTCGTAGAACAAACGGTTTTCGAGAAAATTTCAAAAAATGTCAATACATAATTCACTTAGTGCTCACAAAATCGTTTTTCTCGAATATCTTCTGAACTGTTTGCCGCATCGAAAAATATGTCAAATGAAATTTGTAGATCTGGACAGCTCGCATCTTTCATGTATTATTTTATTGTGTAGAACAAACTGTTTTCGAGAAAATTGAATGAAACGATTTTATCAGTATTAAAGTTAACGATTTCAATGTTTTCTCAATTTTCATGAAAACCATTTGTTCTACGATATAAAGCATTACGACTTAAAAGACGCAGATTGTCAAGATTTACAGGTTTTGTTAAGCATGTTTTCCGATACGGTCAATAGTTTTCTGCCCACGCAAGAATTTCTGACTATGCGACCAACTTTTCAAACGTTCCGTGACCCCGGGTGCTTTAAAGCAAGCTTTGGGTCGATAATGGGCTGCAATAAATTTGATCTCGTGTAATCGAAACGACTTAAGACTACTACATATCAACAAAAAAAACAAATCTGATTAATTAGATACGACCGGATTCGTCGAGTTAATATTATTAATGACGTAATCGATATTATATTAAGAACTGCACCGCCGTAACTGTGGCTCTTCGTGGTCATTAAATACTATATACTCTAAGATTTTGATTGCTATCCGAAACGTTGATCAAGATCTAAAAGCCTCTGCGAAACATTCACGAATTCTTTTTTACACTCTTTTACGCATACTTACACTTCCGGAATTTTTAACAGATTCATTTCGTGACCGAGAATTCTGAAATAAATCATAGTTGTTCGTTCCCCTTTTATAGAACGTTCATTAATATTTTCATAACTTTTAGTTAAGCAGAATGGAAGAAATAAATTATAGTGTAACCTAGATAGCAAGGTTTTGAGCATCCTATAGCAATCTTATGCTTCGGGATTTTTTTCAAAATTGAATTCGCAATGAAAAATTATGAAATAAATCATAGTTGTTCGTTCCCCCTTGTAGAGTGTTCATGAACATTTTCGTCACTTTTTCTCGAGCAGAACAGAGAATATACGCATAGTTCAGCTTAGAAGCACCGTGCGACGGTTCTTCGGTGTGTTAATATTATATTTTTCTGAGCTACCGATTCCAGTGTTGTTATTAACAGCTACACTATATAATAGCAATATATACCCAGATAGCCAAGCGACTATCGAGCCGAACGTCGATTGAACGGGCTGAAGGCACACGCTGACTAGAATCTGACCCAGGAATTTATGACCGTGTGGGCTCGTAACGTTCCCTCGGCCCAAACCTTGCACAAGCAACCCTGGACTGTCGGTCCTGGTTTCTGCCTTGGTACGACGGGTCAAAGGCTGCTTGTGCCGAATTGGGCCGAGTTTGAGCCAAGGGCTGCTTGTGCCGAGGGAACGTTACGAGCATTTCTGCTACTGGGTAATAGCTACACACACGTACACACACGCACACATAATATACAATTGTACGATACATCTTCATTGAAGTTGTTGAACGCCGAGTTAAATACCTCTGTTAAAAAATATATAAATATTCGCAGAGTATGCGAAATCGATTATGGAACGCGTTTTTCTGTGAAGAAAAAGTTGAATAAAAGTTTTTACTCGCGAACGAACATATATAATATATTGAAAATACATTAGATAAAATATATTACAGTATTAAAAATGTATTAAATAATATATTGAATGATATATGTATTATATATTACGAATATATTAAGTAATATATTGACAATATTGTCAACAGTATATTAAACGATATATAATCGGTGTTAGGATCAATACGAGTACGAAAAGTTAGAGCTAACGAAATATCGATTTCGATACTCTGAGAACAGCCTAAAAAAAGATGAATGAATAAAAATATATACGTAATTTAAGGATAATCAAATTTACAGACATATGATCTTCAAATAAATATATTATATACATATTATATACATATATATGTATTAATAAATATATATATATATATATATATATATTAATAAATATACTATATATTGTGTATATATATATTCCCTAGTAGCATTTATGGTAGGCGTCTTGTTGGGCCTCCGTTGGCGGTATGCGTTGGGCAACCGTTAGAGATGTTACTCTTTTTTGCAGTTGGGTCAATAATCTGGGCAAACGTTGGGCCAACGATCACACCCAGCCTAGAGCCAACGGTATTAGAAGACAAACCTACAGAGCGCACCTTCTTATTTTCTCTTTAACAGTTATTTTTATGGTATATCATAAATAATATACATATTAAAAATGTATTTTCACGGTAAAATTTTGGGGAAAAAAGAAAAAACTAAAATAATGCCCACGTCAAACTTGAACCCGGACCTTCTTGCGTAGTAAGTAGATGCCCTATTGCTGAACTTTTTTTTTAGACATGTTTATTGAATAGAGTCTTACAGTCAAATATAACAGGAGTTAACAAACATAATAAAAAACTACCACACAGTATTGCTATGCATAACTAATTGTTCGCTTGATGATCTTTCGGTGGGATCGCTTGTGAAAATGGTCAAGGTGGTGATACGCTATCCGTTTATCCGCCTTGTTGCGTCTCCAATGATATATTAAGTTTATATTGTCTGTGTTCTGGATAAAGCCCGGTTTGTCACGGTGAAGAAAAGCCTAGGGGGTGGTATAACCGTTGGCACGCACTGGCGTTGGTAAGTAGGTGGGTCTTGGTGCCTATCGCTGAACCTACAGATGATTCTTTTTTGTAGATGCTACGATTAGGGCTACTAGATACGTCAACAAATTAAAATTAAAGTATCTACAAAAAAGGAAGGCCAATATTGAAGAAATCCAAAAGGGTCTTCTTTTACTACATGAACACCCCCTTGCTTTTCCCTTAGAGAATGGAAAAATTAAAGAAATGAAGAAATTCCAAGGCTGCTCACAATAAAACTTTAGTGGATTAACCATAGCGCAAAAATTACAAATTTTAAGTATATTTAGAAATACGAAAAAAAAATTAATTTGGAATATAACTTATTTTTGGTTGCAGCAACACTTTTGGCGTCTGTTAGACGCAGATTTTCGTTGCGCAAATGTAATATATAATCGTTGTAAATTTCACGTTACTTAACCGACTATAATATCTGTAGGCCCAACGTTGGGTATTTGTCGGCAAATTGACGTAATTTTTCGTCGTTGGTCTTAGATTGGGTATTCGTCGTTGACCCTGCGTTGGCCATCGTCGGCAAATTGTCATAATTTTTCGTCGTTGGTTCTACGTTGGGGATTTGTCGGCAAACCACTAATCATTCCCCAACAAACTCCCAACCGTTGGCCACCGTTAGCCAACCGTCAATGCTACTAGGGTTAATATATGAATATAAAGTAATCTGTACAAAATATGTAGTTACATGTGTTTCTTTTTCGCACAAATTGTAATACTATGTTCTTGCTTTTTAAATGTTTATTTTAAACAAAAGTTACAGGAATAAGAAAGGAAAGAGAGAGAGAGAGAGAACGAAATTAAAAGTGTAACCGTATTAATCGAAAATTATTATGAGTTTCGCATAATTTGGATAGATGAATAATCCTGAATAATTGTAACAGTTGTTTATTAAGTATGTTTGAAAGAAATTTTTAATATATATATATATATGTATAGATATGAATTTTAAATTATACAGTTAATCATATATTAATAAATTATAATATATATGATATATATATATGATATATATGATATATATATATATATTAATATTAATATTTATTAATTATATATGTTAATGAATTCGTATATTGTCTGATGAAAAATAAACTTTATTGCACTTTCATATTTTTCAGAGAATTTACCTATCAACAATAAGTTACACATTCCACCTGCGAGAAACATTCGAAAAACAAACTTGTCTCGGATTCGAGTGTGCATACGTTGTCGAGAGACGCCAGTATGTTCAATTTGGTATAATTACATTCATATATATTTGTATGTATAATTTGAAATTTAAATAGAGGGACATTTGAATGTTTGATTTGAGGGAAATTTTACTAGACTAGAAATTAGAATCGGCTACCTCCTCCGTTGGCCAGCCATCGCGGGGCCAGTTAACGAAAAATATGTTAGATAAAAGTTGTAGATCTGGACAGCCCGCGTCTTTTATGTCGTAAACGGACAGTTTTCGAAAAAAATTGAGAAATATATCGGTGACGTATAGAATCGGTTATCTCCTCCCTCTTGCCAGCTAGCCGAAGCCTGTCCGGACAGTGATGAGATTCGTGGCGCTTTCCACACGGATGCGCGACGGGTACCTTGGTCGCTCCGCTAATTTCAGCAAAATTTATTTTCTGATTTTGATAAAAAGAATCTCGCAGCTCGCTCTTTTTTCGCGTCTCGTGGCGTAACGGTCGTAATAAACTCCGCTAGACGTTCCCGCTAATAATAATCCCCCACTATTTTCCCTCCAATAGTTCCTCACAAACTTTGGATGCAGATACGGTCCTGCCAAAATTCGCGCATGCGCGTGAAAAGCGCCTCGTATCTCATCTCTGGCTCAGTGTTCCGATTGTGCCAACAATTTTTTGCGCATGCGCGGCAATTTCAGCTTCAGCAACCTAACCTTTTCGATGAAATTGGGTAGATTCAGCACAAACACTCGTCCTTTTTTTGTGGGGAAATGCAGTACGCATGACTCGGCCCCTGAAGGGAACCGAGGTTATGTGAGACCCTCCTCGGGAGAGGGTCGTCGGGCTAAGAAAGCGCGACGATCCCCTCCCGAGACCAACTCACTAAAACCCCACAGCCTCCTAAGTTA
>CM052339.1:11861684-11918022 GCA_028455595.1 Lasioglossum vierecki | reverse complement strand
CCGTTTTTAAAAACGTGGTATTTTTAAAAATTTATTTTTTATTTAAATAATTTAAAATAGTTTTGTAGCGACGGGGACAGACAGTGTGTATCATTAAGAGAGAAATTGAGAGAGTGAGAGGGAGTGAAAGAGAAAGCAATAGAGAGAGAGAGAAAGAGAAAAAGGGATAAAGGGAGAGAAAGTGGGAAAGAGGGAGAGAGAGCGAAAAAGAGCGAGAGTGGCGGAAACCCCTATTTCAAAATTGCGCGGGAAACTTCTTCGGGAATTTAAACATGACATATAGAAAATATATGTGCAGCCATTTTGATTGCGTGACGTAGTGCTTACGTAAGCGTGCGTAAGGTGGCGCCGCCGTTGGTCGGCTGTCGGAAACTCGCCTAACCATTCGGAGAATGCGAGCTAGCGTGTTCAGTCTTTAGAGCGTTTCCCTCGCGCTTCCACTAAGCACAGTGCGTTTGTTCCCGTAGTATTCAGTGCGGAGAAGAAACGATCGGGCCGGGCCTTTTCTCCACAATTCGATTATATTCGAAGAAGTGTTTTTTCTCCCCAACGTGCGGACGAACAGCCTCTCTCCCCGAGTGTTGGAATCCATTCTGGTCTTCAACGACGCAACCGAGAAATGGCCGAAAGCAAGGGCGCGTTGATCGCGAAAACCGTGCAAAAACACGCAGGCAGGGCAAAGGAGAAGGTAGGCGGCAACAAACGTGTATATATCTTGCTTGCTTACTTGAACGGTACATAACAGGTTTCCACGAGCGTGCCAGCGAATTATACGCCACGCACCAAACGTCGCCTTATTCCCATTGACGCCCCTCAAATTCGTTCGAAATGCATGGAAATACATGAACCTTGTTTTTTGTTTTGAAAGTGGTACAAATACAATTCTAGCATACATTGAAATGTTTCAGAGTTTCCGTTTCAATGAAATTCACAATGTACGTTCTTAAAGGTTACCCATGTATGTCACTCCTTAAACAAAAATTTACAATTCCTATTCAAATAATAGCAATTATTTATCGAATAATATGAGAACTGACTTGCGCCACTTACAAAATGAACCATTGGAGTTGGCGTAAATAATTCGAAACAGCTCGAGTCCGTTCGATATAATTTGAAATATGTACTGCAGATTGAAAAAGCAATATTCAATTCATTTTAAATTTCATTAGATAACTTGGGAAACATCATAATTGTTTATGCAATTCGGGCAATCTTCTAGCCATGTAAATTATGTAACAATTTGCTCCTAGTTTACGTTTCGTGTGCGCGGGAGGGATTTTTAAAAAGTCATTGTTGCCTCGATGGTATATGTATATCGTAATAGAGTCTATCGTATCCTTGTGATTTCGCTGTTGTGTTTTACGAAGCTGTGTCGATATTGAAATCGCTAGCTGACTAAATGAACTCGGGCCACTTTCAAAATAAACGGCTCGTGTCTTTATTTACTTTTCGTTCTGCTTTCTTTCGTTCGTTCGCGTATTACGAATATTTTTCAATTGCTTCTTCGTTTGGCTCGCCCAAATATATACAGTTTTTGACATTCCCAAGATTCCGGTTAACCGAAGCTTTGATTTGGTTTTTTAAGGATGTAATTGCACCGCTGCGACTTTTCTTTTTCCGTCGCGGTGTACGCGCGAAATGCGACATTACATAATCGGCAAAAATATATATTATGCGTCAGTTCTTTGTAGCAGAGTTTCATTTTAAAGTTACAATTATGCAACTTCTCGATCCTCTGTGCAGCAACTGTTTCGTGCACCGTGCATCGTAGGTGCGCGCGACGTGTGTCGCTCTGTTTGTTTTTCACGCATACCTTCGAAACTGTTTACCGCGTCGGAAAATGTGTTGGACAAAAGTTGTAGACCCGGATAGCCCGCGTCTTTTATGTGGTATTGCTTTTTGTCGTGGAACGAACGTTATTCGTGAAAATTGTAATAATCGAATATTGAAGTAATCAATTTAGTTCTTGTAAAATCGTTTTTCTCGAATATCTTCGAAACTATTCACCGCGTCCAAAATCACTTCAGACATAACCTGTAGACCTGGACAGCCCGCGTTTTTTATGTCGTATTACCTTTTCTCGTAGAAAGAACGGTTTTCTAGAAAATCGAGAAAAACTTCGGATCAAAATGGATAGATACGTCGCTGACATGATGCGTCTATCTCGCACAAATCTATTCTAATACACCAAGGCCGTAGGTCAAATTTAAAGGGAAGAAAGAAAAGGTAAAACGGTGAACCGTGAAACCTTTGGCTTCGGTCCAGAGGAGTCGGTTAACCTGGTATAAACATGGGGAATGGTGCACGTTCGGTTCGGAAGTGACATTCTTTTATTTTCTTTCTCTCTTGCGTTATTGTTCTGTTTGTTTGTCAGATTCTTTTCGCGAAGTACTCTTTTATCATTACTCTCGCAGTCTTTTTACCGGCTGCAAATTCGATTGCGACGCCATGATTGTTTTCTCTTGTTACGTCGATTCTTTAGAGCTACTTCATTCTTCGCTAGTTGCCAGTCGTTCGGGACACGTGCGAATCGTAATATTGAACCGAAAATTCGGAAATAATTTACTGTTTTGCAGAACAGAAGAAACACAGCATAATTCTCAGATATATAGTGAGATTGGGGATCCTATCACAACTTCACACTTCCAGATTTTTTTACAGGTCGAATTTGCAACGAAAAATTATGAAATAATTCACCGTTGTGTATGCCATTAAGCTGAATGTTCATGAATTTTTTCGCAACTTTATCTCAGGAAGAACAGAAGATGTAAATGATAATGTAATCCAGACTCTGAAGTTGGGGACCCTTACCATAAACTTATGCTTCCGGAGTTTTTAAAAGAATGAATTTGCAACGAAAAATTCTGAAATAATTCACTTACGTCTGTTTTATCATTTAGAACGTTCATGAATTTTTTGGTAACTTTATCTCAATCAGAACAGAAGAAATAAATGATAACGTAGTCCATATACTGAAGTTAGGGATCCTATCGCAATTTTATGCTTCAGGATTTTTTTAAAACTCGAATTCGCAATGATAAATTCTGAAATAAATTATAGACGTTCGTTCTGTCTCGTAGAACCTTCATGAATCTGTTCGTAACTTTTTGTCGAGCAGAAATGAAGAAAAAGAGGATAATTCGCGCGCAGTCCATTATAGGGATAGCACAGTAGGGTTGCGAATGATAGTTGTTCAGAGAGGAGTAGAAGCGATAGGTGTTTAGCTAGAGAAATACGTATAGAAACTCGGTGTACGCACGGAATGGTTCTTTCAACTGGGTTACGACCCAGTTCTGCTATTCTCAGCGGAACGACCAGACGCGGACTCTTCATTCGTCGTGTCGTGTCGCGTCGCCAAAAAAAAAGGTGAATGTCGACTACATCGTGTACCGATCACTGTTCTGCATCCGTCAAATCGATTAACCAATTTCTTCTCATTCAAAACGAACCATCAACTTGGTAACATTCCATTCACATTTACTATAATGTATCAGAAACCGGACGATCAGTTATCGTTCTTAGTAAGTAGTACAATTATGATTTATTTCTTCTGTTCTGCAGAACAAAAAGTTAGGAAAAAATTCATGAACATTCTACTTGATAGCATAAATGTCAGTGAATTATTTCAGAATTTTCGGTTGCAAATTCAATCTTTAAAAAAATGTGGAAGTTTGAAATTGTGGTAGTGTATCCAACCTCACTGTATCTGGGTTAGATATCCCTTTATTTCTTCGGATTTATTCAATAAAGGGTTATGAAAAAAATTCATGAACACATTCTACTTGATAATATAAATACCAGTGAATTAGTTCAGAATTTGTGGTCGCATAATCAATTTTTAAATAATTATGATAGGATCCGATACGAAATGAAATGTTTAGGGGAAGCAACTCGCATGACCTTGACCTTGATAAACCTTGTCAAGGTCACCCTTGTGATTGCTAAATTACTTTGAAAACAATCACTCTACCGATTATTTTTTCAATAGTTATTCAACTGAATCTTAATTAGCAATGATAATTCGTAATAAACAATTCCTGAAAAGGTTTTCATCGTTCCAATTAATAAATCAAAAGACTATATATAAAAGTAAAGAATATCTCTGTGTGTGTGTGTGCGCGTGTTGTGTATATGTATTTGTACATACATATAAGAGAATTTATTAGAATTATTATGTACTAGCTGCTCGTGGCGTGCCTTCGGCAAGCCCTAGTACCTAGGGCCTTCCGGGAGGGTCGCCCTTGCGGGCGGTGCACAATGCGCGCACCAATGACAGAATTTCATGTCAACCAATTGATTTATTTTCTTGTATTAACTTTGATATCACTGTAAATCTTAAGGTGTTTTAATTACATTTCGATTTCGATTGCTAGATCGATGTTAAAAAGTAAATAATCAAAACAAAGAAATGCTTTGTTTCAATTGGTAGATTTAGCAAATGATACTTTAAGGTCAATACATATGAGCCAATATTGGTAAATATCCTTTTTTTAAACAGGTTTAGCCTGTAATTAGAACATGAGGGTTTAATGTAAAGGTACCTTGAACAAATGCTCACCACCCTCCTTTAACATGAATGGGAGGTGGTTATTAGAATCAGGGGGGGTTAAAATTTGGCGAGAGCCATTGTTGGTTGTGGGAATTATAAGATAAGTTGCAAAAAATTTATAGAACTCGGTTGCAATAAATTGCAGCATGAGTTTTGCTTAGATAGAAGACGTTTAGGATGAATTTGTAGGTGAAGATGAATCACTAGATCTCCATGAGTCAATATTGGTAAATATCCTTTTTTTTATAGCAGGTTGGGGAACCTGCGCAGTTAGACATGGGTTTTTATTTTTAAAGTTCCCTATAGCGATGGGGCGCTATCTACACTTTTATCATGAGTTTTTAGTGTTAGGTTTCTTGTGTTGAAGGTTGATTTGACAGAGTCAGTTTAATTGGTTTAGACCAAGAAAATTTTCAAATAACTTGGTAAGTTTTGTTATCATGGTGATATGGTAAAACTTGGTGATGTTGTTTTTAATGTTGTCAATATTGGTAAATATCAGTGTCTGCTACGCATATTAATACCGCCCGCGCAACATTTTACTTTCGAGAATCTCGTTACGTCGCGTTGTCCATCTGGCGGTAAAGGCGATAAGTAACGCCTTCGTGGCCCTCTCACGGCAGTTGC
The DNA here is from genome assembly GCA_028455595.1 of Lasioglossum vierecki. Lineage (NCBI taxonomy): Eukaryota > Metazoa > Arthropoda > Insecta > Hymenoptera > Halictidae > Lasioglossum > Lasioglossum vierecki. The sequence continues at coordinate 11,912,846 of CM052339.1, read as the reverse complement.
GGTGTGGGTAATCTCAGTTTTTCCTGAATTTTCATGTTTCTGGGCAACTTTTCCAATTTTTTTTATTCTAAAAACCTGATTCGGACTACAACGAACATTAAAAAAAATTAGCCAAATCTGTCCAGTTGTTCTCCCGTGTTGTCGTGACTAACGAACAGCATTTCATTTTTATTATATAGAGAAGAAGAAGAAGAAGATAAGATGTATATATAAATATAAGTACATTATTCTAATTAATTGTAATAAATTCTCTTGAATAATTAGAACGAATAACGCGAAAAGTGTCCAGTTTCGTTGGCACGAAGCAGATATATTTGCAGAGCTGTAAACGCTAATAATCTGTCCAGCGGATAAACGAATAATTGCGTTGACCTTCGTTGCAGTTGCTTCGCGATTACCGTCGCGCGTCGTAACAGCAATTTCAGAAGGGTTCGCCGTAAGCGTTTCTGCACAGTGTTGGGCGAAATATCGTAGGACGTAATGTTACACAGATTCGTTTACGAGAGAATCGTCTTTCCAGATTTTTCAAACGTTCAATGTCCAACCAAAAATTCTGAAATAATTCACTGTTATGTATGCTAGTACGTAGAACGTTCATGAATTTTTTCGTAACTTCATCTTGATCAGAACAGGAGAAATAAATGATAATGTAATCCAGATACTGAGGTTGGGGGGGGGGGGTCCTATGACAATTCCATGATTTAAGACTTTTTTAATGATTGAATTTGCAACGAAAAAATCTGAAATAATTCAAGATTATGTATGCTATCAGGTGGAATGGTTACGAAATTTTTCGTGATTTTCTGTTGAAAAAATAAAGCATAGTGGCAACGCAGCTTGTTCCGAGTTTCTACGCCAACGTAACACGTATGCTGATTAACCGACTATTGATCAGCCTCCGTATTAGGCCAAGATATCACTTGGATCTCATTGACGAAATCACATCTTCACGATGTACTTATTTAGGACTCGACTTATGAGGAAACATGATCGCTCACGAATGAGTCAGTTCGATTTCAATCGTGTTAATACTTCTAGTAACGACTATAAATCGTACAATTATACTTTCCATAATAATTTTATAATTTTATTTAGAATTTATTTAGAACTACATGGTAGAATATTAGAATGTTCTTTTGTAGGGAAAACATAGTAGAATTTTGTCACTGCGACTCGGTTTGTTGATCTGCTTATTTAATCGACACTGAGCTGATTCAATTAGCCTTCGTGTAATAGATTCATTTAAATTTTATAGTTTTACTAAATTTTATAAAGCGATTGGCAGTCTGATCAACCTGTAATTTAATACGCGTTGGAAGAAAATTCTTCTAAACAGGCTTTTCTTGACTGCTTTTGGCTTTAGAGTGGACAAATTAATATATATATATATATATGTATATAGACATATGTATATTTATTCTGTAACATGATAAGGGAAATTTATGGATTTAAAACGAAAAAAATTTCAAGTTTAATTCGAGGAAAATTTCAAGCTTCGAATTGAAGGAAATTTCAAGCGCTACAGCACTAGTTACGCTTCTCCGTGAAACTCTAGAGATTAGTTAGCATTGCCTGTTACCCTAACAGAAATATGGCAAGTTACAATTAATGAAAGTGAGGTCGCTCGATGCCGTTGTAGTTCGGCCCACTCATTGTCAGCTCAGTGCGGTGAGATCGAAGAGGAGACAGTCGCGGCGCGTCATGCCAGGATGGAATGTTGGCAGAAGGATCGGACGTCAACCTCTTCGGGTAGGCGGCATGCTTTACACAACCGCGCGATATTGCAACGGTTCTCAAGATTTCGATGATCGAACCTGGACTAAATCGATCTAGTCTCAATACTTTATTTTTTCCCAATATTTACACTTCCCGATACCCTGGCGATACTGTTTCCCAAGCAAGCCGCTCGTTTCTTCGAAGTGATGCGTTCCGTTAGCCATCGAATCGAATAGTTTTCTCTTTAAGCGCCGGACAACGCTGGACGTTACGTTGAGAAGTGTGTTTTCTTGTTTTCTCGTGTTAGTAGTCATCTTGATTTGTAGAAATTCATTTGAACTAGAGATTCACATCGATTTAAAGTTGAAATTTTCTTTAAATAAAGCTTGAAATTTCCACTTAAGTTAAAGTATAAATTTCCTTTAATTTAAATTTAACATTTTCCCGTAGTTTAATCTAGAAATTTCCCTCAATTTAAACTTGAAATTTTCCCGTAATTTAATCGAGAAATTTCCCTCAATTTAAACTTGAAATTTCCTCCAAATCAAAGCTTGAAATTCCCCTCAATTTAAACTTGAAATTTCCTCCAAATCAAAGCTTGAAATTCCCCTCGATTTAAACTTGAAATATCTCCTTAACTTAAATTTGAAATTTCCATGAACTATCAAAGTAGAAACTTAATTTCCCTTAATTTAATCTTGAAATTTCTCTCGATTCAAACAAGTAATTTCCCCTTAAATTTCCTTTTTTCTCCTAAGTTTCCAAAAACTTTTCCAAAAACATAATAGAATAAATTCCAGACAAAATGTCTATACAATTAAAATCAGTTTACAGAAGCTAAGTAATTTAATTGGTGAGAAGTATTATAAACGTTTATTTAAGCACCGTGTGTATTTGCCGTTGGTGGCCATTTAAGTATATGTGTAGAAGGGAGAGTGAGAGAATGGGAGAACTGAGAGGGTAGGGGAGAAGAAAGGGGGAGGGGAAGAATGTGTTGCGGTGTTGAACGCGAATCCCGTTAGCCACTTCACATATCTTTCAGCAAGTAGGAGCACAGCGTAAACCCATTTAGGCTAAAAGCTGACCTGCATATGCAATGACTCTGTTCACTCTTCCACGTTAATTTGCTTTCATATGCACGGCACAACATGTCAAACTGTTTTTCCGAATCTACGGATACTGCTAGGCGAGTCACAGAAATAATTGTTCGTTCCGTTGTACTGCAACTTGTTCTGTTAAACACAGACACAATTAAAGAGAAATTTCATGTTGAAATTAAAGAGAAATTTGAAGTTGAAATCCAAGGAAAATTCAAGTTGAAACCCTAGAAACATTCAGTTGCTTAAATTGAAGTTGAAATCCAGGGAAAATTCAAGATTAAATTGTGGGGAAATTCCAGCTTAAATTGAAGGATTATTTCATTTTATTGAAGCTGAAATTCAAGTTGAAATCCTGGGGAAATTTCAGCTTAAATTATGGATAAATTTCAAGTTGAAATCCCGAGAAAATTCAAGCTTGAATTGTGGGGAAATTTCAAGTTTTAAATTTCCCTCAGTTTAAACTCTATATCAAAGGAAGTATCAAGTTTTGATCCAGGAAAAAATAGATTTCACAGAAGTAGAGAGTCATGATTGATCGCGAGCAAACATAATTTCATTGCGTTCACAGAAATAAGATAGCGAGTTGCTTGATCTTCGCTAAATTGTTACTGTGCAGTCAATAACTACCAACAAGCATACATAGGTACAACTCATCCGTTTAAGCAAAGAATTAGAGCGAAAGAGACAAGTCATGTTATACTGTCCCGCACCCCCCTCCATGCGCCGTATTACCAATCAAGTCATGTTACACTGCCATCATGTCATATTACCAATCAAGTGATACTACCAATGCACAACCACATACCACGAGACAGACAGAGGCGTTATCTACTCTTTAGACTGGGTCCATTTTTCTCCATTGCAAGATTAAATTCAGGGGAAATTAAATCGAGGGAAATTAAAAACTTTGAATTCAGGAAAATTTAGATATTTAAATCGAGGGAAATGTCAAGCCTTAAATTGAAGGAAATTTAGAGATTTACATCGAAGGAAATTTCAAGCTTTGAATTGAAGGAAACTTTCGATATTAAATCGAGGAAAATTTCAAGCTTTGAATTGAGGGAAATTTCGAGATTTAAATCGAAGGAAATTTCAAGCTTCGAACTAAGGGAAATTTAGAGATTTACACCGAGGGAAATTTCAAGCTTTGGATTGAGGGAAATTTCGAGACTTGAATCGAGGGAAATGTCAAGCCTCGAATTGACGGAAATTTAGAGATTTACACCGAGGGAAATTTAGAGATTAAATCGAGGAAGATTTCAAGCTATGAATTGAGGGAAATTTAGAGATTAAATCGAGGGAAATTTCTAGCTTAAATTAAAGGAAATTTAGAGATTTAAATCGAGGGAAATTCCAAGCTTTCAATTGAGGGAAATTTAAGGATTTAAATAAATTGAGGGAAACTTCCGAGTTCATTTTAATGAACCAATCTACGTTTCAGACGTTGATAACGATAGGCTTAATGATTTCTCCTGGTGGACATAGGAAGCAACGAGAATTCCGAAATGGGGCCATCTTGGCTCAATAATAGCGTTGCAGGGAGAAAGATTCGCGACGTCCGCTTTATCTATTAATACATTTGAGCGAGACCGTCTATTTTGGAAACCATAAGCTTGCTCGAGAACCGAGTTTACACCACCGTCTCACCACATTGTCACGTTTCATGCGTTCGATAATAAGAAAGTGGGAACCGAGACGATTAGAGAAAAGTTTACGTAAAGTTCCTTCTGTTTTGACTCCGTGCCAAACGGAAACAACAAAAAAAACATTGAATAATTCTTCCGCGTTTTCTTTTACAGCCTGTTGCAAAAGCCGTGGCTTTTTACTATTTATAACACGAGCTACGATGTACAGGGTGCTCTTTCGAAGAAACGAGCCACTGTTACAAAGTGAAACAAAACGTAGAAAATAATTGTTCGAAATATCAGCAACCTTCTTAAACCAATTCCGAAAAATCTGCTGTTCTACTCATCGAACAGTTACGAAAAAAATTCATGAACGTTCTACTTAACAGCATAAATAATAGTGAATTACTTCATAATTTTCTGTTGCAAATTGAATCTTAAAAAAATCTGGAAGTTTGAAATTCTCTTAGAGTCCCCAACCTCACTATATGGGTTAATCTGTGATTTATTTCTTCTGTTCTGCTCGAGATAAAGTTACGAAAAAATTCATGGACGTTCTGCCTAATAACATAGACGTCTGTGAATTATTTCCGAATTTTCGGCTTCATGAATTTTGTAAACATTCCGGAACATTAATTTGTGACAGGATTCCCAATTTCGATATTACCTTGGTTAGAGCACGCGCGAATTATGATTTATGATTCACTGCAATGCTAGAGGATTTAGTTACGAAAAAATTCATGAACATTATACATGATAGCATACATATCAGTGAATTATTTCAGAATTCTTCATTGCACATTCGATTTGTAAATAACTCCAGAAACACAAGATTGTGATAGAACCCTCAACCTTACTATCTGGCTTAGACTATAATTTATTCCTTCTGTTCTGCTCGAGATAAAGTTACAAAAAAATTCGCGAATATCGTACAAGGGGGAACGAATAATAGTGAACAACTTTAGAATTTTTCATTGCAAATTCGATTGTTTAAAAAATTCGGAAGTTTACAGAAAAATAAAAACTACATTGAATGTTACTTCTTACCTTAACGACGTGACTATTCGACGAGAAATGATATATCGACTACTTGAATTTTTAAAATTGTTCAACAAATTCAATTTCAACTTCCCAATTTTGCTGGAAACGCATCGGGATGCGTTTCCGCAGTCTATTTACGAATTTTTGCGCGGGAAACGTTGATTTCTCGCCTGTAGTGTACGGTATCGTCAAACGCAGGACTCTGCGTTGGAAATCGCCCATGCGTTGATTACGTAAGCTTCTTACCGATTCTATTTGCGGAATGGTCGTCCGTCTGAAGGTGAGAGGTGCGCCGACCTTATGTAGACAATGTCCCACTATACAGACACAGTTCTTCGGCAAAGAAGTCGACCCGTTTAACCCGCGAAGCAAAGAAGCGTCACCACCATCGGCTCTTTTCTTACCTTTCTATTCTCTCTTTCCTTTTCTCATCGCGTCCACTAAATATTTCCATTGCACGTTGTAGCGTTTTCCCGCTGCATTCCACGTACTTCGAATATCCTAAACATATAATATCGTACTAGGATGGCGACTTATTTTCGATTTTTCAATTTATTTTACGCCATACATGACCGACTGAAAATTCTGCAATAATTCACTGGTGCTTAGGCCATCCAGGAGGGTGTTCACGAATTTTTTTCGTGATTGTTTATCAAGTAGAACAGGAGAAATAAATTATAGTGTAACCCAGATAGCAAGATTGGAGGTCCTATCGCAATCTTATAAGTCGTGATTTTTTTCAAGATCAACGCTGCGACCGAATATTCTGAAATAATTCACAGTTGTTTAGGCTGTTAAGTAGACTGTTCATGAATTTTTTTGTTACTTTATTTCGAGCAGAACAGAAGAAATTAAATGATAATATAATTCTGATACTGAGGTTGAGTATCTTACCACAATCTTATGCTTTGGATTTTTTTCAAAATCGAATTTGCAATGAAAACTTCTGAAATAAATCATAGTTGTTTGTTCCCGTCTTATAGAATGTACATGAATTTTTTCGTAACTTTATCTCGAGCAGAACACAAGATACAGAGTGCATACATATTAACTGTTTAAACTTGGCACATCTTCTGACGTAACACTAATTATATCCTCAGGTATAACGAAGCAGTTCAAAGATCGTCGATTACGTTGCATCGGCTACAAACTTACATGGTGACGGATCTCTTTTTGCCCGTCGACGTAGAATATATTATTTAAATATTGTCGCAGTGCAGAATTGCTCTTGTCTGAAATTATTCCAATTCAATTTTCCATCTTTTCTTAATCGTACTCCGAAACGTTCAATATAAATTCATTTAATAAATGTTGAACGCAAATTCATTTACTAAACGTTGACTACAACTTCATTTAATATATGTTGATTGAAACGTCATTTCATAAACGTTGAACATAAATTCACAATAATAAATAATTCTATGTACCGTATTTCGAAATGGTTCGAATGATTTCATCGAGTTGATTCGTTCTAAAATTATTTCTCGATGTTACAGTTTCTTCAAAATCTGGGAAAAGTGGACAGAACCGCGGACGATATATTCGACGAGCACCTGCAGAATTTCATGAGGCAACAGAATGCCGCCAACAGACTCCAGAAAGAGTTCAACAATTACATCAGGTGTGTCAGAGGTGAGTGAGCGTTGTTAAGTTATACTTTCTAAGAAACTCTTTTTTATTTCTCTATTTAATATGTATTTTATTCATTTATATATTTCTATATCGTATTTGATTAATTTATGCAATTTGCAACATTATATTTTATCCAGTTATACATTTGCAACATTGTATTTTATTCATTTATAGTTTTCTATATTTGTATATCGCATTTGTATATTGTATTTTATTCATTTATACAATTTGTATCATTGCATTTTATTCCCACATTTATATATTTGTAGTATTGTATTGTATTGTATTATATATATAAAGAAACTATGAAATATCTTTTTTACAGCGGTTCAAGCAGCCTCAAAGACATTGATGGATTCGTTAAATGAGATCTACGAGAGCCAGTGGACCGGCCACGATCTACTGTACGTGCAAGCTCAAAATCTAGATATGCTGTGGCAAGACTTCACTCATAAGCTTTCGGATCAAGTTCTCGTGCCTCTCAACACATATCAAAGTCAATTTCCAGAGATGAGGGTACAAGTTGTTTTATATTCGTATTGTCTCGAATCAAATCATTGTATGATTTCTAAATCGAGGGAAATTTCAAGCTTTTAAATCCAAGGAAAATTGAAGTTGAAATCAAGGAAACATTCTATTTAAACTTGAGGGAAATTTCAAAGTTATTCATTATTCATGGAAATTTCAAGTTACAATTCAGGAAACATTCTATTTAAACTTGAGGAAAATTTCAATGTTACGCTTCAAGGAAATTTCAAGCTTAAATCCAGGGAAAATTCTATTTAAACTTGAGGAAAATTTCAAGTTACAATTGAAGGAAATTTCAACTTAAAATTGAGGGAAATTCTTAGTTTGAAATTGCGGGAAATTGCAATTAAAGTATTAATTGTAATTAAAGTATTGATTCAATCAAGATCAAATTACTTGACGAAATTGCTTTAGAAAATTCAGTTACAATTGGCTTGATATTTTCAGAAAAAGATTGACAAGCGTGGACGAAAGCTGGTGGACTACGACAGTCAGAGACACAATTTCCAAGCGCTGCAGTGCAATCCGAGGAAACGAGACGAGCTGAAAGTTTCCCGAGGAAAGGAGTTGCTAGAAGAAGCGAAGCGAACATACGAACAGTTGAACTCGGAACTTCACGACGAACTGCCCGCCTTATACGATTCTCGTGTTCTATTCCTTGTCACCAATCTACAAACTCTATTCGCTGCCGAACAAGTGTTTCACACCGAAAGTGCCAAGGTACTTAAACTAGTTTCTCTCGAAAATATTTGAAACTGTCTATCGTATTTAAAAATGTGTTAGACAAAAGTTGTAGATCTGGAAGGGCTGCATCTTTTATGTCGTAGAACGAACGGTTTTCGAGAAAATTGAGGAAACCGTTCGACCAAAAAGATCAATAATCAAAATGATTAATTTAATGATCATAGAAATCGTTTTTCTTGATTATCTTCGAACCTTTCTAACGCATCGAAAAATGTGTTAGACAAAACTTGTAGATCTTCAGGTTCCGTGTCTTTTATATCATATAAATTTTTCTCCTAAAACTAACGGTTTACCAAAAAATTGAGAAAATCTCAGCAACGTGCACTCATCTCGTTCGGTCGACCTGGAAGTGATACGTGACTGATATTTTTCTTAATTTTCTAGAAAACTATTTGTTCCACGAAGAAAAGTGATATGACATAAAATACGCGGAATGTGAAGATCTACAAGTTTTGTCTAGCAAAAGTGTATTTTTCAATACAGTCATTAATTTCGGAAATATACGCGAAGAAACGATTGTATAAGATTAAATGAATCATTAAGATTTTTCTAATATCCATGAATCGTGACTGAAATGTTTTGCGTTTCAGGTTTATTCGGAGTTGGAAGCGATCGTTGATAAATTGGCAAATGAAAGCCAGAGAGGATCCTACACGCTGAAGAAGAACACGGAACCACAGTCGCCGAAATCGCCCAATGCCAATACTTCGTAAGTAATTCGAAGTCTTTGTAGATATTTGTTCGAAAAGGATAACTGATTTCAGGATTTATATTTCAAGCTTAAAGTGAGGGAAAGGGTCTAGCCGAATAAAATGGTCAAACCTGCCCTTATTAGAGGTTTTTCAACGGCTATGGAACCATTCGAAAGCTGACCAAGAAAAACCCCTCTAAGCAAAATTTCAGCCCCCTAGCTTGCCCATGAGGGTAGTTACAGGGTAAATTCGATTTTGCGCTTTTCTGCGCATTTTTCCGGTTTTCAATGTGTTCTAAACATCTGAAAAAATGTGACATATTTTTTGGATCCAAAAGTGGATTTTTGAGAATTTTTTCAAATTTTTTTGTTGCTAACTGTGGTCGTAAAAAATGAAAAACCCCCAATAAACCGGGAAAACATTTTTTTCTCAAAAATATGAAAACATGCCATTCCACTTTCTGGTTCTCTGATAAACTACTATAATCACACAGGCAGTGGTATCAATTTTTTTGCAGGTTTTTGTTTAGGTTTGACCTAAAAAATGTGATTTGAGAGAAAAAGAATTTATACTGTCCGATATATGCTTGCATGTTCGAAATGCTTCCAACATAAAAAGCGAATATGCTGGGGTGCGCGTCCTGTCAATAGTACTTTTCTCCATTACATCAAACTTTATTTCTTCAATTTTTTATTATACGGTTTATTCATGCGAGTGTAACAATTATTTTTGTGAAACAATTGCTTGTTTCAATGTAATAATGCTAAAAATGACTTGTTATGCACAATCAGTAAAGCCAACTTTCCTCTAAATAGCAGAAACGTCGAAAAATTCGGATTTTATTGTTTTTGACAGCGATGTCCCACAACAAAAAATCTAATAAAAATTGACAACACTGTCTGTTATGGTAGTTCATCAGGGAATCAAACAGTGGAATGGCATGTGTTCATATTTTTGAGAAAAAAATATTTTTCCGACTTTTTTGAGGTTTTTCATTTTTTACGACCACAGTTTACAGCCAGAAAATCTGAAAAATTTTCAAAAATCTTCCTTGGGAAACGATTCTCAAAAATCCGCCTTAGGATACAACATATGTCACATTTTTTCAGATTTTTAGAACGCATTGAAAAACGGGAAATGCGCTAATTTAATTTTACCCTGTAACTAACCTCACGGGCAAGCTAGAGGGTTGAAATTTTGCTGAGATGGGGTTTTCTGGGTCAGCTTTCGAATGGGGTTCCATAGCTGTTGAAAAATGTGTAAGGGCAGTTTTGACCATCTTAATCGGCTAGGCCCTTTTAATAGTTAAAGTTGAGGGGAAAGAATCTAGCCGGATAAGCATGGGCCAGCGGACCCCGCTCCGATTTTCCCTAAAACGATGTTTTAAGACAAGAATCAGAACATCATTTTAGGTCTAAAAAAACATTGGAATAAACGGCAAACAACAGATATATGTATATACACTCTATATTTCAGATTTTTTCAGAACTTTTTGCTTATCATTTATAGTTGAAAATAATTAATTAATTTTTTGGGAACTTTTTTTAAGTATCTTCCCCTGGATTGTTGACAGCTACCAAAAAATTCTAAAATATTGCAATGATGCTAAACTATTTTATATAAAAATCTCAGAAGTGTCCGTTTGGTAGAACAGTGTCAAAAAAATAAAGTATGCCGACGAACTGTTCGTTGCTGCATTAAAAAAATATTTTTTTTATTATTGTCGTACTTGTACCGAGAAATCTAAGTCAAAATGTTATAGTATTGTGTCTTAATGTTAATGTTGTGATGTTTGTTCGAGTTCGAACAAGTTAGTTCGAATTTTCAAGTTTAAAGTAACCTTTCGAAAGTAGTTCTGATTAATCTTACAACTAATTTTTCCATTTCAGTTTAATAATCAACACGCAGCCTCCAGCTCAGAACAACATATCCCCAGGTAGCTAGTCTCTCGCTAAATCTTCTGTAGAGTTTTGTTATCGCCTTGCGTTTGATTAATTCTGTGTAGTGCTAGTTTTACGCTCCCGCATGCAGTGTAATGTAGCGAGAAGAAGCCACATAACAGGTTTTCGAGAGAGCACAGAATTAAACGTGGCTAAATGTTTCGTTTCGAGTGAGCTTTGTTGCGTGTTACAGCTGTGGAAGACTCAGCTCCAGCCCCGAGAAACACCTCGCCAACTACACAATTAAACGGCAATGCTAACAGCAATGCTAACAGCAATGCTAACAGCAATGCTAACAGCAATGTCAATAGCAATGATAATTCTCTGAATAATCAGGATGCGTCTCCGCAAAGCACAACCGCCGTTTCCAAACGAGTCGAAGTGCTGTATGATATTCCATTCGGTAAGTTCAGCATAGGAATAAATATTTGAATCGACAGTTTTTCGAAAAGCTTTTCAACAAATAAAAAATTATTATATAAAGGTTGATTCTTATTATGCCAATACAAAGTATGTATTACTTTTATCTTTACTGAGTGGCTCATTCAGTAATAAATCAGTAATAATTATATTAAAATATATTAATCCGTAAATGACTAAAGGCCGAAAGTACTCAAAAACTATTTTTCCGAAAACTTAATTAAAAATAGTCTGAACATCGTTCAAAAATATTTTCACAAAGATTTAACAACAATCATATGGTTTGGAAAAAACTTCCGGTTAACGAAAAAAAATTGATTTGACTGGAATTCGTATCTGGACCAAAAAGTCATCAGCGGTTCCGCAGCGGAGACTATAGTCGCTGCACCAACCGGCGCTGTTGGAATTATCTTCTAAATATTCGAATATACAGGGTGTCCCAAAATTCGTGTAGTTCCCGGAAATGGGAGGTTCCTTGGGTCATTTGAGGCGACATTTTCCTTTACAAAAATGACACCAGCGGCTTTGTTTAGGAGTTATTAACAAAAAACACGGACCAATCAGAGCGCGGCTACAGCGGATTGATTCTGGCTCGGCCAATGGCGCCGCCACGCTAAGCGGGACCTGTCGCTGAGTCGGACTCCGTTTGCTCTAGCCGGGCTCTGATTGGTCTGTTTTTTTGTTAATAACTCCTAAACAAAGCCGATGGCGTCATTTTTGTAAAGGAAAATGTCGCTACAAATGACCCAAGGAACCTCTCCCATTTCCGGGAAGTACACGAATTTTGGGACTCCCTGTATGTGCATAGTATTATAATTTCTTTTTTTGTATTACACAAGTTTTGAAGTCTGGAAGATGTTTCTCTGAACATAAGAACGTTTAATATTACATTATATATTTTTAAGATTCAGAAAAGATAAGTATATCTTAAGGAAAACGCCAAAGGAAGTGGTTTTTACTTTTTTAAATTGCTTTAATTTTCTCATTGCTAAATTAAATCTGTGATAGTCAACTTAAGATTTCTATATGAAATCTGTATTTTTCCGATTTTTTTGGTGCTTCTCATTTTTCACAACTAGATTTTACGAAGGAAAAATCTGGAAATGATACACCTAATGTGTGGCTTAGTATCCGAAATTCGGCCAAAAACTGGTTTTTCGATTTTTCTCAATAACTACCCTTACAGATGAGATATGAAGATGAAACTTGGCAGAGTAGGATTTTTTTGGGTTAGCTATCGAATGGTCCAAGCATGATTAAAATCCCGCTGGGGGCGACTTTCACTACTACACCCGGGCATAGCCTCTCTTTGGAGATTTAAACCTAGGGAAATTTGAATTGTTGAAATTTTGAGATTTAAATCGAGGGAAATTTCAAGTTTAAACCTCGAGGTATAGCTCTGTTAATTTACAAAATTCTAGTCTAATTTTTCGAGAGCATAATTTTCGAAATATTAAATATACATATAATAAATGATAAATTATGCTCTCTTTACATGTACAGTAAATATGGGTGAAATTGTATCCTGTTTGTTGTGATTTTTATCAGAGAAATGTCGTATAATTTTTGTTAAATTATATATATTAAATGATACGTGTATATCTTCGTTGAAATGTGAGAATGTTGCCTGTCGTGTTTCCATGCATGGTCTTGTTAAACCACAATGGATTAAAGAGAGGAATAGATAAAAATTGTAATAATTCTGACTTTCTGTCTATACATGGCTGTTATAAAAGAAGTTTTAATAATACTAAGGATAATGTAATAGACAATATAATGAAGAAGTTTAAACGTAATCAACGAGAAAGTCAGGGTTTCAAATGGAATTATATGGCAGATTCCATGACTAATACAGGCGGATTCAATTATTTATAGAGGTGGAATATGAAAATGGTACCAATTTCTCTGTAGGGGCAACGACTGACAACTTACCGCCAGGAGTTTTGTATAAAGTGAAGGCGACTTACAAGTATAGACGCGACGACGCGGACGAACTGTCGTTTGATGTCGGTGATATTATTCGTGTGGTGGAATACGACGATCCAGAAGAACAGGTTTGTAAATTTCTATATTTTTATTGATTATTATATTATTTATACTTTATATTATATTATACTTTGCTGATGTAAAGTATTCAATTATTTCATACTTGTCGAAATCCGGTCGCATAAATTAAGAGGAATTCCTGTAATTTTATTTCGAATTAATGTTTACAGAGAATTAATTCGAAATTTAAATTAAGGAAAATTTCAAGAATTTCAATTTCGAGAAATTTCCGGGTTTAATTCAATTTTAATAATTCGAAGGAATTCTTATAATAATTTTCTTTTTATGTTAATTTTTATGGACAATTAATTTAAGATTTACATTGGGGAAAATCTTGAAATTTTTAATTAGAGAATTATTCAATTATTTCGAATTTCAGTCGCTTTAAATTTGTAATTTTTCGTTTTTTATTGGCTTGAATAATTCGACGAGAAAATTGTAATTACAAATCGATTTCGTGATTCGAAATTCAGACAAATTCTTATAATAAATTTATGTCAGTTTTAAATTGAGGGAAATTTTAAATCTCAATGAACGTAAAAATTAAATTAACTTTCCCAAATCAAGAGGAATACCTACAACAAATTCACAGAAAATTCATTTACGGTTGAAATTCGAGAAACTTCAAGTTTTCAATTAGCTGGAAATTTCAAGTTTAAATTGGGGGAAATTTCAAGCTTTGAATTGAAAGAAATTTAGAGATTTAAATCGAGGGAAATTGCAAGCTTCGAATTGAGAGAAATTTCGAAATTTAAATCGAGGGAAAGTTAAAGATTTAAATTGAGAAAAACTTTAAGCTTCAATTAGCTGGAAATTTCAAGAAACTTCAAGTTTTTAATTCAGGGTAAAGTCAATTTTAAATTGAAGGAACTTTCAAGCTTGAATTTGAGGAAAGTATCAATTTTAAATCTCAAGTTCAAATTAACTTTCCCAAATCAAGAGGAATACTTACAACAAATTTATAGAAAATTCATTTAAGATTGAAATTTCAAAAGACTTCAAGCTCCTCCTTCTCATCGAAACTAAAACCGTTTGCATTTCCACAGGAGCAAGGTTGGTTAATGGGGATCAAGGAAGGTACGAACGAGAAAGGAATGTTCCCAGCAAACTTCACGAAACCGCTGTGAGAGAGTCCGCCCCCGGGCTCTAACTATTACACTCCAATGCTCACTGAGAAACAGCGTTCGGCTAATTTTTAAGAAAATAGGTTGAATATTAAAAGTGAGAGAGTTCACACGAGTCATCCGAGAGAGGTACTATATATAATATAATATACTACGGTAGAGAATAAAAGCGAAACTAACACGATATGGAAAAGAGGACTCTATCTGGGAAGGAATAAATGGAGGGTGTCGATAAGAATAGTTAACTTTTTTTTTTCCTCGCGCGAAAGAAAACGCGAGAAACACCCGTGAAATGCCTTAAACCCAGCCACTGTCTCTGTGCCAACGTTTCATTGTGTGTAATTTGTGGAATTTGATTCCCTCGTATACATATAATCCGAATCTACGAATAAACGAACGCATCCATTTACAATTGAATGAAATATTTAAAAGAATAATATAAGTGATTATAAAATTATATATATATATAAAACTATATATATATATATTGTAATACGTCATGCAATATTAATAATAATATAAAGAAATATATATATATATAATATAAAATATAAATTATATATATTATATATTATTAGTAAATTAATATTATTTTATGAAAATGTACATAGGATTATATATATATATATATACAATCTAAGAATATTTTACGGAATAACTTTGTGGCCACTGAAATTTATCGATTAAGTAATTTAATATATACAATATTGTAAAACGATTCAGATGATGTCTCCCGCTCTATTTCTCGAATTATCTCGAATCATCGGTTGCCAATCCGCATTATTACGTAACTCGTTGATTAAGGAAGTTTTATCGATGATATTCACTCGTGTTACGAGAGAAACTAGGATCTAGATAATCCTGTTTATAAGCATGAATTTTTATTGGTAATACAGTCTTCCCTTGTACAGTGTTACGCATTTATTTCTTCGGTTGGGATCGAGATTAAGTTACGAAAAAATTCATGAGCGTTCTATAGGACGAAACAAACTACTATGATTAATTTCAGAATGTTTCATTGAAAATTCGATTTTTTTTAAAAATCCCGAAGCATAGAAATGTAATACATGAATACTTGGGTTAGACCACGCACGAAATGATTTATTTTACCTGTTCTACTCGACAAACAATTCCAAAATAATTCATGGACGTTCTGTCTAGTGACACAGAGGTCTATAAATTATTTCAGAATTGTCGGTCGCGAAATGAACTTGTAAAAAAATCTGGAAGCTTAAACATTGCGTTAGTGACACTATGCGAGGGAATACCGTGCGTAGATAACACTTGACGAATTTTTTACTCAGTCTAACGATTCGTACGTATCGAGTGAACGTATAAATGTATCAAGAGCCTTGTTTTACGAACTTTTTCTACGAATCAACACGAATCTCGTATGTTGTATGTGGTTTTTAACAAAGAAACAGTTTACTCGAAATCATCAACCACGGTTCGTTCTTTTCATATTGTCAGCCGAATCTTTATCGATCACAGTAATTTGAGATACGTGACCGGTAATCAAGTATTTCGAACGATATAATGGCAATGATTAACGAGAATCAGTATTAGGTGCCATTGTATCCTTTCTCTCTCTCTCTCTCTCTCTCTCTCTCTCTCTCTCTCACTCTCTCTCTCTCGCGCGCGCGCGCGCGAAGAAAACTCTGTACCACATTATGGTCCAAATATTATTAACAAGTACTAATGGCGAGAGAGAATTATTGTGAAGCGGTACAGAAGACACACACATATATATATATAGAGAGAGAGAGAGAGAGAGAGCGAGAGAGAGAGAGAGAGAGAGAGAGAGAGAGAGAGAATGAGAGAGAGAGAGAGAGAGAGAGAGAGAGAGAATGAGAGAATGAGAGTACCAATCTCAGCTTCCGAATGTGTGTCCTGTTTTGTTGAATTGAAACACGTAGGAGAGTTGGATTGTTTGTTTTTTGTAAATGAAACTCGTTTTACGATTTGAAAGATTGATCCATTGTCACACTAATCATGAACCCCATAAGTTACAAGCCGGAAAACGCTGTAGACAAATCATATGCTTGTTTGAGAAGTGTTACAGGTGCACGATTTATATAGTTAGGGGTGTAATCGATTGCACTACTTATTTTATATGTAAATTTTTGATTGGATCGAACTTTTATTGGTATTCATATTTAGTTTTCTATATTGATTCGAAATTGGAAATTCTCTTGATTTAAAGTTCAAGTTTTCCTCGATTTGAAGTTGAAATTTCCTTCAATTTTGACTTGAAATTTTCCTCAATTCACTATTGAAATTTCTCTAAATACAAAGTCGAAACGATCGGAACCGCTAAAAAATGCAATTTTTCACAATTACCAATTCCTCTAGCCTTCCAATAAAGTTGATAAGTTTTATCCATTCGTAAAAAAGTGATCCACAATTAATTAATCAATTAATTGTATAAGAATGTTATTATATAATTAATCAATTAAATTTCATTTTAATTTAATTAAAACGTGTCTAGATCAATTACACTCCTAACTCGTACATCATATTATAGTACATTATAACACGATGTTGATTAATATTTTATTATTATTATTATTATTATTATTATTACTACTACTACTACTATTATTATTATTATTATTATTATTATTATTATTATTACATAGTTACGGTATTTATAATGACGACGAACGGGGACGTGTATTTGTATTTTATAAAAGTGGACCAACAAAATGTAAAGGAAAATTGAAAAATCGAGAGAAAAAAAGCAGGAGACGAATGTATTTAACGGACAGCGTTTCGAAAAATGTTTCAATTCTACGTGTACGAACAAATATACATATATTAAACAATTACTGCTGAAATGAGAAGCGAAGCATACAATATTGTTCAGTCTTTTCTCTGAGAGTGTTAACTTTTTGATTTCTTTGGTTATGCTCAAGAATAAAGTTATGAAAAAATTCATGAACGTTCTACCTAATAACACAGACGTGTGTGAATTATTTCAGAATTTTTGGTTGCAAATTCGATTTTGAAAAAAATCCGGTAGCATAAGATTGTAATAGGATCTCCCAACTTTCAGTATCTGGGTTACATTATGATTTATTTCTTCCGTTCTGCCGAATCAAATTTTACGCAAAAATTTATGAACATTCTACTCAGTATCGTGCATAATAGTAAATTATTTCAGAATTTTCGATCGTGAAATGAACTTTTAAAAAATTTCGGAAGCCTGAGATTGAAATGATGTAACACTATGCAAGG
This sequence comes from Lasioglossum vierecki, assembly GCA_028455595.1. NCBI lineage: Eukaryota > Metazoa > Arthropoda > Insecta > Hymenoptera > Halictidae > Lasioglossum > Lasioglossum vierecki. The sequence goes on along the minus strand of CM052339.1, from coordinate 11,895,001 downwards.
GAAGACAGTATTATTATATCAATATATACAGGGTGTCCCAAAATTCGTGTACTTCCCGGAAATGGGAGGTTCCTTGGGTCATTTGTAGCGACATTTTCCTTTACAAAAATGATGCCTGCGGCTTTGTTTAGGAGTTATTAACAAAAAACACAGACCAATCAGAGCGCGGCTAGAGCAAACGGAGTCCGACTCAGCGACAGGTCCCGCTTAGCATGGCGGCGCCATTGGCCGAGCCAGAATCAATCCCCTGTAGCCGCGCTCTGATTGGTCCGTGTTTTTTGTTAATAACTTCTAAACAAAGCCGCTGGCGTCATTTTTGTAAAGGAAAATGTCGCTTCAAATGACCCAAGGAACCTCCCATTTGCGGGAACTACACGAATTTTGGGACACCCTGTATGAGTACGTACGCGTTGAATTGTACAATATTCGAACGTGCAATGTGCGTGACGTGTTATTAACAAGTCTACCGTGCAACGGTGTGTCTTAAAACGAGCAATAATACAAGTAACAGATGATTTACTGGAAACTAGAGATCTGTTAACGGTACTAATATATATATAGAGAGAATTCTATTAAATTCGTTGGAGTAACTAGAGCGAATGCATTTAATTGACTTAAAGAAGATAAGCGGTAACAAACGAAACTGTATCGTTCCTCCTCATTTCGTTTTCGACAGTAGAATCTCACCCTTAACATATATATTTCATATTCTGCCCCAGGTTTTCGCCCATTTTCCCCACTAAACAGTATTCAGAAATTCTGAAAAAAATCTATCACGTCTCGGATACCGAGTCACGTGTCGATGATTTTTCTCAGATTTTTCCGTTGCCAACTCTGCTCATGAGAAATGAAAAACCTGCAGGGAGATCTCTGCATCTTCTCGAATCTCTCGAGGGTTTCCAATTTTTCGTGAGCAGGATTTTCGAGTTAGAAATCTGAAAAAATTCGTGAACGATACTGACAACAATGTGAAGTTACTATAAAAATATGAACGCTATCGCTCCAGAACTTCCACGTGAAATCTGATGCGATGTTGGATCAAAAATCGTCATATCGTATAATATATATTTGATAATGTGATCGCTACTTGTCTTCTTTACTTTGTATTTATTAATTAATATAACGTACAAGCAAATAACTGTCTATATATATATACATATATTTTATTTCAAGCACCCGTGTAACAATTATATATATAAAATATATATGACTATATATATAATTGTTATACATATATATATATATATAGTGAGGTCTGAAAATTTAGTGTAGCAGTGGAGCAATCGATTGTTATATATTATTTGTCATTTTTATTGTCTTGTTGTTTTATTTTACTGACCAGGAACAGTCATATCTATTTGTAACCTTAATATACAAGTATATATATAATATATATCTATATCAATATATTATATATATACTTTTACCGCTTTCACTGTTCTTTTCGATTGAACATCGATTATAATAAACGATTATTGGTTTGTACCACAAGTCCTTTACTCCCTTGATTAATGATTTCTTCGGTTTTGCTGGAGATAACGTTACGAAAAAATTCATGAACTTTCTACAAGGGGGATAAACAACAGTGAATTATTTCATAACTTTCGGTTGCAAAATTGAGTCTGTAAAAATTCGTGATTCTTCGGGGATATCGGAAAATCGGCAATTTGATGTTTCCGGAATTTTTTAAATATTAATTTTGCAACCGAGAAATCTGAAATAATTCACTGTTCTGTATGATGTTAAGTAGAATGTTTGTGAATTATTTCGTAATTTTTGGTCGATCGTTCCTCACTCAGGAGCGTGCGAAACGAATAACAGACACGTTCTTCTCTATCAATAGTATCGTTTATTAATTAACATGAAGTATATACTAATCAATCTTTCGATGTCCCTAAAAATGTTGAACTTAGGCCACTTATCAATCGTGGTCTCGCATTATAAAGACGTTCAGTTTTATTTTTCGTTAGCGACTACATCGGGAAATAAAAAACAAAGTAACAATGTCGTTTCTTAAACAACGAATGTTTAAGCGAATGTCAACGAGAGGAGATAATAACCTTCTTAAACAAATAAAAGAAGAAGACGCGTTTTTCGTCTTTCGAATCACGATTACCATGAATAAGCGTGTGCGCAAGTTACACGCTTATGTACACACGCGCACACACACGCACGCACACACACACACAAAGTATATATGACTGTGTACAAGATTATCATCCCTTGTTTCAACGAATAAGTGAGCAATTTCGTTTTATTAATCGTTGATCGATTCGAGAATTTCAATTAAAATCTATATAACTATGTATATATATATATTATAATTGAAATTGTTATTACCTGTTCTTCTTCATGTGAATATTGTTCCAGTCAATTTATATTTATTTGTATGTATATTATTAATAGGCTGTGGAACATGTTTATGCAATTTTCAATTATTTCAATGTTTGGCAATTAGTTCGATTTTTGGCTAGTATTTTAATTTTTCACGATTATTTCAATTTTGGGCAATTTTTCAATTTTAATTTTTGGCAATTTTTTCAATTTCTCAAATATTTTAATTTTCCAATTTCCATTTATTTAATTTTTTGCCAATTTGTTTCAATTATTTTAGTTTTCAATTTCTAAATGGTTCCAATTTCCAATTTCGTAAATATTTCAGTTTTCAATTATTTCAATTTTCTATGAACTTCCAATTATTAAAGTTTTGTAACAACTTTCAATTATTACAATATTGCAACAATTTTCAATTATCCAACAATTTCGAACTTTATCTATTCAATTTTGCAATAAATGCATCAAGATCCACAGCCTAATATTTATATCTACACATTTCCCTCAATTTTAAATTAAAACCTGAATTTAATTTTCCATTCGAATCCTTCCACTAAAAATTATACATTTTTCATTATTTAAATAATATTTCTATATACAATTTTGAAATTTGTAAAAAATATTCAGTCGTAGTTTTACAGTGGGAAAAATACCCGGAAAGCTTGTCTCTTAATGTCAATTTTTTTGAGAGTTAATTTTCATTTCCGAATGATTAACGATACATTGTTAACAACATATTGTTTTTATCCAGTCTAATACCGCTGAAGACGTGTTAGACACGTTTTTTGGCACGCACGTCTTCCTCGAAAGATCAAAAACAAAACAGTTAATAAAGCTTTAAGAAGCATTGTACACAGAGTTGTTACAATATTTTATTTAAAACCCACTTCATCCAAAATATTAATTTAAATAAAATGTTTAGCCAACTCTCATCGCATATGAAGATATTACATCGATTGAAAATTATTTAAAGCAGCTCGCAAATGGTGAAATTTTAGAAAGAATTATTCCATTGAAAATTAAATGAAAATGTTCAGAGCATCGATTATATTCTACAGAATTTCAATAAAAATTTTATTTATCCCCTGACAGTATTTTTACAGCTGAAAACAATATAACACTGTTTCAAGATTCTTCTAATTCTTCGCTGTTTCATAAATGCATCAAAATCCGCAGTCTAATTAAATATAATCAGTAACCGTTCTTATTTAATTTATTAAAAAAGAACGATGACTATTAGGATTCTCTTTTTCTCACGCCGAGAGAAAAGAACACAGAAAAGAAATGTGTTTTCGTTGGCAATGAAAATGTCGACAGTCCCTCCACTTTTTTCAATATTCTCCTGTTTATTTATTCCCCTCGTTTTCTCGAGTTATTTATTCTTAACGAACGAACCGAATGAGCTACGTACAAGTATGCGTACTAGACCGTTAACAATTAATGTAAATATATTGTCGGATATATCAGAAATCGGTATTGTTTATTCGTGGTACAACGTTTGTAGTTGGCGAATCAATTAAAATCCCGAAATTGCTTTCTTGGATCCCAATGTACAGGCGCAGTGACATTGAAAACGTTGAAAATGATTAAAACAAAACAATATACAGCAATTTACAGTTTTCGTAATCACGAAATTAAGGTAAATCAATTTTAAAATTCAACTATCCAATTAAAAAACTATACAACAGTTTTCAGTAGCTGTTCGTAATTACAAAATGAAGGTAAATCAATTTTACAATACAACTATCCAATTAAAATCGTGTAAAACGCAGCAATTTCCAATGCAAAGTGTGTCCAAGTAATTAACAGTGATTCGTTTTAATCAAAAGAAACTCTATTGTTCCACACGAGAGTACCAATAATCCCGCATTAAAACGTATCAACGTAAAGTACAGATAAATATGTTCCTTTCTATCGATCGTATATTTGTTTATAAAAAATGTATTAATGCTCTCGGCGCACTGGTTCGATTAATTTTTACTTAGAACGTCGAAATTTGAAGTTGATAAATTGCAGAATTGCTTCTATACGCGTTTAGAAAACACCTGCGCGTCAAAAAAGGACCTTTAGGGTCGAGGAAATCCCTTTCCGTATTGTTTTCGGCCGTCGACGGCTTGATTTATGATGGTGCGTCGCACGTGCGACCATCTGTGGGGGTCGAAGACGTTGGAGCGCGGCGCTTCACAGTGGTCTGGAGACCCCGTTTTCGTGGCCAAAATTCAATTTTTCAACTTCAATATATTGAAAAAAAATTTTTCCTATAAAGTAACAACCCTTCAAAGCTCCCAAATCGAAAATATTATTTATTTTAGATAATTCTGTGATGAGATACAGCGTTCTAAAGACAAAGTCCGAAAATTCAAAGTAAAATAAAACTTTTTCGATTTCAATCATCGAATATCAGAAAACAGATTTTAATGATGGTTCTATACGTGTTAGTAAGCGCAATTCAAATATCTAATCCAGCTTTAAGCATTGTTTAGTCCATACACGAATAACGTAAATTAATAACATTTCAAACTTTGAAAAGAATTATACAAAAATGCTTGAGAGTGCGAAGCATCGGACTTTTTTAGTGCAATCTTTAACTGCAATTTTTAACTGCAATCTTCCGCAATCTTGAACTATAAATAGATTTTAACAAATACGGGCCCACGGTTATTCGACGCCTCGATACGCAGTTCCTCTTGAATCTTGCATAGCAGCTTGGAATTACTATGTATGTATATGTTTTCTCTAGTCCAGTTTTGTTCACTTTATTGTTTTGTTTTATAAAAAAAACAATTATTAAAAAAAAAATTTTAATTAAATTATTAAACAATTATTATTATTTTTTAAATTTTTATTTAATACTTAGACATGTTGAAAAATATCAGTATGTACGTCTTTTTAATGCAAGCTAAGAAAAACCTACTTTCGCGAGAAGCATTGTCCTCAATTTTTCAGTTATATGTGATGATTTGACAAAAAACGGTTTCAACAAAAGTTAATCAGCATTCAGTCTTTTATAAATGTCAATATAAAAAATTTGGAAGAAATTTTTTTTCTTCAAATATCAAGATCACCTCTATTTTTTAGAGGTCACTATATGTTTTTTATTTCATAATTATAAAGGGTGTCCCAAAATTCTTGTACTTCCCGGAAATAGGAGGTTCCTTGGGTTATTTGAAGCGACATTTTCCTTTACAAAAATGACGCCAGCGGCTTTGTTTAGAAGTTATTAACAAAAAACACGGACCAATCAGAGCGTGGCTACAGCGGATTGATTCTGGCTCGGCCAATGGCGCCGCCATGCTAAGCGGGACCTGTCGCTGAGTCGGACTCCGTTTGCTCTAGCCGCGCTCTGATTGGTCTGTGTTTTTTGTTAATAACTTCTAAACAAAGCCGTGGACGCTTTTTTGTAAAGGAAAATGTCGTTTCAAATGACCCAAGGAACCTCCCATTTCCGGGAAGTACACGAATTTTGGGACAACCTGTATAGCTGACGTCAAGACGAATTCAACGACCTACAATATTATGATTTTAACATTTGAAATAATGCTACAACACTTGTGGCCACGAAAACAGGGTCTCCAAACCACTGTGCGCTTGTAAAGAATCGGCCGGTTCGGGGCTGATTCGCGCGCGTTTTTTTGTCCGCCATAACAGCCTTTCCAGGTATATGGCTTGCAGTACGGATGCAGTGATGCCAGACGGAGGAACGTGGAGGTTCTTGCCCCTCCGGCTGGGTCCCCCACTCTTACTTTTACTGCGCACGCGCAACACACGAACGTACCGCTACTCTACCCGTGTGAGTCACACATAGCGCACAGTCACGCAGTAGAAGTAAGAGTGGGGGGCCCAGTCGGAGAGGCAAGTTCCTCCAGGTTCTTCCGTCTGGCATCACTGTACGGGGGGTGGAGTTCTCGCGCGGGAGTCGCTTTCAGTTCGCGGAACTTCTACTCGGTCGTTGTTGGTCATTGTTTCGCGATTTCGGAAAGTGTATTGTGAAAATATGTAGTGTTCAGTGATCGCGTGGAAGCCTGGTGTTTTGAGTGGATAAATACGTGCCTTGAATTAGATCCAGAGGATTCCGAAATATTTGTATATACGATTTATATTTGTATTTTATAGCACAAGAATTGGTACTCTTGTTTGTAATAATTAATTGAAGGTTCAATGGAATGGAATGTTTTTGAACTTGAAATTTTACGAGTTTACAAGTTTAGGACTTTAAAATTACTATCTTGCGAATGCCCTCCGATCCAGAATCATTAGAGATTCACCATTATTGTACAAAACAGAAATGATTAATGTACGTATATGCATAAAACCAAGAGCTCGGAATTAATTAATCAAACTTATGTTTAATCGAATATCGAGTAGAATATTAAAAAACGAAACTTCTTCGATTAATTAAATAATTCTACTGCTTCTTCGGCACGATTACGATTTCCGTGACCCCTACTTTGAAGGTTAAATTTGTGTTCCTGGGGTCATTAAATAAAAGTGTTAATAACATATGTTATACGTACCAATCAATTTGATTTAGTCGGTAAAGTGGTCTTATTTTTTATAAACCAGCAAATACTTCTGAAACTATGCGAGATATGGCAAAACATATACGGACCTTTTTTGTAGGAAATTGAATTGCAACTACACATTTTGAATAACTTTCTCTTTTTCATATATGAGCGGGATCTCTTTTAGTTTTCGAGATATTCGAGACTAAATACTCATTCTGTTTAAATAATCTTCTCAGTATAGATTGTTGTAGATGTCATCCAGAATTTGTTTTTTTTCAGAACGGAGCCTTTAAATTCCCCTGGCCTTTATTTCGGGTGAGAGGTCATACTTCTGCAACTTCACCGAAATATTAATATTTTCAGAAACTGCGCAGCTAACAGAAAAATTTCATACGACATAAATTGTTAGAAATTTAATTTTCTAAAAAAAGGTCTCTTGATATTTTGCTATATTTCGCATAGTTACCGAGATATTTTCAGATTTATTAAAAAAAAAACAAAACAGGAAATCTACTTTACCGGCTAAACCAGGCAAATTCAAACAATATACAGTAAACCCTAGCAAGTTGTCCCAGGTTGGACGACTTGATTCTTGTCCATGCCTACTCACTCCACTACCCGTCACCGCTGTGCCGCGCCGCAGGGCGGCGGCTATTGTTCTCGGCCTGGGTATATCGGTGTGAACACTACTACATTAACACAACGAATCGAATGTTCAAACATCTTAATGTTCATTACTTTTTAATGAGATTTTACTGACTTATTCCTGGTATTTTTCTAATTACAACAGGACCAAACACGATATAATTTCAATTTTATTTAGTACGATATAATTTCAATTTTATTTAGTACAATATAATTTCAATTTTATTTAGTACGATATAATTTCAAATTTATTCTCGTACGAAGAGATCAAATTCATGTCAAATGTACAGTTATACGGCATATTGTGTGTGCAGGTCACACTGTGCTTCTACGGGCTGCAACTCTGTTGATTTGCAAAATTCAAGTATAATTCTTAGAGAACATATTTTCGAGATGTTTAGTTGTTTACTTAAACATATACTATAGCATATGTTGAATGTATCATGAATTATAAATTATGCTTCACATGTAGAGTAAATATGGGCCAAATTTTATCGTATTTGGTCTTGTTTTAATCAGAATAATACCAGAAACAAGCCAATAAAATTCTTATAAAAAATAATGCAAAATAAACCATTTAGAATTGGCATTACATTGTGAGAACACGTGGGCCTTTAAACTGTCCGGGCGACGGCGACACTCTGCGGCCTCACGCTGCGCGTAACCGTAACCGGAACAGTCCCTTGGATAAGAATCAAGGGATTACTGTACATTTTTTCTTAAAATAACCCCAAAAACACAAATTTAACCTCTAAACAAGGGGTCACGGAAATCGTAATCTTCCCGCTTGTTCGAATAATTAAATAATTCCACTGCTTCCTCAATTAATTAAATAATTTTACTGCTTCTTCGATTAATTAAATCGTTCTTTCCTCGCGAACCACAAACGTATATATATTTCGCATCGTTCGCACGATCACTATTTAATTAATTATACGTCGCGACACAGTGTTTTCCGATGATCGTTCCTCGCCATTCAACATTTCACCTAGCTACGTATATACAGGACTAGAGTCTTATTTTATTTATTTATGCCTGTTCCTGTTTCCTCGGAAAACGCGTCTGTTTCTCAGTTGTTCGTTCGAAAAATTCCGAAATAATTCACAGTCGTGCATGCCATTAAGTAGAATATTCACGAATTATTTCGTAATTGTTTGTCGAGCAGAAACCCAGAAAATATTGTTCAGATTACGAAACATCCCCAGGCTGAGGATCTCCTATCACAGCATCATGTTTCCGGATTTTTTTGAACATTGAACTTGCAACCGAGAATTCTGAAATAATTCACAGTCGTGTACACTATTAAGTATTTAGAACGTTCACAAATTTTTTCGTGATTATTCGTCGATTAGAACAGAAGATATAAATCATAGTTCTTATTTATCTAATCTAAACTAGATCCTATCACAATATTCGATGATTTCGGACTTTTTTAAAAAATCAATTCTGCGATCAGAAATTCTGAAATAATTTACAGTAGTCTGTGCCACTAGGAAGAATGTTCATGAATTTTTTCGTGATTATTTGTTTAGCAAAACGGAAGAAACAAAGCATAAGAAACGTACTTTTGCAATTTTCAACTTTTCTACAATTTCACAAAAGCATTTCTCTACAATTGCAATTTTCAATAAAACTAATCGCGCTCTAGCTTCCCAAAAAAGTTCAAATCGAATAGTACAATATTGAAAGAGTTATCGTCTTCTTTAGATCGTCCTAATATTAATTCGAGTACATGGAAATTATTTACATAATTCAATCTTTAAAATCAACTTTCAACAATAAAAACTAGCTGAAAATGCTATCTGTAAAGCCGATCGATAAATCAAAAACGCAGTGGTTAACAATTCTCCAGTTAATTAGATCGTCGATTAATTCAGTGGTTCCATTAATTACATTGTAGAATACAATATTCAATGATTCGATTACAAAGCTGAATTCCGAGAAACATTACACGGTCACCGAGAAAAAGAGAGAGAGGGAGAGAGAGAGGGAGAGAGAGAGGGAGAGAGAGAGAGAGAGGGAGAGAGAGAGAGAGAGAGAGAGAGCAGGCAATGAAAATTCTGAGCATTATACGTGTCGTCTTATTATCCTAGGATCTTAAAAGTTATGTCTATTTAGTTCATTTATACACGTCGATCTCTCGAGCACTATAGTAGCCAGTTATTATTATTCACTATAGTAATCGCTTTCCTCGATCCTGAACTTTTACATTCCCTTCAATCCTCAAGTTTCACATTCCCTTTGATTCAGAAGCTTCGTATTCTCATGTTTCTACAAATTTCGTTAATTAATTGAATGAATTCGATTCGTAACGACCATAGAGAATGACGAATTTGCTGGACCGAGCCTATCCTTAAACACTAGGACATTATTGTACCAATTTCAATGGTTGAAATTCTCTCGACTAATCTGGGACAGTTACGGAGCAGTAACAATGGAATGAGCTTTGTAAATGTACAGACGCACGCTGCTATCCGAAAGAAAGAATCACCCAGTATCATTACTTGCAAGATATAACAAAGAACAATATCTTTATGTAGATTGAACATAAATTGTATCGTAGAATTGATTCTCAGAACTTGTCAATTAAACAGCAGAATCCTTTTTCAAAAGTTTCTGCGTTACCTAATGATCTTTCAAGCTCCTCTATTCAATATATTGTATATAAATATATAAATAAATAATATAAACATGACTGCATCTTCCTTTCGCACAGCAGTGTATAATGAAGTATAGCAGTCGATGTTGTTCCGTGAACGCACCGTCGTTTTCTTTCGTCAAGCTTTCCCTACTGTAGTTTTCGCTAAGAATGGAAAGAATGTTCAAAGTAGGATTTTATTTAGTTTTCTCTTCTTCGAAGTACATTGATTGTCGTGTCTAAAGTTCAAGTGATTCTGAAATCACTGTGAACTGACCAGTCAGAGAAAACTCTACGTCGGAAGGAATTTCTAACTTTGCAAACCTCCACGATCCCTCGAACGAAGGAAATTCGAGTTCTTTGGAACTCTTTAGAATTCGAATTAATCTTCTTCTGGGAGATTCTTTAGATATTCGAAAGAATTCCAATTTGAAATCATAGACAGCTTGCTTGTCGATAGCGAACAGAACCGAGGAAACAGAGGAACAAAGCTTTTTGTCGTGGTATAATGGTGTTTCGAATGATTACTTATTTCCTATCAACCTAAAAGCGATCTTGTAGGTCTCGATCAATTATATACATTACTTATTATATCTATATATATATATATGTACATACATACATTAGGGTGGCTCTTATCAGCGTGCCCCAAATGGATTGAACGTGAAAATAATGAAGTTGATGCTGATGACAATCGTTTCTCTCGAATATATTCGAAACTGTCTATCGCATCGAAAAATGTGTTCAATAAAAGTCGTAGAACGAACGATTTTCCCAAAAATTGTAATAATCAAGTATTGCAATATTGAAGTAATCAATTGAGTTCTTATAAAATCGTCTTTCTCGAATATCTTCGAATATTCACCGCGTCGGAAAGTTTGTTAGATAAAAGTTGTAGATCTCGACAGCCCTCGTTTTTTATGTCCTATTACTTTTTGTCTTAGAACGAAGTTTTCGAAAAAATTTAGAAATATGTGAGTGACGTGTCGGTTTGGTGATCGTGAAATTTATAAAATTTGTTTTCGCGAATATCTTCGAAACTATTTATCGCATTAAAAAGTGTGTCCAACGAAACCTGTATATCTCGACATTCTACGTCTTTTATGTTATATTAATTTTCCACGTGGAACAAGCGATTCTCGAGAAAATGTAGAGAAACGATCAACATTTTATCAGAATTTTATGAGCATTCAATTAATTATTTCAATATTCCATTCCTCTGTTCCACAGGTTTTCTCGGAAACCGTTGATTCTACGGGAAAAAGTGATACGATGTAAAACACGCAGAATGTGAAGTTCTACAACTTTTGTTGAACATATTTTTCCGAATAATGAATAGTTTCGAAGATATTCGAGAAAAACGATTGTTGTCAGCATTGAATTAATTGTTAAGTATTTCCATTAATTTTCAAGAGTAAATAAGAGCCACCGTAATATACATCGATCACACGTGAATGGAAAATGTCAAGAAGTCGGCGATGAGCGGACATTTTCATAAGAAAACTGCTTTCCCTAGGCGCACAGTTTTTCGCATGATCGGCAGACTCTATGTTTCTATTCTCCCTTCTTGGTTTCCATTTTTTACAAAATTACAAACTCTCGTAACGAATGAATTCGAGAATATTGTTCGACACGGGGGCAACAGCTACGAAATACTTCGGAACGAAAATATGGTGCGCCATCCTTCAGGATGCTTCAACATTCCCTTGTGAAGGAATGAACGAACGAATGTCTTCCCTAGCATAGTGTCGTTACCTCTTCTCTTCCTCTTGAGAAAAACTTACGAAAAAATTCATGAACATTCTACAAGGGGGAACGAACAACTTTGATTTATTTCAGAATTTTTCATTGCGAATTCAATTTTGAAAAAAATCCAGAAGTATAAGATTGTGATAGGATTCCCAATTTCGGTATCTGGGTTACATTATCATTTATTTTTTCTGTTCTGATCGAAGTAAAGTTACGAAAAAATTCATGAACGTTCTACAAGGGGGACGGGGATGGAGGGATAGACGACAGTGAATTATTTCAGAATTTTTCATTGTAAAACAGATGTTTAAATAAAAAATCCGAAAACGCGTGAAATCGATATGGTAACACTCTGCGAGGGAAGACGATCGTGATCGAGTCGATTGTAAGGCAATTACTCGACAAATTGTCCTTTATCGTGAGTTACACGCTAATTGAGTCAATATCAGTAGACTGCGGACGTTTATGCGAGTTTTCATCAATCAGGATATTGATTCTAAAAGCTAAAACATTATTCTCAGTGATAGATAGACTGTCAGAAACGTCTTTCGATTATTCCGACGATTAATTTGATATTGATCGAACATTTTCGCAAAGATCCGCAGTCTAGCAAGGATTTAATAGGACGCTCTTTGAATTCTGACGCGTAGCACTGGCCGTGATATCGCCTAACCCGAGGTCCGTTTGCCATAATCGCGGGCGGTTTTCTTACGAGCTAGTTTTTCCCTTGGCAAGTAAATTACGCCATGACTGTTTACCCTTAAAAACTGAACGATCGATGGGGCCGTCGACGATTCTACGAACCGAACTGTGTCTTATTCTCGATCCTGGATTGATCCTAGATTCTAGATCGACTGAACTGTTTCTGTTCGATCCTAGATCGATCCTAGATTGAACGAACTGTTTCTTTTTGATACAAGATCGACCGGACTGTTTCTTTGTCGATCGTAGATCAACTCTAGATCGACATGACTGTTTTTTTTCGACCCTAGATGGATCCTAGATCGACTAAACTGTTTCCTTCTGATCCTGGATTGATCCTAGATCGACTGAATCGTTTCTTTTTGATACTAGATGAACCGGACTGTTTCTTTGTCGATCGTAGATTGATCCTAGATTGACCAAATTGTTTTCTTTCGACCATAGATCGATCCTAGATCGACTGAACTGTTTCTTTTTGATCCTAGATCGACCGGACTGTTTCTTTTTGACACTAGATCGACCGGACTGTTTCTTTTCGATCGTAGATTGATCCTAGATCAACCGGACTGTTCGTTTTCGATCGTAGATTGATCCTAGATCAACCGAACTGTTTGTTTTTGATCGTAGATAGATCCTAGATCGACGGGGGTTCTTTGTCGCAACGATGGACGAATCCGTGTTGCTGTTGGGGTCATCCACTCGAGTGCTCCGGAAGCAGTATGCTGACTGATTTGCGATTCGCCGATCCGTTGGTGATGACGCTGCTCGCCGCGAGTGCCGACGGAGGCCGATGCGACGGAGCGACCACCCGCACTTCCGGTCTGGGCGACGCCTCCCTCAGGGGACTGCCTAAAGAGGTTAGGTCCTCTCCGTTCGCCAACGCGGACGCTCTAGAAATTACAAGTGTAAATTCATTTTCAACATTTTTAACAATTAGAAAGAATTCTTATAATAATTTTATTTTTTTTTAAATTTATAGTTAATCTTTTTAGAAGATTTAGTCAGGATTTTAATCGAAGGAAATTTCAAGGGTTGAATCGAGGGGCTTTTCATGTTTTGAATTCAGGGAAATTTCAAGTATTCAAGTTTAGATTGAGAGTAACTTCAAGTTTATAATTGAGGAAAATTTCGATATTCAATTGAGGGAAATTTCAAGTTCAATTAACAATGCATTAAATGATTTCGTAATAAGAAATTCAGTCTCAGGAAATTAAGAGGAGAATTCGTCTAATATGTTTATATAGAAAATTAATTTCAGACTTAAATTTCGGGGAAATTTCAAGTTTAGAATTGAGGAAAATTCAGTATATACTGGCGAGAAATTTCCCCAAATCCAATTCTTAGCAGTGTGTAAAAATCGAAATAGAATTTAGACTAATTCTTTTATGAAATTCACGTATTTCGTGATGTTTCACAAGAAAAATTGCCCCACCTGTGTTGCGGAGGTGGCGTGGGCGTTCTCGACAGAGGGAAGCTGGCGACTTCTCTCGTCACTGATAGCGAGCGAATCGATCCAAACGTTTGGTCCGGGGATAAATTCGCACCAACGCTTTGCACCATCCCGCTACTGGAATAGATATTAATTCTATCAATAAGAATTGTCGGTTTTAATAAAAATTAGACGGATTTAAAATTTAGAATGTCTAAATCGAGGGAAATTTCAATCTTTGATTTCAGGGAAAAGCTTTGATTTGGGGGAAAATTCAAGTTTAAATTCAAGAAAATTTCAAGCTTTGATTTCAGGGAAACTTCAAGTTTAAATATAGGGAAATTTCCCAGGAAACTTCAAGTTTAAGTTGAGGGAAATTTTCAAGGAAATATCAAGTTTAAATTTCGGGAAATTTTCAAGGAAATTTCAAGCTTGACTTGAGGAAAATTTCAACTATAAATGAAAACTTATAAAAAATCAACTGTACAGGCGTCGACCAGGATACGGAGGAAGGAAGGAAGGCTCGGATCAATACCCTTACCAGAGCAGGTAGGAGAGCTTCTACAGCCATTCCCGTCTGGTCTCGATGGACGGAAAAATACTTGTGTAATGATAAAATACGCTGCTCTTACAAAATATGTTTCACCTTGAAAAATCTAGTCAGGTTGTTGGAGAAGAGGCAATCAAGGACTTGAACGATCGATGAGGATTTACGCAAGACCAAGAATAGCACCAGGGACTAACGAATTACAAGCACAGGTATGTATGTATATTTACGATTAGCAGAGTTAAGCAGGGGATATATCCGATTTATCCAGGCTATGTCTGTCCCATTGCTGAATATAGCGCGGCGCATTCACTATGAATGAAGCCGAGAAAGTATTTTTAGCGGTAATGATTTTTAGGGTCAACTATACCAGCTTAACTTTTTCATCATAAATAAGAAAAAAGCACGTGGCATGGAGAAGTTTGTATATTATATACTATTCGGAATAGTCGACGGTTACAACGCGAATTCAGGACACAATTTTACGACAATTTTCCAACAATTTACCAATTAAGTTTCCATATTAAATACTATTCGGAATAGTCTCGAGGTTGTAACGCCAATTCAATTCACAATTTTCCAACAATGTTCCACCAGTTTTCCGACAATTCTCTATTCAACGATATCTCTACAATTTACTAATTAAATTCGCATATTAAATACAAGTCGACGGTTCCAACGCGAATTCAAATCAGAATTTTCCGACAATTTTCCAATAATTTTCCATCAATTTACTAATTAAGTTTTCATATTAAACATTGTTAGGAATAATAGTCGACGGTTGCCACGAGACTTAAAATCACAGTTTCGTCTCAATTATTTCTATCGAACATTATTTAATCGGTCACCATTAAACTTTATTAAATTGTAATTAAGTTGATGTCTCGCCACATTGGAACGTGTCGCGCCGACGAAAATGGAAACAAACAGTAAGGATTATCTCTTTAAATCACAATTTAATTATAGCAACGCGAGAAGCAATGATACAGCGACGCAAGAGCAACGAGAAGCAACAATTTCGTACAGTAATTTCTCACCTGACCGACCCCGACGTGACCAAAAACGGCATGGGCGTTGGGCAAGGACTCAACGGCGAACTGCTCACCGAGCTTCGTGTACTACTTAATACAGAGTGCGGACATTGAGGTGGTCCGACGTGTGTAGCAGATGCACCTCCACCTTTACTCGAGGAACGTCCCTTCAGGCAGGGAATTTTAGACCATCCGCTAACGTCTTTGCCAGTCATACCTACGGAGAACCGTTCACAATTAGAAATAAGTATTGGGGTATGATTACGATCAAGATTTCATGTTTTCGAAACCGCCCAAGTATCAACAGATTTTCATCCCCTTTCTCTAGGTTCCAAGTTTTATTAAAAAATAGATTGCGACGAAATAGAGACGTCCATTTTGGGTCTGAAAGTCTTAATGGGACGTCTTTCTCGAGAGGTCGGTTGTAACGTCCGAAAGCGACAACATGAGGACGTTCGTAAGACGATTCAAAGATGTCTTCATCCAGATGTTAGAAAGACGTCTTTGTCAAGGCGTTACAAATACGTCTTCTTTCAGACGTTCCAAAAGACGTCTTCTTCCAGACTTCCCAAGGACGATTTCTTCTAGACGATTTCCTACAGACTTTTTCAAGACGTCTCAAACACGTAACCTTCTAGATATTTAAAGATTTTCTCAAAACGTGTCTTGCAGACATTTCCTTCGAGACATTTTAAAGCCTTTTTGGAGATGTTTTAAAGACGTATTAATAAAGTTTTTGGAGACGTTTTTAGAGACGATAGAATTTCTGCGAATGTTGGAGCGAGATATATCGTAAGATCGAGGGCAACAGATGTCATGGACCCCAACGCAGCGGTGCGGCGCTCGGCACGGCGCATGTCCTAGTTTATCAAGCACGTACAGCCCAGAGCTACAGAACGGTCTCGTCCGTAGAGAATCCATTCTCTCGCGCAGGTCACGTTCAATCATTTCTAATTTCAATGTGACTTTGTCGAATCCCGCAGTCTTATCTAACGTACTGTCGCGTAATCTTCCATGCCGCAAAACGAAACGTTTCTTACTTTCTTCATGACCTAGATCGTTTACACGCAAACAATAAAAATATAAAAACAAATAGGTCACCGTAAAAAAAAACAATGAACCGAATTTTTACTAATTTATTTATTTGGCCGACGTTTTTCTCGATTTTACTCGAGAATCGTTTGTTCTATGAGAAAAAGTAATAGGATGTAAAATACGCAGCTTATCCAGTTCTACAACTTAATATCGAACACATTTTTCTACATGGTAAATAGTTTCGAAGATATCCGAGGAAAAGAATTTTCTCAGAATTACATTAATGATTCAAGGTTTTCTCAATTTTATCGAAAATCGTTTGTTTTATGAAAAAAGGAAAAATGTAATTAGGACATCTGTGTAGATTGTCAAGATCTACTTTCAGATTTTGTCTAGCATACTTTTCGATGCTGTCAATAGTTCCGAAGATGTTCAAGAAAAACGTCTTCCCGAAGACATTTTACAGTTTTCTAGTGCGAAACGTTGATCCAAACGCTAGGGGAAGCCCATCGGAAACGTTTATCGCGGAGTGCTCTAGTTCCCGTCAATTGCTTTGAATTCGGGACGAGGCTGGATCAGGGTTAGGGTAGCTAACTGGATTGTCGGAATTCGGGCTAATACAAGTCTATCAACTTGTTCTGCCGATCTGCTCGACGCGTACGAATGCTTCTACGTGTATGCGTCTGTAGAAATGTATGCTAGAAACGTCTGTGAAGAATATAGAATCACGCGAACAACAGCTGTGTTTGAAAATTGTCAAATAATGAATTTAATGCTGATGAAATCGTTTTTCGTCGCATATCTTGGAAAAATATTTCTCGTATCGAAAAATGTGTTGGACGAATATTGTAGACCTTGACACTCTGCGTCGTATTTTTTATCTTAGAACAAACTTTAGCACGTCAACTTACTTAGCATCTTGACGCCCTGGACAGGACTCAGGGGGTAAAAATCCCCGTGAAGCGGGCAATGGAAACCAACCCTTCGTTCCCTTCTTCTAGCCCTCCTGGTGAGCATGCACAGTAACACCCCTAACGCGAGCATAAGCGCGCCCACTACGATGCAAATCGGCCCTAGGATTCGCGAGTTTCCTGTGAACGCGATCCTCGCTGCGTACGAGTCCTTGTCTTCGTCCTCGCCGGGTCCGCGGTAGGATGCAGCTGCGACAAAATCGGAAAGAGTGTTAATTAATTATCCTTCTATTAGGAAATATTATAATTGTGTTTCTCTCTAATATATTTCACAAATCTAGGGAAATATATTAGAGAGAAACAATTCAGAGAAACCATTTTTACAGAAACAATATAGAGAAGACAATTCAGAGAAATAATTCAATAAAACAATTAAGAGAAATAATTCAAAGAACAATTTAGAGAAATAATTCAACAAAACAATTCAGAAAATAATTATTTAGAAAACGTGCAAAATTGCAGAACGTTTGCAGAATGGTCGATTCGGATGACACGGAACGAAAGGGAAACAGGACCGGTCTTCTCCGATCGAGAACGCTGCGTCGCGTCGCGAGCAAGAAGAAGAAGAAGAAAAAGAAAAAGAATGGAATGAAGAGAGCAGGTTGGGGAGGACTGACCGGTTTTAATAAATCGACTGGTAACAAGCCTCTCGTGTACTCTCGAGAAACTCTGGATAATAAGTGAACGACCAGCTGTTGCCGTTCCAACCTTTCTCTTCATCTTCTTCTTCTTCTTCGTGACACTGCCATTTCTAGAGTTCGAGCACCTCGAAACTGCCTCTCGAATTCTCGCACGATTTATTGTTTATTGTTTAAACAATTGATCTAGTCGCGTTCGAGAACGCTCATTGTTTTTTTCCATGGCGCAGGTGTGCACCGACGCGACGCACCGACAACGATTTTCGAGGAATCGATCGGTTCTTGTAACGTGTGTTCGACTTAGATACAAGGTTTCCGATCCGATATTACTAATGAAATTCCGAGAATACGACAGAGGCTTCCGTCGGATCAGCGCTAACTGTCTATCTATGGATGGAAAATTATTCCCATCGTCCCGGAGCACGTGTTCGTATCGTCGCTCGCTAAATATAGCAACGTCGCGACGCGTTCCGTTAATTGTGTAATTCAGCTTGCGAGCTTCGATATTGATTAACAAATTTTTCACGTGGTATTAACGGCATTTAGGGATCACCGAAAATTATGAAATTAATCACCCACGTGTGGGCCACTAGCTAGAATGTACATGAATTTTTTCTTCGGCAGATCGTTCGAAATAAATGATGAGTAAGCTAGATAGCGAGGTTGGGGATCCATCAGCATTTCGAACATCCAGATTTTTTTGAAAATTCAATTTGCAACCGAAAATCCTGTAATACTTTATTGTTATGTATTAGTATACATACTTACAATTAGTAGAATGTTCATGAATTTTTTTTGTAACTTTTTGTACAACAGAACAGTCGAAATAGAGCATAATAGTCTAACCCAGATGTAGCTATGTTGCAAAATCGAGTTTGCGATCAACAATTCGGAAACAATTCCCTGTTGTGTATGCTATTACGTAGAATGTTCATGAATTTTTTCATAATTTTTATCTTGGAAACTGTAGAGATAATATTTAATTCGGAAGAACAAAATATTTTACGTAACTCGACGAAACTTGAGTAGTGTATGCCGAAGGAGTTGAACAATACTTTCGCATGATCGTCTCGTGATGTAATACGTTACGGCTTCGGGGAATACTTCCTGCTACGTCTTGTGTCCATGTGTATTCGCAACGCGTTACTTAACTAAACTTGTTAACTTGAGAAACATTTCAAGCTTCGAATTGTGGGAAATTTCAAGTTTAAATCAAGGGAAGTTTCAGGCTTTGAATTGGGGGAAATTTCAAGTTTGAATTGAGAGCATGTTGGATTATCAATAAATTACCAGCACAATGAACTTATTGTTCGTTGTCAGATAGATTCAGAAAGTATCGATGAAACGATTCACAGAATCTTTTCGAAACAAACATTTCGAAGTATTCCAATTGATTAAGTATTCCAATTTCCTTCCAAGAGTCGGTCGAAGCTGACAATCAGACTTCGTATAGTAAAGAGCTTCCTCTCGCGTCGTGAAAAGACAAGTTCTATTTTACAAATTCGAGTGTGCATTTATTGACACCCATATCCAATAGGTTATGCTATAGTCCAGTTAATATTGAAATACCCTTTTAATTAAGTAAACTGTGTTTATAAACTATATCTAAGTTAATTTTAATTAATACAAGTGAACATATATCGGACTAAATAGTGACACTAGTTTAACTTGGTGATGTCCGATAATCAGTGACGTTTAACTGACGTTAACATTAGTGACATTTAATTAAAATAGATTAAAATATTTTAGTGTATAAATATATACACATACATATAGTGCTAAGTATAGTTAAATATGGAAAACTTAAGGTTGAAAAGGAACATTAAACCTTTTGATAACGAGAGAAACATTATGAATTAAATGTGTTAAAAGTAATCATTTCACCGTATTCGACGATTTGATTGCAGAACTATTATCCGCGGGTGCAAAAGTGGAAGAGACTGATAAAGTGTCGCGATTATTATTTATTTTACCAACTACGTATGACGGTAGTATAATAACCGCAATCGAGACATTGTCAGAGGACAATTTAACTTTAGCCTTTGTTAAGATGCGCTTGTTAAACCATGAAGTGAAAATTAGAACAGAAAGTAATACCACAAGTACGAAAGTTGTTCAAGCACAGAGAATAAACAATTTCAAAAGGAATAATACTGGAATGAAAAGGAGTCTTCTCGATAATAAAAGATTCAATAAAACGAATACACCGAATCACTTCATTAAACATAATCAAGTGGGAAAAGTGAAATGTCATCACTGTGGGAGGAAAGGACAGAAAATTCGGGACTGTTTCTATTACGAAAGGAATCAACAACACCACGGAGACAAGAGAAAAGAACTGCACAAATGACTCAAGTGGCAGGACCGAGCGGGCGCAAGTTGAAGCTGAAAGTTTCGCGTTTATGGCAGGGAACCTGGAAAACGAAGGATCTGGAAAATTGACTTTCCTACTCGACTCAGGGGCCTCGGACCATCTTGTGCAGTGATGGTATTGTGGGCACTTTTCGCGCGCATGCGCGAGTTTTGTCAGGGGCGTGTCTACGTCCGAAATTTGTGGGGAGCTATTGAGGCGAAAGTAGTGGGAGACTATCCGGCTATACCCTTTTGCGAAATTAGCGGGGCGTCCAAGTTACCCGATCTTCGTACTTCACTGAGGCCATTTGAGGCTAAAATCGTCGCGCATGCGCGCGAAAAGCGCCCGCAATACCATCACTGATCTTGTGAACAGGGATGATTGTTTTACCAGCTTTAACACGCTGCAACCGCCCATTAGGGGATCTCAGTTGCCAAGAACGGAACGTTTATAACGACGACGAAGAAGGGCAATTCAAATCAATGTGACGAGCAACGTTGAGATTGAGGGTGTTTTAGAAGATGTCCTCTACTGCCAGGACGTCCCATGCAATTTATTATCTGCGAGGAAGATGCAGCAGACAGGGTTATGCGCATCACCTTTGATGAGAAAGGGGTCCACGTTAAGAAAAATGGTGATGTGTGGTAAGCCCTTACAGAATTTAACATGCATTTAATTTAATTACTAGAAAAATAGTAAACAGTCTTTGACGAGTTCACAATGCTATCAGCAATAACTATGAACTGTGGCATAAACGATTGGGTCATATGGGAAAGGCAAAATTCATGCAGTCGAGGAATAAACAAATGGTTGATGACATAGAACATATTAAAAATGTTATACCAAATGATAGTTTATGTGAAGCTTGTATAAATGGTAAACAAGTAAGATTACGTTTTGAAAAGGCTAAAGATGAAAGTCATATAAAACGACTATTGTATATTGTTCATACTGATGTTTGCGAATCTATCACTCCAACTACCGTTGAAAACAAAAAGTATTTTGTATTATTTGTTGATGAGTTTACTCACTATTGTGCCACATATGTGATCACTGATAAATCAGATGTGTTTGCAGCTTTCAAAGATCTTGTTGCTAAAAGTGAGACTCATTTTAATTTAAAAATTGTTAATATATGTATATTCTGATAATGGTAGAGAATGCTTATCAAATGAGATGAAAGATTATTGTGTGCAAAGAGGTACCAGTTTTCATTTAACAGTTCCACGAACACCTCAATTAAATGGTATTTTCGAATGAATGGTCAGGACCGTTACAGAGCAATAATGATAAATGATGACAGATTAGATAAAGTATTTTGGGGAGATGCAGTGCTTACTGCAGTATATGTGTTGCAACATATATAATTAATTTGACCCCAACTAAACCTTTAAAAGAAAACAAAATTCCATTCGAGTTGTGGCACGGTAAAAGGCCTAAACGGTACTAAAGTATTTAAAAAATTTTGGCTCAACTGTTTATGTGCATTATTATGCACGTCCGAAAAATCAAATTCGATGAAAATTCATGGAAAGGAATTTTACTTGGCTATAAATCGAATGGTTATAAGATGTAGGATGTGGATAATGAAAAATACGCTGTAGCTAGAGATACGTCTACTCTTTCATAGTAGATGAAACGAATTACTTGGAAACTCGACCAGTAACGAGATCTGAAAGGATCGATAGTAACATCTGTAGCAAAACTGATGCATCCGACGAAAGGTCGAAATCAGTGGAAATAGATGAGTTGTTTTATAAATCTGATAATGGTAAATCAGATGTATTGAAGTTGAGGGTAGAAGTAAATTCGGAAGAAAAGTTAAATGAAAACACATATGTAACAGAAACGAATATGCACGATGAATCTTCTTCTCAAAATGATAAAGATAAGATAGTAGAGAAAATTGAACTTAGACCTCATATTTCGTACAATGAATGTGACACACAAAATTACAAAATAGCATGTGTGCACAATCTTTTGTAAATTATATACCAAATTCATTTGAAGAGAATTAAAGGAGCGATGATATTGTTCGTGGGAAACAGGCAATAAACAGTGAAATTAATTCACTGCTGCTAAATAAAACTTGGACATTAGTTGAGAAACCTAAAGGTATAAATATAGTCGACTGTAAATGAGGCACGTCTTATTGCACGTGGATTCAGTCAGGAATACTTAACTGACTATAATGAAACATTGCACCATTTGCTAGAATAACCAGTTTTAGATTTATAGTTACTTTTTATAATCAGTTTAATTTATTGATACATCATGTGGATGTAAAGACAGCATTTTTAAATGGTGAATTAAAGGAGAATATTTATATGAAAGTTCCTCAAGGAATTACGTGCGAAAGTAACCAAATTTACAAATTGAATAACACTATAAACGGTTGAAAGCAGGCAGGAAGATGTTGGTTTCAAGTATTTGACGGATGTCTTGTAGAAAAGGGTACCAAAAGTTCATCATTCGACCGTTGTATTTATATATTCGATAAAGGAAAAGGATATATATACATATATATATATATATATTTCAAAGTATCCCAATTGATAGTTTGTTTCAAGAGTCGGACTGTGGAGCCTAATCTAAACAATCCGGAGATATGAGAGGACCCTGGTTTCCCTTTCGGGTTCCAACGATTTTCTTCCAAGAGTCGGTCGAAGCTGAGACTTCGTATAGTAAAGAGCTACCTCTCGCGTCGTGAAATAAAGACAAGTTTCGTTTTACAAATACCAGTGTACATTCATATTTCAAGTATGGATTTGGGGGAATTTTCAAGCTATGAATTCAGGGAAATTTCAAGTTTAAATTGAGGGAAATTTCAAGTTCTGTTGAAACGTGCGTTGAAATAGTTTCTCGGTCGACTGTATCCACGCTGGTTAGAAATAATAATAAGAAGGAAGTATACGAACCAGTGAGCACAGCGCCAACAAGCATGAAGAGAAACCCGAACGCCGGAAGAGCGATCTGGCAGTTTGCAGCTATCACGACTCCGGCTACCATTAAGCCACCTTCTATTTTTTCCACCCTTAACCGCGATATGGGGGTAGGACATTTCAATTTTGCTCCGAGGCTACCACCCAGCGTGCCCTCCTCGGCTGCCATTGCGCAG
The DNA here is from genome assembly GCA_028455595.1 of Lasioglossum vierecki. Taxonomy (NCBI): domain Eukaryota; kingdom Metazoa; phylum Arthropoda; class Insecta; order Hymenoptera; family Halictidae; genus Lasioglossum; species Lasioglossum vierecki. The sequence goes on along the minus strand of CM052339.1, from coordinate 11,871,306 downwards.
GGCCTGAAACAATTAATCGAAAGCAACGTTGAAAAATTCGAACGTGTGTCAATATATAATAATATATAACTGGAGGAGAGTACCTCTATTGAAATAATTCAATGAATAGAAACGAAATAGAATGTTATTTAAGTCTCCCCTTGAATAATTGTTGAACAATTTTAAAAATCGAACAAGTCAATATTATTACTCCTCTATGAAAATAATTATTAAAATAATTGAGGAAAGAATTAAATTATCAAAGAGAATTGCAAAAAAAGATTGGGCTCAGCCGGGATTTGAACCCGGGACCTCTCGCACCCAAAGCGAGAATCATACCCCTAGACCACTGAGCCGCTCACGACTCCTCTTCTTCTACAGTCGTAGTCATGATGATCTCCCTTCACTTTTTTATTCTACACTACTTTTACACTTTTCGATTCGGCATTTTTGTATATTTTTGTGAACGACAATGTTTTTCTTTTATATCAGCTGAGCATCTTTCTAATTAAATTTTATAAAATTGAAACAGCTCGGCAAGACGCTCGGCTGTCGGTGTGCCGCGACCAACACATGTAGGTCGCACTCTGGATTGGTCCGTGTTTTTCGTTAATAACTCCTTAACGAAGCTTCAGATGACATTTTCGTAAAGGAAAATTTTGCTTGAAATGATTTCAGCATTCTCCTATTTCCGGATGCTGAGGGAATTTCGGGACACCCTGTATATACCAGATAGCACAGTACGTCTTTTACACGTCTAAATAGATGTCTTTTTGCAGCCTTCGTTTTTACAGTCGAAGGAAGACGCCTTTTTTGCATCCCATTTTTACCGTAAAAATGACGGCTTCAGAGTGGAGTCTTGTACACATCTATAAAATCATCTTTGTGGAGACGTCATTTTTACGACAGAAATAAGACGCATAAAAGGCACTTTCTTCCTACCGTCGAAACGACGTCTCAAAAAGTACCCCCTATAAGGCGCCTACAGCGGAAACAGCGTCGCACGACTCGAGCGAATTAAATTGATCTCTTGCGCATGGGATCAGTGGGATCTCAATGCGTATGCATCGTGTCGAATATACAAGTGTGTTTCATGAAACCTGTCTAACGCGAATAGCTTGTGTCTGGTTATGTGCCCAAGTAGCGTAAAAACGAAAAAAGTAGTAAGTGCATAGTTCGCGCAAAATCCTAACCTATAAAGTGAAAACATATTTCACTTTATAGATTAGAATTTCAGACTTACAGTATAAAATCGTATTTCAGCAAACTTTGTGTTATTTATCATGTAAAATAAATATATGTACATGTAAGTATATGTATATATATTTATATTCAATTATATAAAATTCTATAAAAAATTTTATTAAGTCCAATTTTACGAAATAGAAAAAATATGTTTCTGTAGAATCATTCATCTATTTTGTAAAATTCTATAAAATTCCTATTTTATAAAATAGAAAGATATATGTTTCTGTAAAATGACAAATCTATGTTGTTCCTAGAGTAATACTATTATTTATTTATCTATTTGTCGAAGTTGTAAGCCACGTAATACTATTATTCGGATAATTGTCGGTAGTTATGCAGAAGTACTAACGCGTTTAGGCTAGGTTATTGTTAGTGCGTGTCGTGGAGGAATGACAACGAATACGTCATTCGGTGCACGTTTACACGTGACGACGAAGCTGGCAGCAACGTTAATGGAGGTTGCAGTCAAGGCTGTAGAAAGGCGTTCCTCGTTGCATCTTGCTGCGAGCCGTGCCCGAACGGTCGTCGACCCGTTTACACTCTGGCCACTCTTTGCGCAAGGTCATTTTACTTGTTGTTGCATTCGTTACGATGCCGCGTTTATTCTTTCCGACGCGTCGCCTTTGTGTCATGGCGCGTCGCCTTTGCGTCGCGTGACGCGCGGGACGAATGCGTTTGTAGAATCGAGAATTCTGTAATTACGCGCGGAAATCACGTACGAGTGTTTTCGTTTATTCGTTCCGCGTCTTTTATGTGGTATCGCTTTTTCGCGTGGAGCGAATGGTTTTCGAGAAAATTCGGAAAATGTCGGCGACGTATCCACGAATCTCGCTTGATAGTTTTTCTTAAATATCTTCGAAATTATTGACAGCGTTGAAAACTATGTTCGACAAAAGTTGTAGACCTTGACAAGCTGCGTATTTTTTTTTTTGTGTCGTATTAGTTTTCTTCGTGGAACGAACAGTTTCCGAGAAAAACGTGAAAAACGATTTCATCAGCATTCAATTATTTATTTTAATGTTTCATTCATTTGTTCCGACGTTTTTCTCGAAAACCGCTTGTTCTATGATAAAATTTGATACGAAACAAAAGACGCAGCCTATACAGATCTACAGATTTTAACAGATCTAACAGTTTTGAAGATATTCGACAGAAACCGAATTCATCAGCATTGAATTAATCATGTGAACGTTTCTATTTATTTGTGGCACATTTCTTAGGCATGTACAATACTTCGGAGTAGAAAAATCGATTGGCTCAGTGGTCTAGGGGCATGATTCTCGCTTTGGGTGCGAGAGGTCCCGGGTTCAAATCCCGGCTGAGCCCAAAATTTTTTTTCATCAATTTCTCTACATTATGACGCAACACATCTTTCGAAATTCATTCAGAATACAACGTGCTTAAAAATATTTCTTCAACGTGCATATAAATGCTATTGTAAATTTTTTGTTCGAGGAGGGGGGAATTCGTTTAGGAGGTGAAATGGCCAGTTAGATGAAACACGATCGACGTGACCTCGTTGCGAGGAATCTCGACAAGATAACCCGTGTGCTCGCCTTTTGGCTCGCTCTTTGCCCCATTTACCCGGACGCGTCGCGTCGGTCAAGCGACAGAAGGACCGTTTGTGCAAATATGTCTGGCCGATATCGACAAAGACGAGCTTTTCATCTTGGATTCAGTTGAACGGGAAAAATTAGTACGCTATAGGACGGAGTAGGATGTTATTGGAACGGTCTAAAATGGTCTAGGATGATGTATGATGGTGTATGATGCTATATGATGGTGTATGATGCTATATGATGCTGAACGATGTTGTTAGCAACTTGAAACTTATGGGGATCATCTTCCAATCTAGAAACCTATTATTTTCAACCTTCGGACCACCTTCATCCAACACTTTCCACCCTTCTGTGTCTAAGTATCCAGAAAATGTCCGATCGCCTTCAAGTATTCAGCCTAATCAGAACCAGTTCTCCCAGCAGACCGCGACCATAATCATCGGAGAATAAAAACATACCGAGCAGGGTTGTCGCTGGGAAAGTGCGACTTGTCCGTGTGGAATGGCGTGCCGAATGTCATCACCGAGCAGGTGGACAACCGTTGCGGCGTGATCCTCTCCTTCTCGTTGCCGGCCGACTGTCCACGACCGCCGAGCAGTTCGGCTAGTCAGCTGATCGCCCGATGCTTCATCGCTTCGCTGACTTTTCGCATGATCGGTGAAATCTTTCCGCGGGAGAACCTCCTAGCCCGTGACTCTAAAATCTCCGCGGGCTGTTTCACTTGGCACGCGACTACACCAACGTCTTCGGGCCGGTTTAGAACTCGTTCCTAACCTTTTTGGACACCACTGGCCGGCTTGGAACCTGTTCCTAACTCTTTTGGAACACCACTGGCTGGAATATTTGCACCACACACACTCGGTTTCTCTGTTGCGTGTCACGGATTCGTGGATTTTCGATCGGGAGTCCTGCGGGGATGGCCCTGGATCGTGGAAGGCGACTTAAATCGCGGGGGAGGACCTAGATCGTGAAGGAGGATGTAGGTAGTGAACGGGGGGGACTCGGGTCGAGCCCCATACACTGTTGCTATCACAGATTCGTTTATTTTAGCTCGAGCGTCTCGTGGAGACGGCCATAGATCATGAAAACGGCTCTAGATCGTGGAAACGGACCTAGATCGGTCAGCACACATTGTTGAATGTCACAAAATCATATATTTCTTGTAGTTTCGCACGGAAATCCCGTCTAGGTGGTCCTAGATCATGAAAATGCACTTGGATCAAGTGCAAACACACTCGGTTTCTTTGTTGCGTGTCAAAGATTCGTGTATTTTGTGGGGATGGTCGGTCCTAGATCATGGAACCTGACCTAGATCGGTCCACACACGCTGTTGCGTGCCCCGAATTCAGATATTTCTTGCACCTTCGCACGGGAACACCGTCAGAATGGATCTAGATCGTGTACAGGGACCTAGATTGGGTGGCCACGAGTGGATATACGTATTTCTCCCACAGGAATTCTGTCGGAATGGACCTGGATCACGAAGACGAACCTAGATCGCAAAGACGGACCTGGATCTCGCCACGGAACAGCTTGGACCGAGAAAACGGCGCACAAAGACGTCACGAGAACCAGAAGGGAGACGCGTGACGGGTAACGGGATCGAGGCGCGGTCGTTAGGCACGGATCGCACGCACTGGGATTTAACGAGGCGACACTGGATCAATGGGAGTGCAACGACCCTGTCGATCCTTCCTTGTCTTCTCCGCGCGACCCGTCCGACATTTTCGTGGCTGTCCGTCGAGGAAGCGGAAATTGTTGGTGCGCGACACACGACTTCTCTCTGTGCAGAGAAAAACAGAGAGGGACCCGACGAAAGCCGATCGCTGCCGAGACCCGGCGGAAACGAGGAACCGACGCCCGTCGCGTTCAACATCCGACTGGCTTCGAGGAAAGTCGGCCTGCCGAACGCGTCACCCTCCACCTCTTCTATCCTCCTCCTCGTCGACTCTCGACGCTCGCAGTTCGACCAGAAGGCTCTCGCCCCGCTCTCTCTTGACCCCGCAATCACTACCCAGGAGTCCGGACGCGCCATCGTGCTGACTACCGACTCGACCATGTCGCTATCCTCGTACCCCTCGCGATCCACACCTGCGCCGTAAGCTCTGAGGATTTAGTTGTGAGCCAGGTGTTTTCTCAATTTTCTCAACATCTAAGGAGAAACAGCCATGAATCGATGGAATTGTCAAACTCTCAAGTTTCACAACTCTCGAGTTGTAAATTCAGCGTCGGATCAAGACAAGTAGGGGCCCTAAGCGGTCAAAGATTTGGAAGCCCCCCAACAGAAAGTTTAATGAGAAGTAGTGAAAATGAGAAAGCCTTTTCTTACGAAGCCTGTATCCGTCCATAGTAGTCAGCGCTGTTACACAATTTGACAAGCTAAACATTTTCTGATCTGAGCGTGGGCCCTCCAGGGGCATCCGAGGCCTTACGCGGTCAATAATTTCGAAATTATTCCAAATTATTCTCCCAAACGTAATCAAAATGAACAATTCTGATTTTACAATTCTCAAGTTCTAAAGTTGTAAAATTGTAAAATTTAGAAGTTTGGGCTTTCCAAGTATTATAGAAAACCTTCTACTCTTTTTTAGGTAGGGTTAGGATATATTCAATTTGTGTTTATGGCGGTATAATCATATTTATATTACATTTTATATATTACAGTTTACACTACAATGTTTGAATCGACCGCAGCGAACAATAAGGATACAGCATGATGCACCGACGAAGCACTTGGATGATGCTCGGAGTTTATAATACGCGGAGTGAATCACCGAGTTTCCGCGCCTTAAATATTTTCCGAAGTGTGCACGTGTATTCTCTCGGAATGATCGACGCGAGAGTCGTCACTTCGCGGAGGACACAATTGTGCATCGCAAGTTGTACTCGATTTGAATTTGTAATGGCGTTATTCAAACTCCGCCCGAATCGCTACGCTGGTCGTTCTTCCGACAGGGAAAATCATATCGTCGCGTTTTCACGTTTCTACTAAATTGAATGATCGTTCCTTCGATCCCTACCGGTTCATAGCGAAAGATCCACCACCGACTACACCCCACATCTTTAGATTGATCCACTTGACGATCACGTAGAGGAAGACCAACCGATTGATCGTGCAGATGATATCGAGAAGATCTTTCTCGTCGACGACGAAGTCTTGCGTCTCGACGTTGTTCTCCTCCGGCTTTTCGATACTCTCGGAACTGGTCAGCTGTTGCATCCAGTGCTCGATCGGTTCAAGGATCGAGTAGATCTCGCCCATGATTCTTAGACCGGCAGAAGGAACGATCAACGGATCACTGAAGTCCTCCCCAATGCCAATTTATACGCACATTCGGTTCAGTTAGGTAACTGCTCTAGTGGTCGTAGTGTTGCGAAATTGAGTCGATAGTATAATATTAGGTTTGGGATTAAGTTTCTTTGTATTTTAAGGCAGAAATTAATCAAGCTTTTTACAGTATATTTTTAATACAGTTTTTTATCAAGTTTCTAACAATTTTCAATTAGTTCAATTAGTTCAATTATTTCAACTTTCAAGTTTATAATAATTCTAAACTATTTCAATTGGTAATAATTATAATTTATTTCAAGTTTCTAATCATTTTCAATCATTAAAATTTTTTAACAGCTTTCAATTCTTTCAATTTTCTAACAGCTTTCAATTATTTCAATTTTCTAAAAACTGAATTGTTTGATTGAAGAGAAGACTGTCAATACGAAGAATCTTCTTCCCCAACCTTATATATACAGGGTGTCCCAAAATTCTTGTATCTCCTGAAAATGGGAGGTTCCTTGGGTCATTTGAAGCGACATTTTCCTTTACAAAAATGGCGTTCTCGGCTTTGTTTAGGAGTTATTAACGAAAAGATTCTGGCTCGGCCAACGGCAGTGCTGTGATATGTGGCGCTTTTCATGCGCATGCGCGACGATTCTAACCTCAGACGGCCTCAGTCAAGTACGAAGATCGGGTACCTTGGTTACTTTTTCCCCTGAGTAGTTTCCCACTTTCGGACGTAAACGTAGACACGGCTCTGACGAAACTCGCGCATGCGCGTGAAAAGCGCCACATATCACAGCACTGGCCAACGCTTAGTGGAACCTGTAGCCGAGTCGGATTCAGTTCGCTATAGCCGTGTTCTGATTGGTTCGTGTTTTTCGTTAATAACTCCTAAACAAAGCCGTGGACGCCATTTTTGTAAAGGAAAATGTCGCTTCAAATGACCCAAGGAACCTCCCATTTCCAGGAGTTACACGAATTTTGGGACACCCTGTATATATTTATAAGTTATAAGGTTAGATAGCTCGGTGGAAGGACGGGAGAGAAAGAGAGAGAGAGAGAGAGAAAGAGAGAGGAGAACAAGAAAGTAAGTAACAATGGAACGAAACGAAACGGTGCAGCAGCTGTCCCAGGCAAACGAGAGTGAGACATCGAGACGGAAGTTGAAAGGAGAACGAATACAGAGACAAAAGAGGAAGGCAACTCCCGGCTGCTGCGGATCGATAGGACGGAGCTGCGTGTCGCTCGGTTTTCTCCGAGCAGTTTTCCGAACGTGAAAGATTAGAAAGGAATCTTTTATCGATGTGAAGAGTGTTTTTATTTATTTAATCCATGAAATAATTTCTTTCAAATGCAGCTGCCCGGAATTGTTGTGGAACATTTTTAATAGATCAGATGAAATTGAAAACTGTTAGAGAATTGCGATCATTGATAATGGTTAGAGAATCGAGTAGATGAAATTGAAAGTTGTTAGAAAATTGAAATAATTGAACGTCATTATAAGCTTGTTATAATTGATAATGGTTAGATACTTGAAATCATTCATAATGGTGAGAGACTTGAAATAATTTTCAAGTACTACAACCTGAAATAATTGTAAATGATTACAAACTTGAGAGTTGAAATGATTGAAACATGTTGGACACCTGAAAATGATTAGAAACCTGAAATAATTAAAGCTGATTAGAAAAATTAAGTAGATGAAATTGCAAGTTGTTAGAAAATGGTTAGAAACCTGAAATAATTTTCAAGTACTACAACCTGAAATAATTGTAAATGATTAGAAACTTGAGAATTGAAATAATTCAAACATGTTGGACACTCGAAAATGGTTAGAAAGTTAGTAATTGAAAAAAAAGGTTAGTAATTGAGTAGATGAAATTGCAAGTTGTTAGAAAATTGAAGGTCCGAACAGGAGAATCGATGATGAATACGTACTGATCTCACTGTATACCATAGTAACCATGAACTAGCCAGGTCGCATTGAAAGCCTGCTCTATTCATAGAAAGAATGGGGTTCTAAGCGTTATGCACTTGCCTGCGCTACTACAGGGCTCTCTTCGGAAGGCTTAACATTTCATATTCTTTTGAAGCGGCTGTAAATTTCAATGCGAAGGTCAAGGTTCTGTTTCCGCCGAGAAATATTCTTCGACCGTGCATCGTCTATTTCGAAGGGACCTCGAACTTCTCTAAACGAATTCAAGAACGGATTTGCATTTCTTTAAATGAAACATTCAGATTGCCAACTTTTGATTTTTCTCAAAAAGGAACTTGGGCTACTTTCGAAATAAAAAAAGGGCATTTGGAAATTATGTTTGCTTCCTAACAGCAAGCCTTGCGGCTTATGAGAACGAACCGCAGCAGCAGAGCACTACGTTTAGTTCCCATTCGCGTCGTTTCCGCTATTTTTAGGTTTTCAGATCGCAGAATGCATCCCGGTGGCCCTTATTTATAGGAACGATTCGGTGTCAACGTCCTCGACGATTCCTCGCCTGCGGACAGACCTTTATGGGGAATAATAATGGTGTTTGCCGGAATCCCGACCAACTCGGCCGTTTACTTTCTTTCTTAACATTCTGCGACACCCTGTACGTATAGTTGCGTATGCTCCGTGACGTAATTGAAACGTCATCGAGCGTCGAACAGCCGGTTAGTGTCTGACGTAGTATCTGTGCTCGACGAGACACACGCGACGCTAAACCGAACGTCTCGTCGCGTTGCGTCGTTACATATAGTCCGAGACGAGAACCACCCTTCCATGCGTTCGCGCGAAAATAAATTCTTCCCCCGTGGTGCCTGGCCATCGATGACGTCACACTCGGTCAGAGTTCACCGGTCACCGACCCATGTCGTTCCAGTCGACTCTAGCATGTCGCGGCATGTCGCGACATCCCCATCGTATTTAAACGTACACTTTGCATCCAAAAATTCCGAAATAATTCACTGTTGTTCGTTCCTCCTTCTAGAATGTTGTTCACGAATTTTTTCGTGGTTTTCCGTATCTTCAGAACAGAAGATATAAAGCACAGTGTAACCCAAATACTCAGGTCAGACGTCCACTATCATAGTGTTGTACTCCGAATTTTTTTAAACATTTCTTTCCCATCCGAAAATTCCGAAATAATTTACTGTTGTTCGTTCCTCCTAGTAAAATGTTAATTTAACGTTTTTTCGTAAGTTTATGTCGAGCGGAACAGAAGAAATAAATCATAGTCTATTCCAGATATGTACTCGGGTCAGGGGTCCTATCATAATCTTGTAATTTGAGACCTTTTTTCATAATCGACTTTGGAACCGAATATTCTGAAGCAATTTACCGTTGCGCGTACTGTCGGGCAAAATGTTTCCCAGTTTTTTCGTAATTTTCTGTCGAACGGATCGGATCGCATGTTTGCTAATTTGTTAAGGTCTGTTCACAATTGTTCAGATTGGGAGGAGTTACGAGTCGCCCGCAACAGCCGAATCGCGGTGAAGTTGTTCAACTAAAGAAAGTCGACTCGTTGCATCCGCGGGTCAACGAGAGGAAGGGAGATGGGAGAAAGTGGGGAATAATATATAC
>CM052339.1:11849419-11861584 GCA_028455595.1 Lasioglossum vierecki | reverse complement strand
AAACCAAAACCAAAACCAAAACCAAAACCAAAACCGAAACCGAAACCGAAACCGAAACCGAAACCGAAACCAAAACCAAAATCAAAAACAAAATAAAAAATTAAAACAAAAACTTGGGTCAAGAAATTGGACGAAATGTATTTTCGACGAAATGTCCTTTCGACGAAATGTCCCATCGACGAAATGTCCGAATTCGATTTTCGACGAAATGTCCGGATCCCTTAAAATTTATGTCTAATAATATACTAAAATCCTAATACAAAGTTCATTTTTGGGTTTTTCCGAAATTTCTAGGAATTTTCGGTTTCAGTAATACAAAACGGACGGTCGAAAAGTCAAATTATCGAAGACGACTTTGGACAGATTAATGATCGAACTATTTTACTGTGGAATAAGGAGTAAGGTCAAGTTAATTGTAGTTAAGACTATTATTTATTTATCGCCATGAAAATAATAATCTATTATAATATTACTTATTAATATTATTAATATATTAATGCGTGTTCAGATGAGAAGATCCAGAGGATTACAGTGGAATGAAGACGCCATGCTGTTCGGTAGAATAAACTGTAACAAATTAACACTTTTATTAAAATTGTTAATATAAATAATTTAAGTAGAGTAAGGAAATAAAGAAATACACTGCTAAGTGAAAAAAGAAATACATTAAGAAAATTAAGTAAGAAAATAAAGAAGTACACTAAGCAAATATAGAATACACTGAGAAGAAAATAAAGAAATACACTAAAGAAATAACAAAAGTAAAGTGCAGTAACAAAGCAAGGAACAGTTACGCCGTTCGTAAACACGAGCGGACGCGACTTGACAAAAACCGACAAATCCATTGGGATTTGACTCCCACTAGTTTATTTATTTCGTATTCAGTGATTCGAGAAATTCAGTATAAAATGCAATATTACTTTATTGAAAACAAGATAGAAAAATGACATAGATTGAACAAACGGGGGTTTGGACTAAGATAATGAGTACACAATCAGCTTTATTACTCCACACAGTCAAGAACAGATTTTCACGAGCATCGTTCACCAAGGAGGAAACCGTTTTCCGATCATTATTTACAAAGAAAAGTACGTGTACACGGTTGAACCGAACAAATGATTGTCGAATGTAAAAAAAGACTATCTTGAAAGAAACATTTACCGCACGAAGAGTGGAGGTATTTCGATGCTTTTCTCTAGACTGCGGACGTTTACGAAATTTCCAATTTTTCTCGACGAATTCGAACGAAAGAAAATCATATTTTCAATGAAAACAGTCTTCGTGGATTTGAAGCGAATGGAAATCGTACGGAATTCTATCGAATTTCATTCTCCACGACCTTTCCAACGTTTTGCCAAGCCATAAACTATTCCTCGTGTAAAAATCCGCAGTATAGTGACGTCGGAAAAACTGATTCGGCAGAATGTTACCAATTCAAATTGCAAAGATTAATTTTGACAGGACGAATATACAACGATGCTCCGGCGTATCGAGATACACGTTACTTACAACATTCGTACAAGTGCTTAGATGCTAATTTCCGGATTTCTTAGGGAATCCGTCCGGGGTATCGCTTAACCGATAAATTGACTATTAATATTTCCGTAGAGAATTTTACAAATCAGTCGAGACACGCGCACGGAAAAATGTTCTCGACGAGAGCCTAATCGTATTGAGCTCGCGCACGGTATGCATTATAATGAGAAAGGGATTTTTTCGCCGTTTTCTTCTACCCCTGTACGCAGTCTTACCTCCCACAGTGTTACTCTATCCATTTTTTAAACAATTCACTTCGCAACCGAGAATTATGAAATAATTCACTCTGACGCGTCACACTGCCTAGAATGTCCATCAATTATTTCAGAATTTTTCATTAAGCAGAACAAAAGAAATACAAGCATAATTTAACAGTGGAGACCCTATCTCAATTTCAAACTTCCAGATTTTTTTCAATACCGAATCTGCAACCGGAACTTCTGAAATAATTTAATTCACGGACATGTGTACTAGGAGGAAGAACGTTCATGAATTTTTTCCTAATTTTATGTCGAGCAGAACAGAAGAAATAAATGATAATGTAACCCACATACGGACCTATCACAATTTCAAACTTTCGGATTTCTTATAAAGATCAAATTCGCAACTGAAAATTCTGAAATATATAATTCACTGTTACGTATACTGTTATGCTATCAATTAGAACGTTCATGAATATTTTCGTACCTTTATCTAGAGCAGAACCGAAGAAATAAATCACGGTGTAACACTCAGGCACCTCCAGTTGGGTATCTCCCTACCGCAAGTTCTAGTTCCGGATTTCTTTTCGAATCGACCCCGCGCCGGAAATTTCCGAAATAATTCACCGCTGTTTATCCCCCCTCGAGGAACGTTCGTCAATTTTGTCGCGACTTTTTGTCGAGCAGAACCGAAGAAATAAGACAGGTAACGCTACGCGAGGGAAGACTGTACTCAAGGATGTTTCCATCCACTCTAATGTAATTGCATTCGTCGGCCAAGTTCGTTCCACCGACGTAAAATAAATACAAACACTATGACGAAATATCGTTAAACTTGGCGGCCGACTTTCCGTATTTACTACTGTTTTTATTTTTCCTTTTTTTTCTCGTTTTTATTCTACGCTTCGATCTCGTGTGTACCTCCTTAATTATTATATAATATGTATATATATTTATACACATTACAATAACGTTAATATGTATATATATATATATTTATATGTATATATTTATATCTGTATAATATTAAATATAATATAATTACATATGCGGTAACTCTCTTTGTTACGTGGACAATAATTATCCGTGCGTTCCACGTTTTGCTGTACCCTTTGTTTTTCTTTTTGTTTTTCTCTTTCTCTCTTTCTCTCTTTCTATATATTCTATATACTTTTATTTATAAATTCATATTTATAATATATATATATATATATATATATATATATATATATGCGTTTGTGTATATACATATATATATGTATTACATACATATACGTAATACATATATGTATATAGTGTCGATAATAATACTATTAATCGTTAATGAGGATGGTGATGTGACAGTGACAACGATGAGGATGGTTTCAGTGTTCGTACAGATTTCGAAAACGAATCACCAATTTTTCCGAATCGTTTTCGAAATCTGTACCAACACTTTGTACATCGACTGTAAAACGCATCTTAAACAACTCTAGCACGACAGACCGCATTTACGGTAGGACCGTCCGCATTGTTGCGAACGAGGAAGGAGCCCCGAATGTTGTCGTCTCTTTCTCTCTCTATCGCTCTCTCTCTCTCTCTCTCTCTCTCTCTCACAGGATTCATTATACAACTAACAATGATACGAGTCCGTGCATAATGGGACCAGAGTCGGTGGATTAAGAAATTTCGTCAGTTAAGTAAGTTCGTAATTTCTTTTATGGCACTACCTGGACGATTCCAATGACAAATCATTCGAAAAAAATTTGTGCGAATTTCGAGCGAGGCCCAAAGGTGGATTAAATATTGAAGTAATTTATTTAATCTATTAGGTCCGATGTTCTTCGGAAAACAATTTTCTCGAAAACCGTTTGCTCTACGAAAGATAGTAATGGGGCATAAAAAAGACGCGGCCTGTTCAGGTATACAGATTTTGTATAACATACTTTTCGACGCGGTTAATAGTTTCGAAGATATTCGAGAAAAACGATTTCATAAGAACTAAATTGATTATTTGAATATTTCAATATTTGATTATAGGGCCGGCGAGACCTTTTGCGGGGCCAGAATACACATTCATATCCCATACTTAAATTTCATAATGAGGAATTACTATTATTCTGCGATTGCATTTTTCACACACACACACATACACATACACACACAAATATTCAATCTACTATACAGGGGGTCCTGCAAAATGTCTGATGAGTTTTCGTAGACCGCGAGGCCGGGTTTCGGCGAACACGCTGAACCTTTCTCACGCCGGACCTGTTTGATTATTACAATTTTGGAGAAAACCGTTCGTCCTATACGAAAAAGTGATACGACATAGAAAAAAGACGCAAATTGTCAAGATCTACAGGTTTCGTGGCTGTTCTTCCGTTTATGGTCCACCTCAGAATTCGATGAAATTTTGAAAATACAATAGGTTCTTTTTTTACTAAAATGACGATTGCCAGAAGGATTTTTGGCGAGTCGAAAAGTTTTTTTTTATCATTTCAATGCCCGAATTTCAAACCCAAAAAGTTTATTTATTATTTAGTTATATTATTATTTATGCGATTAGAATGAGTTGTGGTTAGGTTAGGGTTAGGTTGTGGTGGGGGCGGAGAGGGTCGGCCGTAAGGCCGGCCCGACCACGCATACGAAAATCCAGGAGTAGTCTTTATAAATTGAAAGATTACCTTATGTATGTATCACTCTAAATTAAAGAGGATTCGCTTATAGATCATATGTATGAATTTTTATGGTGCTATGAGGTGAACTAGGTTGGTGAAGATCCATTTTAAAAATCGATAAGTCGGTAAGGTAGAGAGCGACATTGAAATGATAGAAAAAAATTTTCGGCTCGCCAAAAATCCTTCTGGCAATCGTCATTTTAGTAAAAAAAGAACCTATTTTCAAAATTTCATCGAATTCTGAGGTGGACCGTAAACGGAAGTTTTGTCGGTTTCGTTTAATATATTTTTCGATACGGTAAATAGTTTCGAAGATATTCGAGAAAAACGATTTGATCAGTATTAATAAATGAATTATCTCAATATTTAATCGAATGAAACTCCGCATAGAATATTCTTCAATTATTCGGAACACCTCCGGAGGGTGGCATAAAAGAAATTCCAATAGATTTTCCCATTGATTAATTTTCTTTATCCGGCGACTCTTGATGGGACCGAGAGCTGGAACCAATTCGCAGGAAGAAGCCGAAAGAAAGATCGCGTCATAAATACCTATACCAATCGTTATGATCATTCGTATAATGCGTGTCGATCAATGGAGGTGTAATAGTAAAAAAAAAGAAACTGATAAATGCCCTTCGGAGTCAACAATGGCCTTTCGTTATTTCACGGCCACCGAATAAACAAAACCTTAATCGACGGTGTCGCACGCGCGTCAATGATGCTGGCAGTAGTAAAACGTTCAACGGTGTGTTCGATAATAAATAGACCGCGGATGTTTACGCATTCTCCAACTTTTTTTTCGACGAAGAATGTGGAAAACCAGAGTTAGGCAAACATATATGTAAATTTAAATAAAACTTTCCAAGAGAGTGGGTTTTTTTTTCTCAAAGTGAATTTTAAAGTCACTTAATAAAGTGAACGAAATATTTATTTGAATAAAAAAGTTGGCCAACTCTGAGTTTAACGAGATAAAATCACATTCTCGATGGAAACTCTTCGTAGATTCGAAATAAATATTATTTGATAATATTTAATTACAATAATAATATATCCTAACCCACTTTATTCTAAACCTTTATTTAAATGCAATTGTTGCCCAACTCCGAGTTTAACGAAATAAAAAATCACATTTTCAATGGAAACGGTCCCTTCGTAAATTCGAAATAAATATTTGATTATAATATTAATGCATAACATTATCTTATAATATTTGAATAAATAAATAATTTTTATATAATAGCTAGATTCCGTCGCATTTCATGCTATACGCTTCTCCCAACGTTTTCGGAAGCCATAAACGCGTAAAGATCCGCGGTATAGTAATCGGTAGACTAAAAATAATGAACGGTATGTATATGTATAATATTTATAATAAATCTATATGCGTATAGATTCACCGTGTTACGATAGAAAAGTCGTTGTCGCGTGTAGGGACGCGCAAAAGTGCTATACAGGTTAGGTGTGCACCCTTCCGACGCGTATGGCGACGCGTATGGCGACATCGCTCCTCGCCGTGACTCGACAGGATTGTTTTTTATCGCAACAATCGTCGCGATTCGCTGAAAGAAAGCTCTTCTCTGAGATCACCATCGACAAACGGCTGCGTTTGTCGGTCCCGGAAAAACGTTGTTTCTCTCTGTCCCTATTTATTCGCGCACCTTAGTCCCCTTTTTCTTTGTCCCGATATATTTGCTCTTCGTGCGGAGCCATCCGAAACATTTTACATTCGTGAGTCTCGATGTTCGATGAAGGGAATGTGGAAATAGTAATGTCCCGTTCTATGTCGGTTCTTCTTGCCCAACCTTTCCCGACCTTACCTTGCGAAGCTTGAATCGAAGTATTGTATTAGAATTCTTAGTAATTTTCAGAAATTAATGTAATACCGATAGTTCTTCCCGATTTAATCTTGAAATTTCCCTCGATTCAATATTGAAATATATGATAAATTTATAAGATTATACAGAGGGAATAAGTGTTTTCTTCGAAAGATCAAGGGAAATTTGAAGATCAAATGAAATCTCAATAATTAAGAGAAATCCTTATAGTAAATTTGAATTTAAGTTAATCTTTATAGAAAATTAAATTATATTTGGGAAAATTTCAGGCTTTAATTTAGGGGAAAATACAAGTTTAAATTCAGGGAAATTTCAAGCTTTGATTTGAAGATTAAACTGACGGAATTTCGAAGTTTAGACATCGTGGGAAACTTAAAGTTTTGAATTGATTGATAGTTCGAGTTTAAATACAGATAAGTAATTAATATAATAAAGAAAAATAATTTAAATACAGGAAAATTTCAAGGTTAACATACTGGGACATACACACTGTCCATCGTTGAAGCAGAACAATTGTCTCGAATCCAACTAGAATAGTCTAGAAACAGAGGGTTTTTTCTCGAAAGAATTGACATAGATCGTTCACCTTTCTCAGACTTAGATCGGGACAGTACACAGAATCTCTAGTTAAAACGGAAAATTTGCCTCGAATCGAATCAGAATAGTCTAGAAGAACAATTCTTCCCTCATCTCCACATCCGAGCCACGTTCCTCGGAAATTTCCTCTCGCTCTCTCTCTCTCTCTCTCTCGCTCTCTCTCTGCTCCCGAATAGTCCTGGTAAACTCACACTCCTCGGCGGACAACAGTATGTCTTTCTTCTACAAGGGGTCACAACAAATCACTACTCCCTTCGCAGGGTCTTCCGAATCTATTCCTCCTCCTCGCTCTCCTCCGTGGGCCCGTACATGTTCGCCAGCTTGTCGAATCTGGGTCCCCATGCCGTCAAGTACTCGTACTCGTGCTGCTCGTCGTCCGTCCCTGAAGCGAGCGAAGACAAAGAGCCGGCGATACTTCCGCCACCCTCGTAGGCATAATTCCTGAGATCGTCAAACGGCGGAGCGTTAGGATCGCTGTCAGCTCTCTTTTTATGATCCTCGATGAAAATCCCGACGTTCGGCTCGGGCCCCAAAGGATAGAGCACTTTGCAAGCCGGCAGTTTCCCCATTTCAGGAATGGGTCCTCCGATGGGGATCTGAAGGGGCGTGATATCGAAAGCAGTCATGTCGTCCTCTCCACCGCCCTCGTCGTCGTAATTAATAATATTCTCCCTGACATCGTCGTCAGGCCCCGGGTATTTGATGTGCGCCTCTCTTCTCCTGTTGTACACGACGAACACGAGAACGAGGACCAGAATGATCAGCAGACAGACCAGAATCGCCGCCAAGGCTCCCATGCTCAGCTTCAAAGTCTGCCCTTCCTGAACGAGTTCGCAGTTTTCACCCCAGAAACCCTCGGGACAGATGCACCTGTATCTGAACCTTGGATCCTGATTGATGCACCGTCCGCCGTTCAGACACGGATAGTCGATGCACTCGTTCTTGTCCATGCACCCTTTATTATCCGGCGTGGGGACTCTTCCTTCGCCGCAGGTGCACTCGTACTCGTTCCAGAGGTCGATGCACTCGTAGGGCTCGGCGCAGATCACGTTCGAGCAGGGTTTGTTCGAAGGGCAGTTGCGCTCCAGGTTCCTGGCCATGGTGGCCTGGCCCCACTGCGTCCCGTTCATCGCCGGGGGCAGCGGAAGGTGCTTCCCCTCCAGTCTAATATCATCGAGACAGCCCTTCTGGTAATCCGCGTACACCTCGAAGGTTCTGACTCCGGTGTACTCCGCCTTTCCGCTGGCGTAAACGCCTTCCTGCTTGTCGACCAACAGCCACTGGTGTCCCTCGAACGAGAAGGTCTCGTTGAACCTTCGCCCTTCCCCTCCGTCGAGCTCCAGGGTGGCCGCTGACCCGTACCTCGACACTCGGACCGTGTGCCACTGGCCGTCGTCCACCGCTATAGCTGTCAGCCAGATGTCTCTCTCCTCGGTTCTCAAACTGTTCAGGTTGTACCTGAAGTGGAGCTTGCTGTCCTTGATCTCGAGGATCGCGTACTCCCTGTTGTGCTGGTCGCTCACTCTGAAGAGCTCTCCGTGCACCTCCCTAGTGCGGAATCGAAGCTGGACCTGCGTCGAGTATTTGTCCGGTTCGAAGGATAACGCGTACTTAACGTAGCTCTGAGGCTTGAACATCGTCGGGATCGTGGGCGTCATGCAGCCCGGGCCCGTCCAGCCGGGATTGCACTGGCATCGAGCCTCGGTGAAATTCCCCACGCACGTCCCGTGCTCCCAACAGCGGAACGTCGACTCCTGGTTGTTGCAGATCTCCTCGGTCTGCGGGCAGCCCGCCACGCTGTTCCTCGAGAGTCCTGGATGAGCCAGATCGTAGAGCTTGCTGTTGTGGAAGAGGTTCTTGATGCAGCCGTCGAATCCCTTGCCGACCGGCATGTGCTTCCACTTGTAGTGACTCGGGTCGAACTGCTCCACGTACAAGCCTCCGATCTGCAACGGAGCGTTCACGTTCAGGTACTCGTTGAAGGGCGGAATGGTGCCCTGAGCCTGGCAGCTGGTGTCGTTGAACTCCGGCGGCGTGCCGTCCTCGGGCTCCGAGATGTCCGCGGATTTGCAGTAATCGATTATCAATTTAACAGTTTCCGTGTTCCAGAAGATATCCAGTCGATGCCACTCGCCGTCGTCCAGGGTCCTCTTGGGCTTGACCTTCAGTTCTAAAGTACCGGAGCCGAAATCGATCAGTAATCTTGGAATCCCTCGTTCCAGCTCGACAGAGATGAAGTCGGAGACCATTATCTCGTCGGTTTCCGGAGGAACGATGGGTCCGTTGTATAATAGGAGGCCGTCGGGTTTCTTTGTGATGAATTCGAAGCTGAGATGACTGTTGTCGCACATTTCCAGGGCCGGGTACCAGGCCCAGCCGTTCCCGCGGAAGCTTCTCGCGGTCTGCTGGCACCTGGGACCGTTATATCCCGCTGGACACTGGCAGGCTAATCCGAATCGTCCCTCCACGCACCTGCCGCCGTTGTAGCAAGGACTGCTCCGGCAGGACTCCCCTTTGCTGAAGTTCCTCGCTCCGCAGGTGCACTCCGCGATCACGTCCACCCTCACGCTGACCAGCGCCGTCTTGTTCGCGTTCACCATGTACGGCAGACTGCTGATGTCTAGAGTATTCGTGCAGCTGCCCTCGCACATCTCGTTCTCGTAGTAGCACTCGTCGATCCCCACCATCGTGATATTGATCCCCACCTCCTTCTCAATCTCCTCCCGATGCATCAGCACGATCCCGTTCAGCCTAACTGGCTTGTAATACGGAGAACCGTGAGCCGCGAATCTCACGTCCGTTAGGGGAGGGTGCATTCTTCGTAATTGAACGCTGAACACGTCCACGTTGTCCCTGTCGATGTTCAACAACTGCGCCAACTTCTCTCTGAAGAGTTCTGCCTTGCTCCTGGAGAGCGTCTGAGACTTGTAGTCCCACACCCGGATAAAGTCCTCGTCCGTGATCCCCGAGATTCTCACGGAGCCAGAGTTCAAAACTGCCTCGTGCGGAATCGTCTTGACGGTGACCGTCACGTTCGCCGGCACGTCCGTCTGCGTGTGCTTCCGGTCGTAAACCTTGAACTTGAGATGGTACTTTCCGTCAGCGGTGCCGGCCATCATGTAGATCATCCCGGTGTCCTCGTCCAGCTTGAACTTTTCGTGTTCCAGATTCTCCCAGTAGAACTTCTTGTCGGGTAGATCCCAGTCGTCCAGATCGTAGACGTACACTCGGCCGATTTCCGTGTCCGGAGACTGGCCCGCGTAGTTGTACACGAAGATGTCCTTTGATCCCGGCTGCATCTTGTTGTCGTTCGTGTCCCCAATGATCACGGTCAGCGTGCTCGTCCCGGACATCGAGGGAGCGCCGTCGTCTTTGATCACTATTGGGATCAGGTACTCCTTCTGCTGCTCCCGGTCAAAGGTTCGTAGGGAGGAGACGATCGCCATGCCGTCCCCGTTCGCGCCCTTTATGTCGCTTTCGACCTTGAAGCTCGCACGGATCACGTCGTCCGCTTTCGTGTCCATTCGGAAGGTGAACGGCGACCCGTTGCTCTTCGAACGATCGTCGTCATCGGTCGCTGAGATCTCTACCACCTTTTTAGGCTGCAGGTGCTCTTGCAGAACCGGCCGGTAGTCCTTCAGGAACCGAGGCGGGTTGTCGTTTATGTCCTGAACGATCACCGTCAACGTTGCCGTCGCGGTTTTCGGCGGAATACCGTCGTCTATCGCGAGGATCTTCACTTGGTGTCGAGGGGTTTCCTCGCGGTCCAGACTTCGCTGGATCGAGACCGTGCCGTTTTCGTTGATCGAGAATTGACGCTTCCGGTCGGAGGATCTATCGATCGAATAGTACACCTTGCTCTTGCCTCCTTGGTCCGGATCTGTTGCTGTAAATGTTTCTAGACTGTTCCCGATCGGAGTGTTTTCCAAGACTGTGGTTTCGATGTTCGCACGGTCGAATTGGGGCTGATTGTCGTTTATGTCGCGCATCTTCACCACCACCCATGAATAGGCCACGTGGTACTTGTCGTTGTCATTGTCCTCGCCCTGGAAAAACACGCTGGCATTAGGAGCTGCTTTAATGCTTCTGGAGAACCTTTTTTAATACCTACCTTCCAGAATTTAAATTTAAGGAAATTTCAAGCTTAAACCTCGAGAAACGAGAAACGAGAAACAAGAGTTCTAATATGTTAAAACTGGTTTCATAGGTTGTTGTTAGGTTAGTACAGTAATCCCTTGATTCTTGGTCAGGGGGTGGTTCACCGGAGTGGAAAGGAATCGCGATCTTCCTTGCTTTTTTTATTTATGGCTGGGCATACTACTCCGCTCGCGCCGAGCGAGACTACAGTAGGGCAACGGTCTCGGCGATGGGCACACGCAGCATTTGGCCACAGCGTGTGGCCGTCGCCGGCACAGTTTAAAGGCTCTCATGTTCTCACAATGTAATGCCAATTCAAAATGCTTTATTTTTCATTATTTTTGTTATGAGGCTTTCACTGACTTGTATTTGGCATTATTCTGATTAAAACAAGACCAAACACGATATAATTTGGTCCATATTTACTCTACATGTGAAGTATGATTTATAATTTATCATACATTCAACATATGCTACAGCATATGTTTAAATAAACAACTTAACATCTCGAAAATATGTTCTCAAAGAATTAGACTTGAATTTTGCAAATTAATGGAAGCACAACGCGACCTGCGCATACAATACGCCGCATAACTTAAAGTTTCACAGTCGATTAAATCACTAAATACAATTGAAACTGTATCGTGTTTGGTCTTGTTTTAATCAGAAATATTCCAGAAATGCGTTTTTAAAAGTCCCATGAAAAAATAATGAAAATTAAGATGTTTGGACATTCGATTCGTTGTGTCCGCATAGTGGTGTTCACACCCATATATCCGATCCGACAACAATAGTCGCCGTCCTGCGGTGCGGACAGGCACGGCACAGAGTTGACAGGGAGTGGAGTGAGTAGGCTTGGATAGGAATCGGGACCTCCCAAAATGGAAACAAATCGAAGCTTTACGTGCTACTTTACCTTGTCATTCACTTGTATCCGAAATCTGAAACCGTTGCTCTGCAGTTGGTCCTCGTAATCCAACGATTGGACGATCTTTAGGGAGCCTGTGCCGTCGTTGTTCCTCACCATGGTGAACTTGTCCGCACCGTAACCGCTGTTCTCTATCACCTGAAAGAATTCGAAGCAATCAAGCTATCGCTGTTACCAATCAAACTTTCTATCTTATCAAGTTCGAATTTTAGGGGACATTCTAGAGAATTTCTAGGGACGTTATAGGAGGAGGGAACGGAGGGTATATT
>CM052339.1:11831293-11849319 GCA_028455595.1 Lasioglossum vierecki | reverse complement strand
GGTAACGAACTAAAACTAAATTCGTGGCCACTTTTTCTTATGGGAGTCGACACTTCCTGGAGTTACTTTTCTTTGGTTTGAATGCTCACGCGTGTGATCCCGGGTAATAGGAGATTTGGTTTTGCCCTCGGTTCGGCAATACTTGAATCCTCCCAGGCCGGCTCACAGATTCAAGGGCATTGGCAGCTTTGAAGCTCCTTTCCAGTGAATCCCGAAGCTGGGACGGATTGCAAGGCTAACCGTAGTGTCGCCGGCAGAGGAGTGCCCTATGGGCCAGCCAGGCAATTGTGCAGAGTTCCAATGGAACTCTGCTGTGGATCACTACGCGCAAAGACTTGATTATTAACGGTAAGAGAGCTCTCTTAGTTTTAAAGGAAAATGTCATTTAGCATGTAAATTGCTTGAAACGCCGATTTTCTAACCGCGTTAGCTATTTTTAAACATTATCTGACACTGAGCTTTTTCGTACCACGAAACTCTTGTAGTTTGAATTGATTGAATAAATATATTGTGTCTTGCTTCGGCTTTTCCTCGTAATCCGTCGAGGTTTTTATGCCAAAGTAAGAATTTGTTTAACCGGGAAATTGTGTGTTTTTATTTTAGTATAAGTTCGAACATTGTTCAATTTAAACTTCTACGAATTCTACTTTTCTAAATTTCTAAATGATTGAAAGAACGGTTTCCGAGAGAATTGAGGAAAACTACTCGATCACTATTGAAAATTCATTATTTCAATATTTCATTCGTTTTATTTGATCCGACGTTTCTCTGAATTTTCTCGAAAACCGTTCGTCCCACGAGAAAAAGTGATAGGACGCAAGCAAAAGATGCAGTTTGGCCAAATCTACAAGTGTTGTTTGACACATTTTGCGACGCAATCGAATGGCCAGCTAATGGAGAACAATCTATTTAAGAATAGTTTCCACCGGTTTATCGGCGTAGTTAAACCGATAAATGTTCACGAGAGTTATACGTCGCTTATATTAATTAAGTTTACGAGGTGCCCCGCGTTTACACAGAGTCTCGCGGTTACGGCGGAAATTACGGGAGAGGATGTACAGCTATTCGCAGACAGCCATAAAGGAGGCAAAGAAACGTTGTTTATGCGAAGACGGAGAAACCGTGGCTCGAATTACAAAGTTTCTTCCGCTCGGAGCCTGGTCATTCATCTAAAATAATAAATGAACGATCAGCCAACAACAACAATTCTCCTGGGAACGATCCTATGCACTGAAATTTCACTCAGACATTTCAAATGAATACAGATAGAATTATTAGGAATTTTCATAGACGAAGTTGAAGAAACGTTTTATCCATTATTACGAAGAAACGATTTATGGTGTGCGGCTTGATAAAATAAAATTAATAGTGTTGAACGGTGAATGCAACGTATATGTACGGATTTCGAAAAACTATTATCGTACCGATTGCATTGCCGTTGATATTGTGTTGATATTCCGGTGATAATCTTGTTTCAGGGAGTGGCGAAATATCCTGGATAAGGTATTACGTTTATAACGGCCGCGTAATATTATAACGATTTATCCCGCAGCGACGACCACTACCACGAAACGTGGCGAAAGACTGGTACAAAAGCTATTACGGCAAGTGGCGCGTCCATGCTAATTACACTAATTACCGGCATTGTGAAATCCTCCCCTTTGACCGACAGGGTAAGCAAACCGAGTGTTAATTAAACATAGGCAAATTATGAGACCAATCCCGCGTCAAACGCGATTATCAATTGGCCATTAATATCGGGCGAAATGTGAAACTGTTCTCTCGCTGGGATAATGCGGTGAAGACACATCGCAGAATTTATAACTTTCTCGAACGTTTATGAATACTCGGACAATACTGACAAACTCCGAAGAAAATATCAAAGGTTTATTTCGATCTGGAAGCATTTTCAATTGACATAGACATTGCGTGCAATGCCTAAATGTTTCGAATAACTGTTTCGAGTTGAAATTCCAGGAAATTTCAAGCTTTCGATTGAGGAAAATTCAAGGAAATTTCAAGCTGTCAATTGAACAAAATTCAAGGAAATTTCAAGCTTTCAATTGAGGAAAATTTCAAGTTTAAATCGAGGGAAGCTTCAAGCTTCGATTTGTGGGTTAATTCGAAGGTTAAATTTCTTTCTTCGGGAAGTTTCAAGCTTTGATTTGTGGAAAATTCAAACTTTGATTTGAGGGAAATTTCAAGCTTAAATTGAGGGAAATGTCGGATCTAAATTTCGGTAAATTCTCCCTCGATTCTAATCACATACAGGGTGGTCCATCTAGTGTTTGGAATTTGAACTATCAGTTATTTGACTTTAGAAACATCAAACGTCATTCGGAAAGTGATAGATCTTTACCATAACCTCTGAAATTTAGGAAATGGGTCGCTATTCGCTGGAATAAAGTTGGGAAATATTAAAAACTTAATTCCAAAGTGGTGGCCTCCTAGAAGTTAGCCCCCCACTTGTTGAATTAAATAATTTCAACAATTGTGCTGAATTGTGGTGGTTTGTGCTATATTGTGCCCGAATATTATCCCTATAATATGAAAAATAAGATAATAAATAAATAAAAATAATTTTTTCAATTGTGCTAAGTTGTGTTAAGTTGTGTTAAAATTGTGCTCAAGTATTACTTTAAAAAAATTATAAATAAAAAAGTTATAGTAAAAAAAAGTTTTTGAAAACTGAATTGGATTATTATCTTTGGGTAGCAGTAAAAGATAAATGTTACGCCAATAATCCAGAAACAATTCAAGACCTCAAGGTCGAAATTGAAGCTGCTATTAGTGCGATTATGCCTGTAACCATCGAAAATGTACTCAAAAACTGGGTGGAACGGGTAGGCTACTGTCAAGTCAGCCGTGGTGGTTATTTGACCGAAATCATATTTCATAAATAAATTTCAAGAAACAACCTTTTGAATAAATGTTCAACCAATGAAAAATATTAAGCCGTTTTTTTATAGCAAAATGAAGTTCCAATTTTTAAATGGACCACCCTGTATCTATGAAACTCGATACCGAACTCTCTGAATTATGCTCAATGGAGCTCCGAGCTTGAAATAGAGTAGACTGATTGCAAGTGACAATAGAACGGCAGGAAAATCGTTTATTAAACAAATCTTGACGAGTGAACCTCAAAGCAATTTAGTTCCCGACGTACACGTTTACAACAACGTAGCTACGAATCAACAGTCATTAAGTGAAGGTTTCAATCCTGATTACAGATTACAGAGCTTCGAAATCACCAGCGGTTTGTGTTCGCACAACTGTCAATAAAGTGATCAAACGATCGCGCGGGAAAGGGAGCACGAGCACGCGTACCTTCCATATACATATCGGTATCGAAACACGAATCTTTATAAAATCAATATTTATTTAATCGTGTACGAACACTTTTTCTGGAACTCTTCTCCCTTCTGGAATCTCTTACTTTTCTTGGAAGTAGTTTGGGCTCCCTAATTCGTTCTCTACAGGGTGTCCCAAAATTCGTGTAACTTGTTACGAATCAGGGCCCTGAGTTACAGTACAGTACATTGAACAATTATTTTGGAATATCTATTATTTCCTTGATTCTCTCAGTCTATATGTTAACCATAACAGTCTTGTTTAACATTTTTGTCATTAAAAAACATTAATCTAGTTTCTAAGTCTTGGGTCAAAAAAACTTAGGGAGGAAATGGGACCAGTATTTTGAAAGTGAGGTGTCAGAGGATTGCAAAGAATCTGACCTGTCTACAGCTGTAGAGGCTGAAGACGTTACTATTGTTGGTCGAGATTGCAAAAATATTTGATGTACACTATCTTTAAAGAAAAATATTGAAACACGGTAACTCTGTTACGAGCCAGGGCCGTGAGTAGCACGAGTGGCCGACGAAGGGTTATTACCCTAGGAATATGGAATCAATTTGTTAGTTAAGGTACGCGGACGAACCCAATGCGAAATTGGGGAGCCGCTAGGATAATAGATTGCGAGGACGAACCTGATGCGAAATCAGGGAGCCTCTAGGAATGGAGTCAAACGCAGACGAACCTGATGCAAAATCAGGGAGCTGCTAGGAAGGTGAAACTTTGTGAACGAACCCAATGCGAGATTAGGGAGTCACTAGGAAAGAGAGACGCGCAGACGAACCCGATGCGAAATCGGGGAGCTGCTAGGAGTTTGTAACACGTCGCGAACGAACCCAGTGCGAAACTGGGGAGCTGCTAGGAGGTTGGAAAAGAGCACAGACGAACCTGATGCGAAATCAGGGAGCCGCTGGGATGGTATAGTTTGCGTGGACGAACCCAATGCGAAATTGGGGAGTCACTAGGAAAGAGAGACGCGCAGACGAACCCGATGCTAAATCGGGGAGCTGCTAGGAGTTTGTAACACGTCGCGAACGAACCCAGTGCGAAACTGGGGAGCTGCTAGGAGGTTGGAAAAGAGCACAGACGAACCTGATGCGAAATCAGGGAGCCGCTAGGATGGTATAGTTTGCGTGAACGAACCCAAGAGCGGGAGCTGTCGCAGAGTCGGACTCCGTTCGCTATAGCCGCGCTCTGATTGGTCCGTGTTTTTCATTAATAACTCCTAATCAAAGCGAGAACGCCACTTTTGTAAAGGAAAATGTCGCTTCAAATGACCCAACGAACCTCCCATTTCCAGGAGTTACACGAATTTTGGGACACCCTGTATAATAATTTCTATTAATTCCTTAATTATACTTGTATCTCTGAGGATTAACATTAATATTCATCATACGATGTGCTCTCGAAAGCAAATCATACTCGTCGAGTGTTTGGTATTTAATGCGATTAAGTGTCGCGTGTCAGTCTCCGTGGATGTGCCTCTGACGATCGTGCAAATATTTCGCGTTTACAAGGAATCCCGCATCTCTGCGAACCAACAGTTACATACATAGAGGTTTCGCCTGGCATAGACAACGGCTCGGGCAAGTTTGACAGCGTCTTAACTACCCGGTAAAGGTAAAGGACAGGGCTGTGGCTGTGGCTGTGGGTGTTGTGCGTCTGCGTCTGTTCCTTCAATACCTCTGATTATCATAGTCTGCTATGATATGTTCTGTGAATTCTATCAAATGTTCCCTGAATTCATCAGCTTCCAATAATAATAATGATAATAATGAAACACTATTTTGAAATTCTTCTAATGTTTTTGCTAGTTTCCATTCCAAATTAGGTGGTCTCTTCTTCACCAATGTGATCACTCTTTAAAGATTTCAACTTTCCCACAATTCAAACTTGAAATTTCCCTGAATTTAAATCTTACATTACTTTTCTATAAAAGCTCCCCCAACCAAAAATTTATACATTCAGTTACAGTGTAAAGTCAAAACCATTTACAATTACCTCAACAAAATTTATGGCTGCGCTGCTATTCTCCTACTTTCCGGTAAAAACGTGAAAACCATGAACGTACTACCTATATACATTTCAACGCCTGTGCGCCGTTTTTAAAGCTAAAACACATGCACTTGTTATTTTCGGTTAATGTTCAGCCCAGAGTTCCGGAAATTTTCCATTTTATTTCGAGCGGTGCGTGGCGTATTCGCATATTTCATCTGATAAACCGAAAAAGGGTAGAATACCAGGGGAAACTGAAAAGCTATATACATATACACGCTGTGCACATTAAAGTGCATCAGCGTTGCAACATCCACGTAAAAGGGAATTTTTGTTCGTTCGCAGTTTTAACAGTTCTCGGCTGGCTCAAGTTTCGCTTACGATAAAACTGAAAATGTAGTAATTATGTAACAGGAATTCAGAATATGTGGGACAGAAACACATATTTTGAAAAACAGAGTTACTTGCGATTTTTTTGTTATTTTTTTTTCTTAACCAATCTGTTAAGTAGTCCGAATTTCATGGCAATATCTCTTATGGTTCAAAAGTTATACACAAATGTCACTGAATTTCTCGAATTGGACCACTGTGCGGCGGACGTGTTTTGGTACCGGGGGTACCAGGAGGCCCCAGGAGACCAGTAGGAGAGCAGGAGTTCCCTGGTGAGTTTTAATTCAAATTTTCTCGAATATTAGCTCGCTGCTTTGTGCTTTATTCACTGTTGGTCCACTTTCAACTGTTTGCATTCAAAAATCATTCTCAATGTTTATCTCTATTCTCATTGCAATTTCCATTGAAGAAGAGACTTTCGCAGTTCAGTGTTACAAACATGTTTGTATTCCTGATGTTGGGCTTACATGTTTTTGTTCCTGTTTCTGTTTAGCAGATGCTCACGTTTGCCCATCTAATTTCTCGATTTGGTTCGAAGTTGATGTTCGTCCGACCGGAGGTCCCTCAGGGCCTCGCTCGCGAATGAGGCGTGGGCGAGTAGGAGTGAAGGAGTCGCGTCCCTGGAGCTACATCCGAATAGCCTAAAGGTCGGTTAGGCCGCACTCGAGTGCGGGGTTATAGGTTGGCTCTCGTGTGCTTGTTTTTTAGTTTACTGCTTTGGTTTGCTCTTGTCAGCTGGTTTTTTCTAATTATAAATCTATTTTTTCTAATTGTTTAATTAGAATCAGTCTGTTTTAGTTAGGCCCACTGTCCACGGAGCGTAGCATCATCGTCATGTAATCGTCTATACGTGAAGCGTGTACCAAACTTCACGTTATTACTAAAAGAAAACAAAGATGTCGAGTGACGAGGATACTTTGATTTTTTATAATTATATTCGACGGAGAAGAAGAAGAACAAGATAATTCTGGGTGCACCCTTACATTTGCAATAATATTAACTGCAGAATATTTGTGGCTAGAAGAGAGTTAGCAGAAAACGATGTTAAATTTCAAGCATTTTACAGAATGTGCAAGACTACGTACAAGAATCTTATCACTTCAGGTGCGTACTTTTTAATTAATACAGACATTGCTTGAAATTTAACATCGTCTTCTGCTAATTCACATCTGCTGATCCATAGGTCAAAAATTGATTAATTCCAAAGGTATGATTTTTATCTCGAATGTCCATTTATATGCCGCACTGTGCGGCGTGGCGAGTGGTTGTTGCAGCTGGTATCGGTGTCGGAACTCCTCTCGACCATTGCTCGCCGCGTCACCCTCGAACCAGAGTCTTCTGCTTTGTTTGCTTTTCTTTTTCTCTCTTTTTGAAAGAATCAGAGCCTTCTGCCTGATTCGCTGATCACGGACGTATTCGCGTAAGTTAATATAAGTCCGGCGTTGTAAGAAAGAAAGACAGAAGGAATATCGCATTCTTTCTGACTCCCTTTCTGGATCTCTTGTGCAGCAGCAACCTTCTCTTGAATTGTGTGATGGAGTTTAAGACTTGCAAAATATAGAAAGATATTTCATTAAATTGAATATGAAATTCGTTTCAGCTAGCCAAGAGTCGACATCGATGCTGTGTTCGTTTACCCTTGGCCCATTTATTTACCCAATTTTAAATTCTGATTTTCCAAGTGTTCATTTTGGTACTTTTCCTGAAACAAGTCCCTCTTGGAAAAATTTTCACATCTTGTTGAACATTGGTATTCCACTCTCAGTATCGTAAAAATAAAGGATGATAATGTCGAACCGCACATTTGCAATTGTGTAATGGAGTTTAAGAATTGCCAAATATAAAAAGATATTTCATTAAATTCTGTCTTATTTGTATGTGCGTGCAACGGATACGGGATACGGATAGAGAAGATATTAGACTCGGAAAATATTAAAGTCGCGATAAATATCGTTGCATATCCGAGTTTAATCGGACGCATCACTTGGACGGCATTATTGCACATTCATTCGGGAAATCCGATTTGTCCCGGCAAAACTGATGCGATTAATTCAACGAAATCCTAAATTCATGATCGTAGATCCTGCAGATATCCACGTGTACTGTTCATTCCACGAGAAACTAGAGCCGTACCAGCATGAATTCGCCTCTGCCAGTTTCAATCCTAAACGTTTAACGTTGGAAATATTCGTGGTTTTCCCCATTACATTTCTAGTTTCAGAAAATTAAAGCAGAGAGCTGATTCTATGCATTTATAAGAGAACAATGAGTGGATACAATTTAAAATAGTAAAAACACGAGAGAACGAACATCTGTTAAATCGCGAATCTGTTAAAAGAATTAAGAAAGAAATGAAATGTTTGTTGCGATTCTAGTTTCGTCACATTCCTCAATTCAAACTTGAAGTTTGGCTCAATTTATATTCTTCGGATCTTCCTCAATTTAAATCTCAAATTAATCTTCTACAAAAATTAACTTGAGAATTATTTCAATACTTGAAATTTCCCTGAATTCCAAACTATGAATTGATTGAATTGAGGAGTAGATCAAGAATCGGAGTCGCTTTTCATTTATCTTTTCACACAGATGGAAGATAGCCTGACGAGAAAGATGATAAACGGTGGACACACGCGTTGGCCGCTGCGCTGTCGCGGAATTAAACTATCCGTTCGTTCCATCTAGCGTCGGTGACTCCGTAGATTTGAAATGCATAAAATTTTACGTGGCTCTCGAGGAGAACGGAATGGAGAATATCTTGGAGCGTGCGGCACCACGCCTCCGTCGAATTTTGAAATTTTATTAGGGACGTTGGATCGACAGTCCGAATCGTAAAATGGAAGTGGATTCCATGCTCTTGTTATCATGGGATTTCTGTTATGGAACTTCTCCGTTCCATTTGCGAAATTCAAGGAACGAATTTATATTTCTGTTTCAACCTACTTCGAGTTCTAGCATTTTCTACATAGTCGTTCAACGTTCCAAAGAAATGATCGACACATTAAAGACACGTCACAGCTTGAACCTTTTTTATCGAATCGCAAGAAATAGGAGGTGCATGATCATTTCTCCTAATCATTTTATCAAGTGACAGACAATTATAATCGTGATTTTCAAATTTCCAGATATTTATACAGGGGTTTATGCAATTTGCGATTTCACGTGAAATGTAGGTAGCCTTCTCACAATCAGATCAGAGATAAATGAACATTTTTTGAAAATTTTTAACAGGCATAACTGCGTAAAGATCGCGGTCTAATCATTAATCTCGCCAAGTAAGACTATAATTTCCGGAAGTAAACACATTCTCGACGAACATTTTCGAGAGTAGAGTCTCGGAATCGACCGTGAAACGTTAATCGACACAGAACACGAGATTGCACGAGCGTTCTAATTACCTTCGAAACGAGCTAGCGAATACGAATCGACCGGAGTTACGTTTATGCTCAATATCCCGCCGCGCCGTCATTTTCGAGCAGAGTTCGCAAAGTTCTTCGGGCCGGGTTCCACCTTCGCCGCGAACATAAATATAATAGCGTTGATAATAGCGTTGAAACGGTAATATATGGTAATATACGGTAACGAGGGGAAACATTTTACATGCGGCTCACAATTTTTCAACTTTCTCGAAAATCAATGAAATTCCTGCCGATAGGTTCTCAGTTCAGGGTTCAGGTTTCAACATGAAAATAATTTTCAATAATTAAGATAGAATAGATTATTAGACACCGATATATTTAAGAATCTAACTTGAAGGATATTTCAAGTTGACAATCATTTTTAAAATTAAGATAGAATAGATTATGTACCTTAATAATTTTTTAAAGGGAATACAAAGATGCATCGAATAATGCACCAAAAATATAAGGTTCCATTAATAAAAGAGTTTATTCTATTTTGTTTTTAATAAAGAGTTTTTATGATTAGTTGTTATTGAAATTTGTTGTCAACTGTATACTGTACAACTTTTGTTGTAAATATTTTTTAATTATATGGTTAAATTTAATTATATCTACTATAATGCATAATTATTTACTTCAACCAAATCGCGATTGCGAATGCATTTCTATAACAAAAATCAAATAACATCGAATCTTGTAATTTATCGCAGAAAAAAATGATACAGCAATATACTGCAACATCTTGTTGATACGAAACGGTCAAAATTATAGGATGTTTTGAACCGTTTTTTTGTAAATTGCATTTTAAGGAAAACATGCAATTCCTAAATTGCCAGTTAAAATTATGCAGAATAGATTATTAGACACCGATATATTTAAGAATCTAACTTGAAGGATATTTCAAGTTGAGAGACAATCATTTTTAAAATTAAGATAGAATAGATTAGTCACTGATCTATTTAAGAATCTAAATTGAAGGATATTTCAAGTTGACAATCATTTTTAAAATTAAGATAGAATAGATTAGTCACTGATCTATTTAAGAATCTAAATTGAAGGAAATTTCGGGAATAAGTAAGAGAAACGTAAAAGTTACAACAATAAATAGACGACATTTTCCTTCGGGAAATTTCCTTTCCTTCCTACGATTTTAAGCGTTGTTCTTAAGTATCCACTTGTTCGACTCTTCTATCTTTCACCATTTTCTCTTACTACCTCTCGGCTACGATAATCGCGGACTTACTACTTGTAAGATTCAGAAAAAGATCCCCCTACTTCCCTGCGAGGACCAAGTTCATCTGAAAAATTCTTCTCGATTCTTTTATCTAACTGTTCTCGTCGAAGAGCTTCTTCGGTCATCGAACGCTGAAGATCAGTCCTCCCCCCCACCTCCCCCGTCTCTTGGACTCGATCGTAGCTCGTTGTTTGTAATAGCTTCTCGGAGATCGATGGAATTCTATTAGGTAATGGGATATCGAGCATTTTTTCAGTTTGAATGCTGCTGCGAGCAGCATTGTCGCGATTGCGACATCGAGCGAATGAAAAATCATTAGGAATATTTACGGAATGATTATTTTTTATCAATGATCAAACGCAAAAACAAACAGTTTTCGGAGTAAAATTTAGGGTCTTGTTGAGAATGTTCAAGAAAATTAAATATGCGTAGTACATTTTAAGGAAATTTCAAGATTAACGTCAAGAGAAATGACGTGAAATTTCAAGTTTAAATCGAGGGAAATTTCCAATATTGAATTGAGGAAATCAAATCAAGTTTAAATCGAGTTTTCGATTGACGAAAATTATAAGATTTAAGAAAAATCTAGATAAGAATCGAAGAAGACCTTTCAGAACGTTTCCAATTCATATAAAAAGTCATTCCCACCACGGAATTCCATCAGACGAACATGATAACATGATAACATCAGATAACAACAGTAGTGTTTCATCAAGGGTAAGTGATTGAATTAATCCTACGATTACCACACGTCAAAAGCAATACTCAGATATCTCAATGAATAATTTGATAATAAGTTTTCACTACGTGTGTTTGTTAATCATCCGTGAATTTGTGGTACGACAGCCAACGACGACTAATTGCACGGCCTGATTCATTTATTATCGCTGGGAATGAAATGAGAAAGTAGACGGAGACGGTCCGATTAAAAGTTACGAGCGATAAATAGTGACCGGGGAGGGGGGTCGGTCACAATTAAAAGTTTCGGACGCACGATGGTACACGATGTGGGTACTCATTGCCGTTACTCTCGTTTAGAAAAATTGAACAAGAGTTTCAACTATTATTTATGGAATTATAGTCAGCTCTCTCTCGAAATGTTTTCTCATCGATTCGAAATTTCCGGTTTAAGGTAAATCTTTGAAGACAATCGAGCGATGTTCTTGTAGTTCAAGTTAATTTTTATAGAAATGTCGTGCTTATGTTTAGGGAAAATTCAATATTAAATTGACGAAAATCGCAAGTTTCGCTACTTTTAGAGAACTTCCGAATTCGGGGAAGTTTTAACTTTAAATTTCTCTCAAGCTTTGAATTCAGAAAACTGTCAAGTTGTCCCTTGAAATCGAGGGAATTTTCAAGTTGAAATTTTCCTGAACTTCAAGTCGAATTCCTTCAACATTTAATCGATTTGGGTCAGGTTTTTCCATTAGCCGATCTCGCCAAAACCTCGCGCAGATTCTTTTCGAATGATTTGGAACAACTCTGTGGAGTTTCCATAAAAGAAGTTGAAAAGTCGAAAATAAGAGCGACCCTAATGTACACGCGTATAACGAAACATTCGAGAGAACCTTTATCGACGCGACGCGACGGCCCGATACAACCTCTCATGAATGAGTGGTCGTTGATTTAGTTATCCCGAGCCCGGGCACCGAATCGATTTGGATTCGCGTGTGCTCGTTTTTCCGAAGAAAATAAAAACGCGCAACGGAACATCGTAAATATCAACCGGAAATGTTTCGTTTCATCAGTCGCTAATTAAATTCGCTGCACGGTACACTTCCATTACAAGCGCGCCGTGCCGACGACGAGCATTTCTTCTTCGAATTATTCGCGTGCATAATATACACGGACATTCGGTAAAAACTGTTCGTTAAAATCACTCGTTATTCGGTGATTTTCTGAAAAATGTCCAACATACGGTGGTATCGCGTATTTATTCAAGAAGTGTGTTACAGCTAGATAGCTCATCTTTATGCAAAATAAAATTTTTCCATCTGAATTGCGTCAAACCGAAGCGACATAGACTTTTATTTTCTTTATTAATATGTATTTTTTTTTTGTTAATGGGTTGGAAATATTATTTTCCACTTCCTCGAGAAATGCATTAATGCGCTAATCTCTTTACAATAAGTTTCCTTGGAAAAGAAAAGAGTTGAAATTTCCCTAAAATTAAAAATTCAAATTTCCCTCGATTTAAACTTGAAATATATAAATAGAAAAATCCATCTCATTCGTTTCACAAGTAAAACTGCGAAACGTTTTATAGTCGTACACAGTGATTTACCGTCTGCTTTATTTTTCGTTGGGGCTCTCCAGGTTCTTCCCGCATTGTTCTTTTCCCTGCGAAACTAATGGCTGAGGGTTGAAACCTAAACGAAGGAGCGAAAATAGACGAATACGGCGCGTCACTTGATCGAGAAGGAAAGATAAGTTGAAATTACGGTCTTTAGTCCGTTAAAGAGTTCCGCGGGAGCGTGCAGAGATAGCGGAAATGTTTAACGTTGCCGTCGGAGGGAATTAACGTTAAACCGAAGTAGCAAATCGGTGTGTTGTCAAAACAGAACCACGTTCTCGTGTGTAAGAGAAAATTCTGGGGAAATAAGATCGTTTTTCTCCAATATCTTCGAAACTATTTACCGCATCGAAAAATATGTTAGACGTAACTTGTACATCTGGACAGCCCGCGTCTTTCATGTTGTATCGCCTTATTTCGCAGAGCAAACGGTTTTACGGAAAAACGATTTTATCGGCATTCAATTAATTATTTCAATATTTTTCAGCAGTCATCTGAAAACCTTTCGTTTCTCGAGGAAAATAAATACGACGTAAAAGACGCGGCCTGTCCAGATCTACACATTTCCTTTCACTACAGATTTTCCGTATAACGAAGTTTCGAAAATATTCGAGAGAAACAATTTGTCACGAGCAATTTTTCTATGTACGTAGAGTACGTAGAGTACACATAGTGGACAGCAGAAAAACCAGAGGCAAAGGTTGTTTCGTGTAACGAGCGTGTTTTTATTATTTAATCCCCTTAAACTCTTCCGGATTATGACACTTGCGCTTTTCCGTCCACACTCTACGCTAATTAGCATCCGTCTGCCTTAGAATCGGTGTTGCGTCTTTCCGCCAAGTCCCGTGCGTTTCCGTGCGTTTTCAGCGTTTTCAGCGTTTCCAGCGTTTTCAGCATTTTCAGCATTTTCAGCATTTTCAGTTCAGCTTTTCCGGACCCGAGTTATTTGCACGAGTGACATAAAGTTGTCGGCGCTCGTGTGTATCATTCTTCTCCTAAACCATTTACGGATTCAATTTTCGCGGTGAAAAAGGCCGTTGCGACCAAGGAAACTTTTAAACAAATACATACATACCATCGAACGCGTTAAATTAGGATCAACTGGGTATCGTTTTTCTATTCAACAATTCGCCGTACGACTTTTAAATTTCGAACGCAGCCCGTATTTTTCCAACCCTTTGTTTTCTTTGTTTTATTCGGAAAATATACGGATAAAAGTTTAGGATGGAAATTCATAGGATGAAAAATTTCATTCTTTCGCGGAACGTGTTCCATTTTTGAGAGAATCGATTTTTCCAGCGACGGCCAAGTCCTTCGGCAACTGAATAAAATACGACTTTCTCTCTGTTTCGTTGTTATTTTTCCTGGCATTAATGTTTGCGAACGTGAATAGCGTTCACGAAGTTTTATCTGAAATTTAATAACTCTTTCATTCTAAGCTGATGTAACAATTCGAGGAGACTTTTTTTCGGAAGTGGATCAAACTACTTCGGTCTCTCTGTGAGGCTAGAAGAATTTAGTGAACGACGTCTTATAAATATATTGGAAATTGATTTTTACAATTGTCAAACATTTAAGTATCGCTTGTGGTGTTGTATGCAATTGTAGTGAGAATTGTTGTTCTAACCGTTTCTCTTTTTCTCGATCGACAAATAGTTTAAAGTACATAAAATGATATTGGCGCACTGGTTCGATCAATTCGGAAATATACCAAATTTGCAAAATGTTACATAGAATTTAGCTTTCAACGTTTCGGTCTCAAATCCAGACCATTTTCAAGAAATTTTAAATTTATGTATTGCGTCTGTAATAATGTATCATATATATTAAAAATTATTATGAAAAGAAGAACAAGTAGTTTGCATAACCAAGGAATCTATGAATTTTCAAAATTGTTGTTCTAGCTCGGAAAACATGTTTCATTTTCCAGTTAAATCTCTTTGTAGTAAATAAGAATTCTCATTAATTTTTCAAAATTAACGTTTAAGATTAAGAAAACTCTTGAAACTTTCCTCAATTTTAACTCGCAAATTCCCTCAAATCAAAAAGCTTCAAGTTTTCCTCAGTTTAAACTTAAAAATTCTCTCAATTTACACTCGAAACAATTATTAAAGAAAAGTATATGTATATATCAGGTACTACACACATTTAAAATTCATCAAAGAAACCCGGCAAACGTTCATAGAAAAATTAAACGAGTTGCCCACACAGTTACGAGCAAGTTGAGACTTCCGCGACTTGATTCGCGAAAAGTCAAATATAAACGAAAGCCCGGAATATTAACATCTGGGACTCTCTCATACGCGGAGTGTCAATAACGTTTATCTGGGTCACTTTTGAATGGACCGAACAACGAGTTCGCAACGTATAGGTATACATTCTGCGCGTATATACATAATGCGCGTACGAAACAGGACAGCGATGGCTAACATTTCAACCGAACTAGAATATGTTGCTTATGCGCACGATATGCAGTGACCAAATTTTCTGTTATTGTGCAACGGCACACGTCCTGGCCAAATATGTACACGTTCTGTGGCAACTACGGAAATAACTGTCTACGAGAACACGAGAGAGCTTAGAGCGACGTCCGAAACACGGATATCCTGACAGCGAATGTTCGATATTTTAGAAGAGTGTCACAGCGAAACTTTTTCCAAGTTGATTTAGAATGAATTTCATTCATTTCATTCATTAGATTCAGTTTGATTCAGTTTGATTTTGATCCATTTATTGATTAATTTTGGTTGTTATGCGCGTTTAATGATTCATTTGTGCATTCATTAATTCAGTTTGATTTTGATGCATTCATTTGTGCATTCATTTGTGCATTCATTTGTGCATTCATTGATGCATTTAATGATTCATTTGATTCTGTTTGATTTTGATCCATTTATTGATTAATTTTGATTATTATGCGCGTTTAATGATTCATTTGTGCATTCATTTAATTCAGTTTGATTTTGATGCATTCATTTGTGCATTCATTTGTGCATTCATTGATGCATTTAATGATTCATTTGATTCAGTTTGATATTG
This sequence comes from Lasioglossum vierecki, assembly GCA_028455595.1. Classification (NCBI taxonomy): domain Eukaryota; kingdom Metazoa; phylum Arthropoda; class Insecta; order Hymenoptera; family Halictidae; genus Lasioglossum; species Lasioglossum vierecki. Next base: position 11,833,619 of record CM052339.1, on the reverse strand, counting down.
ATGCATTTATTAATTCATTAGATTCTGTTTGATTTCGAAGCATTTATTGATGCATATTGATTCATTCTGATTTTAATTCGTTTGACTCATTTACAAAACTGAATCGGAAGGACTTGCACAAATTATTCTCGAACTCTTCAAATCGCGAACTTAAAGAGGAAATACAGTATAATAAATTGACTAAAATCATATTTTGATTCAGTTTGATTCTGATGCATTCATTGATTCATTTAATTAATTTATAAAAAATGAATACGAAACAAACAATAAGAACAATAGATAAATCGTTTCAATTAAATCGATTGCATTGATTAAATTTTTTAATACGTTACTTTATGACTTTCCAATACTGACTCGGTTAATATTTGAAAAAGTTGATTGGCTGGGGGTTAATAAGCAGAGAAAATAAATCAACAGCAAAGCAGGCTGGATTATTTTATCGAAAGTTTTATACAGATTCTCGCAGACGTTAAACGATGATCGATAATATACATGTAATACCTGCGTCGAAACTTCTGAACATGACACCTCCAGTAAAGTATTGGTATTTCAACTTTAAAACACGTAGTTTAGCATAACGTCTTGATAAGTCACAAAGTTTTCCGAACTGTACAGTTTACGTACTATCGGAGGTCCCGAAGAATTTCAATCAGGCATACTGAATGACTTCCACTTTGAATACATATATTTATTCGGACACTTTTAAAAAGACGATTTTAAATATTTTACTAAAAGTTAAAGAGACGATTTTAAATTTTTTACTAAAAATTAAATACGATTCGAAATTTTTTGGAAAGTTACAAGTTTGTAAAGTGAACTGCTTCGTGTTTCACGGTTACCAGTACCGGCATGCGAGCCATTTTGAAAGAATGTGCCACTAGCAGGGCAACGTGGCGATAAATCGACGTAAAATGCTCTCCGAAGATCCCTTGGACGACTTTCAAACGGCGAGATAAATCATTCATATGCTCGCCTTTGCCCGGATACGAGTGGGACAACGATCTCATGGAGGGATCGTATACGATTTCAACTTTTTTTCGGGAAGCTGAAGCAATCAGTTCGCTACAGGATGTGGAAAGAATTTTTCAAAAATTGCAATTCATCGGAATTGTAACGTAAATCCACGTAAAAAAGTTGTAAAATTAAACTTAGTATTTTCTCTGCATTTTCGACAACTTGGAGTGTCTTCTCAAAAATTTTAGTCAATTCTCCTAATTTCCCAGAAAATTTCAAATCGTAAGATCCAATATTAAAAATATTGTCGTCTTTTTATTAAAAGTGTCGGGATATCAGTGAGAGTCGCTGTATATATTTCTTTCGTAATAAGCCGGCATTTAATATCGGACGCTATCTCAAATGAGTCTCTTAATGAGCCACTTTAAATGCGTAAGACACCGCGGGAGATTTCTTTGTGTAATAGCTAAATATCTTTATTTAAATATAGATTTCTCGTCCATTGTTTCGCAAGAACGAAACTCTCCGCGAAATAAAGATTCGCTATTTTCAGAATTGTTCAGAATTACCGGGAATAAAGCGAAATAAACGCTAGTGCTGGTTGATTTTCAGAACTGCGTTAGATATTTCCAGGGTAGGCGAGAGAAAATGAATGTTTCAGGATGAAAATCAGCTTCGATGAAGACGCCACTTAGGCAACGGACTCGATACACAACAACCCACTTCTTTGCTTAAGCATGCCGTATATCTTTCAGCTACTTGAAAGACACCGCGATAAACCGAGTATCCAGCCCATTCTGTTTACGAGAAGTGCACTTTTATCGCTGCATCGTCAAATTAAATCACGAAAATTCTCGTTTAAGAAACCTGACTCTCGCTTATCTGGCTGATATTACACTATACTTTATTTCTTCCGTTCTGCACGAGGAAAAGTGACGAAAAAATTCATCGAGATTCTACTTAATAGTATACGCGACTGTGAATTATTTCAGAATTTTCAGTTGCGAAATGAATGTATTAAAAAATCCGGAGGTTTGAAATTGTGATCGTATTCTGAACCTCGCTAACTGAGCTAGACTACATACTTAGAATTATGCTTTATTTCTCCTGTTTTGCTCGAGGATAAATGAAGAAAAAATTCATGGACATGCTATTTAATAGTATACGCGATTGTGAATTATTTCAGAATTTTCAGTTGCGAAATGAATGTATTAAAAAATCCGGAGGTTTGAAATTGTGATCGTACTCTGAACCTCGCTAACTGAGCTAGACTACATACTTAGAATTGTGCTTTATTTCTCCTGTTTTACTCGAGGATAAATGAAGAAAAAATTCATGGACATTCTATTTAATAGTATACGCGACTGTGAAT
>CM052339.1:11776777-11793776 GCA_028455595.1 Lasioglossum vierecki | reverse complement strand
ACCTCTTTCCTTTTCTTTTCCATTGTAGCAATGATCGAGCCGCGCCGCGAATAGATAAATATTTCTATAATATAACGATCGAAAACCAAAAACAATAATAATAAGCTACAACATATGAAAAATCCAACTGATTTTACCAGGATAGATTTTCCATATGATCAGTGTGGGGTTCTTTCAAGTTCTTTGAAATTGAGGAAAATTTCAAGGTTGGATTTGAGGGAAATTTCATGTATAAATGGAGTAAAATGATGCCTGATAGACATAGAAATAGGATTTTCGCAGTCAACAGCGAAATAAATTGATCTTTTCGGTATAAAAGTAACCCGTTAAGGCCCATTACTACCTCCACGATCAACACGTCCACCATAACGTCCGCCGTGTGTCAATGTATAGAACTCTGTACGTATGTTAAACGCTTGGAGCGTGTGCGTGTCGATGTGTATATGTGTGAACGTGTCTGAGAAACCGGTACACAATATCAATTAACGTGCACAAGAACAATACTGCCACGAGATTGCGTGCAGGGCGGGTTCGTGCAGAGCCGCACGGAGCGTTAACACAGTGTGACAGACCTGGCTTTAACAGACACAACTTTAGCCCCAATGGACACGTTCTCTTTACAGTAGGTTGGGCCATAGACTATGTGGTCCCATACGGGCGGATTATTCGCACGGTCCACAACGTCAATCTGAACCTCCACCGTTCGCGTCAAGGGCGGGTAACCCTTGTCTTGGGCCGTCGCTTCCAGCTTGTACATCTCGCGCTACACCGCGTGTACAAACAAACAGGAACAGAAAACAATGGCGTTAGTGTCAGTCGTTACGACTTATGGCAGTTGTTTTTGTTTGTTTTTTTTTTTATTTTCATCATTCTTCGGAGAAACACTTTGGTTCTCTCTCTCTCTCTCTCTCTCTCTCTCTCTCTGGTTTTCTGTTTTTATTAATTCTTCTTTGCGTGTAAAGCTCCGTTGTGTCTCCGTTTCTTCTCTCCCGTTTTACAAAATCTGCCAGCCATTGCTTTGCACCCTGGTGTTTCTAGCCTTTTTTGATTAGAGACAGTTTTGCGTCACAATTGATTTATGAAATTTATTAAACCGGAGGCCTCTCTCTGTTACTCCTCCTTAGAACTGCTGCTTGCTCTCTCGGTCTCTCTCTGTCAGGCTGATTCGCACGATTCACGGCTCTAAGAGTCTTAGAGGATAAGCACAAAGCACGACTAGGGATTCGCTCGCCGCTTCTGCACCTGCTTATTATTATTACTGCTCGTGAAAGAGAAAACAACAACCCAATAAAACACCAGCTCGAGCTACCGTCATCCTCGCCTAACCTATACGGATCATCGCGCTAATGACAATCCAGCCGCGTCTCTCTGTCTGGGCTTTCCGATATCTCGTACGTATCTGAAGATGCTTTTCGCTAGAATCGTCGGAGCCGATTCGCTCCAGCACACTTTGAGACAATCCTCTCTTTGTCCGTGCAAGAAGAATAGAATTGCTAACGTTCGGTAATCAGAGATTAAGATTACACATTAGATTACACGAAGGCTGCGAAGGAGATGCAAATTAGCCTGTACCATCGGACACTCTCAAACGTTCACTGGAGAATCGACTCCGACGAGTGGTAACAATTATATAACATAAATAAGGGATAGAACAGTAGTGGTAAATAGTATAGTAAATGGTGATAGTAGTTGTAGTAGTAGGTAGTAGTAGGTAGGAGTGTCCGACCAATCAGCGATCTACCGCGCCGCGCATAACCATGCATGCTTTTACCTCCCGTTGGAAAATACATCGTGTATGCGTAGAAACAAACAAAATGTACGAACAAATGACGTGTATAAGCAAAGCAGGGTCTCGTTAACGGTAAAGAGAAACACAATTACGGAGAGAAACTGGATCACAAGGGGATGAGACGGAACAAAGAAAGAGCACGAAGAAGATATTATATACGGAGGGGACGGGAAATTTGAAATTAACGATGGATTTGCAGCTGGTTTGTTAATATTTAATCAGATTTAAAGTTGAAATATTCTTGATAATTTTCCTCAATTAAAACTTAATATTTCCTTGGATATTTCCCTAAACTTAAACTTGAAGTTTCTTTGGAAATTTTCCTCAATTTATACTTGAAGTTTCCCTCCACATCAACTTGAAATTTCCCTGAAATCAAAGCTTGAACTTGAAACTTCCCTCAATTGAAACTTGAAATTGTCCTGAAGTCAAAGCTTGAAACTTCCCTAAATTGAAACTTGAAATTTTCCTTAGTTTGAACTAAAAATTTCCTTCAACTTTAACTATTATTTATTCCTTGTTTAACGCAGTCCTGCAAAACCAGTCTCGCTCTTTTCAATATCTCTTAAATAAAATACTACTCTAAACTAGTATTTCGAAAACAGTTTCTTGTCTTGTAAATATATTAGTTTCCTTGGCTCGATTCTAGATGTACTTTAAATGTAAAATAAAATAGAAATTTTCTCTGGATGAAAGGAGAAAAGACGAGACACGACACAAGGAAACCGTATCACAATGAAAAACTAGATCAAGAAGAGTACAATAATGGAAAGAGCAAAGAAAATTGGAAAATGGGAAAATCGAAAGAGAAGGAGTGAGAGAGAAAATTGGGGGAGGAAGGGGCGGGGGAGAGAAGTGACAAAGATGGAGTAGCACTGCATGGCACGGCACGGCATGTCACGTGTCTTGTCTCGGTCATGTCGTGGCATACAAACCTGGCTTTCACCGACGTCACTACAGTACCCACTGTGACATTTTCTTTGATGTGAATGGGGCCGTATACATTCTGATCCCACACAGGTGGTTTATTGTTTCTGTCTACGACGTCTAACTCAACGTCCACGTCTGCGGACAAGACTTGCATCCCTCTGTCGGAGGCCCGTACTCGCAGGCGATAGCTGTCACGCTAGTGGCAAAACATTCGGCCGTCAACTCACAGGACACTGTTTCGGGACTTTGTTGTCGGCGGATGAATTTTTTCATTGTTTCTTTTTTGATTCTTTTTTTTGTTTCTTTTTGTTTTTTTACCGGATTGTTTTTGCTGTTTCTTTTTTTTCGGTTAACCGACGTTTCTTTTTAATCGAGGAGATTACACAAGTCGTTGAATTCACCCTCCGAGGGAGGATGTCTTACTCTTTTTGTTTCTCTTCGATCGCGACAACGAAACGAAAGACATAGAAGAGAGTGAAGGACCGTACAGTCTCGTGTGTATCCGCTTTTACGTTCCAGACCTCTTTTTCGACTTGGGCTTGGTATCTGCGTATTGGTTTTAACGGTTAACTGGATCTTTTTCCAATTTGACGTTAGCCTTCGACCACACGTCTGTCAATTTTTGAAGGATTCTCGTCGTGCTGTAAATTTTACACGATGATACGTGGTCCTATAAGCTTCGTACTTACCAACGGATTATCTTTCGAGTATCTACGCGTACGGAGAGTGACGATGTACATTAGAGTGGCTCTTATTTGTTGCAAATCATGGAAAGAAAAATCTGTGGCAGATAAATCTGACGGGAGAACATGACCCGAATGGTAAAACCGTTTTTTCCTGAATATCTTCTGATCACATTCGAGAAAAACGATATTATCGACTAATTATTTTAATGCTTTGCACAAATGTTTTGTTTTCAATTATTTCAAACAATTTTGAAGGGTGCTGTCAGAGAAATTCAAAGTCGGTAATGAGAGCCACTCCGATGTACTCGCCGATAGAGATTTAAAAATGTTCGAAATGGAAAGAAACAATGCATATTACGTTTCACGCTTTCGAAGCAACCAATGGAAAAGCCTAATTAAAGTTGATTAATCTTGCGTGTACCGATAACGTTTCATTTTTCACCTATTAAAAGTCAAAACTATTAATTATCCAGTGAAAACGTCTTGAAAAAGATCTGTTCTTTTCCTTAACCCCTTGCCCTTCTATTTATTTACATTTGTATTCCAGTTATAGCGATTCAAATTTTTATCGTGGATCGTAATTTCCTAGAAAAGTGGAAAACTCATAGCTATTGAAGACCTATAATGATCTAACTATACATCAACAAGATAGAATTTTTTAATAACCCCGTTTAACCCCTTGGTGTTGCAATGTATGCCTAATATAACTCTCTCTGAAAGGGACGATAACTGTTTAAATATTGTACTAATGTATTTGAACTTTTTCAGGAAGCATTAATTAATTTCCTACAATATATGAAAAGAAATGTTTTCAAAAATTGCAATTGATCGGAATTGTGGAGAAATTACTAGAAGTTGCATTTTACAACTTCTTTCCGTGGGCCTGTATTAAAGTCAGTACAATTCCGATTAATTGGAATTTTAGAAGAAATTTCTTTTCACATCCTGTAGCAAATCAATTACTCTAGCTTCCTGAAAAAGTTCAAATCCTGTGGTACGATATTTAAAAAGTAATCGTCCTCTTTAGAGGGAGAGAGAGAGAGTTATATTAGGAACATATTGTAACCCAAGGGGGTAAAGTCGAAAATCGTTATCGGCAACGTTCTCATTAAAATCCCGACGTGAAAAAGAGGTCCTTCACCTGCGGATACGCCTCGAGACCGGGACAAGAGAGCGAACGTAAAAACGCGGTGACGCGAGTGTACATTATCATCAACGAAACAAACGAAGTTTTGATCTTTCTCGACAAAAAAGAAAACAAAACAACAATAGAGCACAGACATAACAAAGAGAACCGAATAGAAACCCGTTGTTCGAGAGAACGCGCATGGTAAAAATCAAGACAGAACACACATACAGTCGGTGCACAAAGTGTTCCCGTAGAATTAAAAAAAGAAATCGATTTTTCAACGTTCGAACCAACAGTTGGAGTTCTCCTTCAGACGTTGGAACGATTAGATAATGTCTAAGTAATTGCTTTAAAAAGATTCGCATATAAAGGTTCTTTAAAGATCTAAAGTTTTAAATTGTTTGACAGATTCCCCTCAATTTCCATGGATTTAAAACATGAAATTTCTCTAGAATCAAAGCTTGAAATTTCCCTCAATTTAAACTTGAAGTTTCCCTGAACTCGAGCTCCAAATTTCCTCCAATTTTTTAAACTTGATATTTCCCCTTAACATAAATAAAACTTTGCCTCAATTTAAACACAAGATTGGTCTTTGAAATTCGATTTTCAGATTGTTCATCAAATAATAATTTAGCAAACAAATTCTTTCAACATCTGAAAGAGAACCGAATCTCTTGGGACGAATTTTGACAAAGAGAATACTTCGTACACCGGCTGTGAACGTAAAGAAGAAAAGTAATCGTTTTCAGAGAGAAAGAGAGAGAAAGATAGAGAGAGTGAGAGAGAGAGAGAGATAGAGATAGATAGAGAAAGACAGAGAAAGAGATAGAAAGAGAGATAGAAAGAGAGAGAGAGAGCAGTATGTACACAAAAAAGAAAAAAAAACAAGAGTGACAAGTCTCCGAGTGACAAGTAATAATTGAAACCAAGTTTCGAATTAGAACAACAATAAAAAAACAGAGGCTAGAACAAACAAACGAACTCGAAAATATCGATAACAAACGTAAAATTGAATCAAATCTCTTTACACATAGTTGATCAATTTCACTGAATCTCGGTGGATCAATCGAACGGAAAAATTGCGCTCTGTTTCTAACATTAATTAATGACAACGATCGAGAATATTCGTAATACGCGTATGATTTGTTTCCTTGACTTTTCTTTCTTTTCTTTTTTCTTATATTACAATTTAACGAGAATATATTACACAGATTTGTTGTACGGTTAATTTTGCGTAACCGTAAATGTTGTTCATTAGAGACTAAAGAATATGTACATCATACGCGTACGATCTTTTCTTTTTTTTCTTTTTTTTTGTTCTTTTTTGTCTCTGTTGCGCCCGTAACATATTCGTTCTATTGTATTTATTCATTGTTACATCGACAATCGTTTTACGATACCCGTGTTCTCTCGATGCGCAAGTGTCGGAAAACGCAAAGAACGAGTAGCGAGTATTCTCCTACTTACTGGAAAACAGCCCTTTAACATTTTTTGTCATCGTGAAATCCGAAGAAAGTAAATGGTGCAATGAACACAAACATAAACAATAAGAAAATCTGAAATTAGTCCTCCTTTTCTCATATACGAACAAATCAACCAATGCAGGCAATTGATTTCGATACATGCAAGGCGGAGAAGAATGCGTTTATAAAAGTATAGTTTTTCTCTTTAGAGGCGTCGGGGATTATTTATGGAATATTTGTCGGGGGTTTTATTTCGACGTGAAGAAAGAAAGAAACAGAATAGAGACACAGATATACAGACAGAAAATACCAGAGAATAGCGAAGAAGAGAGAGAAAGAGAGAGAGAGATAGAGAGAGCTATAGGGAATACATAGAGAGAAAGAGAGAGAGAGAGAGAAAGAGAGAAAGAGAAAGAGAGAGAGAGGAGAGCTGCCGAGATTTTGCGGATTCTGGAATAAAGGAATCGGGTTATTTCAACTTTCGGAGTTTTCTTTTACAGAGAGAAGGAAAAAAAATGATGACGACCCTTCGTCTGATTCTTTCGTTTTAACGACACTCAAAAACCGATGGACGTTTACTTATATACTTTTTTTGTCTCGTGTTTTTCTTTTTGTACGGTTTTTCTCATCGTTTCTGCGTATATCTATTGGATCCGCTTTTTATCTCGCTTTTGTTCTGTCCCAAAACGACACTGGTATGCCGCCCCAATCACAGAAGAAAAAATGTCACACCACGGACAGATTTCTTTATCATTGCGCTCTCGGCAAAAAATTCTTGTTCATTATCTTTTTTTTGGATTATTGTCAGTCACGTCGTGGTTTCAAAGGATAAAAGAGGAGGAAAGTGGGGAAAATTGTTTTCAGAAGGACGAGAAGAGAACAGAGAGGAGATTACAAAATGCAAAAAAGGAAAGAGTGAAAAATAGTCGACTCGGAAAAGTCGAAAAGAAAAAGCTCAAAATGTTTAGTCGCGGTTTAGCTTTGCCAGAACAAAATGCAAACTGTTTTTTTAGCTTTTCTTTGTTGGCTCAAAAGATTCTTGCCTTTCTGTACGTCCGCAAAAATCGAAGGAACGTATTTTGCGGGGAGAACTATCGGCGGACAGCGGATTTGATGCGTATAAACGATTACGATGAAAGTCCTATAATGAAGGACTTATAACGTTTTATAATGTAATAATAAAAGTCTCATTCGTTGTGAAACTATTAACGATTAGTGTCGATGCGCGTAAGACTTGAGATTTCAAATTTAAATCGTGGAAATTTTAAATTAAGAGGAATTTTTATGGAAAAATTTCGTGCAGTTAATGTTTGTGGTAAAGTAATTGAAGATTTACATTGAGGGATATTTCAAGTTTATATTCAGAGACATTTCAAGGATACAATAATTTTCAAGCTAATTTTTATAGACAAAAATTTGAGATTTAAATTGAGGCAAATTTCAAGTGTTGAATTTAGGGAAGTTTGAAGTTTAAATTTACGAGAAATTCAACTACAAAGTGTAGGGAAGTTTGAAGTTTTAAATCGCGGGAGACTTGAGTTTGAAACACGACCATTTCTGTAAAATGTTTATTACGCATGAAGACCCACTGTCCAATAATTAGTCACGATGCAAAGTAGAATGAAGATCGAGAACAAACAAAAGATACTAAATGGAGAAGAGCAAAAATTCAAAGTAAAAATAGAGAGAGAGGGAAGAGGAGGACGTGACATAAACAGAGTAGATAGAGAAAGAGAAAGAAAGAGAGAAAGAGAGAGTAATAGAGAGAAAGTGAATGACAAAGAAAGAGAGAGAGAGAGAAAGAGAGAGAAAGAGTGAGTGAGTGAGAGAGAGAGAGCAGAGATGAAGGATAGGAATGAGAGCGAGATCCGTTCCTGTAAAGGAATCAAAAACACATTCATATAAAATATGCAAGCATTTTCAAAAATTGTTTATGTCTGATGCACCACAAAATGCGTAGAGGTTGAAGTACACCGTACGTGGGGCTCAAAAAATGTCGTTCCCACCTGCTCCTGGAAGTTCAAAAAACATCACTTCCCTTTTGAAAAACATTCACATTAGTATTTCAATGTTTAAAAGGAGAAATATAATATGAAAAATAGGTGAGATTGGATTAGTTTTTTCTTTTTTCTTTCTCTGCGAGAGAGGGGAGGTAAAAGTTCGACCGTTTCCCTCTTCCTTTTGCTCTGTTATTCGTTTTGTTCGTTCCTTCCCGTTGATTCTCTCGGATTAGCGACACGTGTGTCCAAAAACAGGGTGAACAAAAAGATATTTCTTTTTCATTTTTGCGCAGACGTCGTTCTCCTCTTTTGGCTAGGTTTGTGGAAAAATGAGAAAAAGTGCACACACTCGCGAACCGTTTCTCTTCAGTTTCACAGTGAATTCATGGAAGAAAACGAAAAAGGAGAAATCAAACGATTTCGAATGGTCGACGAATCGAATCGAAGTGCAGTGTGGACAAACCGTAGAACAATTAAATTCATTTCATAAAGCTAGTTTTCTCGTAAAATTCTGAAGAATTTACTTTGAAAATTCAATATACTGTATAGCACGATACGAAATACATTTGTTTTGTAAAAGAATGCGTAGAAAGATGAAAAATCAATTTTTTTCACGACAGAACTGTTCGTTTCTTGTCGAATTTATTAATTTTATTGTTCAATTTCATTTCTAGCGAATTATTTTGCGGACAAACAGTGTTTCTAATCACTTGTATTCAGAAATATTGTTGATTTTATTCTTCCGAATAATTACCATTGCATATAATCTAGCAAAGAAATTTTGACGTGTACAAAAAATATTGCCATTTTTAAAAGTCCAATATTCACGTTTACCAGGCATAATTTCCCGCAATTTAAACTTGAAATTTCCCTCAATTCTGAGCTCGCAATATCCCTCAATTCTAAGCTTGAAATATCCCCCAATTCTAAGCTTGAAATATCCCTCGAGTGAAACTTGAAATTTCCTTGAATTTCAAATTTGAAATTTCTTTAATTTAATTTTGAAATTTTCCTGAACTCAAAGCTTGAAACTTCCCCCGATTTAAGCTTGAAATTTCCATCAATTTAGAACATGACATTTCCCTTAATTTAAACATGAAATTTCCTTCACTTTAGAAGACAAAATGTCCTTAAATTTAAATCTGAAATTAATAACGAAGAGTCCCTCTAAATTACGCTTGGTAAACGTGAGACCAGACTTTTCAATAATCGTTTGTCTGCACTGTCGAAGGAGCAACAGAAGAATAACGGAGAAATGATCGGTAAAGAAAAGAGGGGAAACGAGAAGAGACGTTCGTCGGCGACCGACCGCGGAAATGTTCCAAACGAAAAAACATTGGAGAGAGAGAGAGAGGTGTGTGTTTTGTTAATCGAGAAAAGTATTTGGAAGAACTTTGTTAAAAAACAGGTACTCGCGCCGCGAGTATGGTATACTCGATAGAAAAAGAATGAGAAAGACAGAGAGAGAAGTGTTCTGTTGCAAAAATAGCCCGAACGGTCGATCGATTCAGGTACATGAAAGCGTTTGATAGGAAATCAGGCATAGCTAAGTATTTACCATAGTGAACACATTGTGCATATCAATGGGAATTAAAAAGTTACTATACATGTGCCGTAAAAAGGTAACTCATTGTCGTTGCAAATATATGTTAGTGATGTATATATATGTATATATAATCAGACGAAATAATTTCCGATCAATAAAACTTATATATGTATATACATATATATATATCCGATCAGCAACAAAAACGGAGTCGTGGTAAAGAACGTAAGTTGAAAGTAAAAACGTACAATATTTATCGGCAGAAGGTGTACACTTAAGTTTTTTTTTGTATTTATATTGCAATGAATTATAATATATATTATAGTTATATAGTATTAAATATCAATATATATTTATATATATATATATATATATATATATATATATTCTATCGTATAGAGTATATAGACGCACACATACATATCAGGAGAGAATTTTATTCTCTAGGTTTTATATGTGTGAGTGCGTACGGGCGTAACAATAGCGATCGATGGAATGTCGTGTGCTCTCGATCAACATCAAGAATCGTGATTTGTCGATTTCGAATTGTTTGGTCTTACGATTAATATCAATTAATATGTTTTAATCATTAGTTTGATTTGTAGACTGCAGCTCATTATGTCTTGAGTAGACAAATTGTTGAAAAATTTTTTCAACTTTGCTGTGGATTAATATGAATTAATATCCTGTAATGATTATCGATTAATAGACTGCAGATCTTTATGCATTTATAGGAAAATTGTTGGAAAATTCTTCAAATTGAAGAAAATTGTTGGATAATTTGTCAGATTTAAGAAGTCCATTAAAATGATTAAGGGAAGAAATAACATTGAAATCAGTTTCGATTTATTCGAATCAATCCAGGCAATTCTTATTTTGTATAAATATCCGCAGTCCACTGTTTAATATTAATTAATATCCCTACTATTGTATAGTGTGTGCGTTCATTTCGAGGCTGATTAACTGGCAGAATTGTGATGAAAATGATCGAGAACGCACGGCGCTCCATCGCAGAGTAATTTGAATGTTTTGTTACTGTTTGATAAAGATATATTGTATGGTAGTGGACGAGTGATAATAGAAATACTCACGTCTAGAGGCTTCTTTAAAACGATCCAACCAGACTCTGGTTGAATCTCAAAGTACTCCAAGCCTTGATCATTGTTAGGCGAGCTCAACGAGTATGTTATGGCCCCATTATTGTCGGCATCTTCGTCCGATGCCGACACTCTTAGAATATTTGTACCAATGCTCGCATCTTGTTTCACGTTCTCTATGTAGCGCTGCAAACAGATGAAACCTTTAGTTAGACTTAATGACTTATCGACTCACTTTAAACTTGGAATTCCCTCAATTTAAACCAGTCAAACTTTCTCAAGCGAATCTTTTCACAGACTCTTTTGGAATCATTTTAAACAACTCTAGAAAAGACACAATAATTCAAGGACAAAGAAATATTGTAGAATAATTATTATTAACCTATAAGTTATTATATGTTTATTCACCTGACGGTCAAACAATGGCGGGTTGTCATTGACATCAGTGATCTCAACAGTGAAAGAGCAAACTCCCTCCAAAGAGGGTTCACCCTGATCCGTCGCTTTTACAGTGACGGATACAAATTTCCCATCGTCTCCTTCGCGATCGAAAACCTGAAATAATCAGCTCGTCGTTTAACATTTCAATGTTTCATTTTCTAAAGATTTTCATTCAACCCTTGTGTAGTCAACGTACCCGGTACCCGTTTTCTTTCAACAACAACTTCTTAATTTTCCACTAAAAAATATTAGAAATATTTCTCTGAATGTCCAGTCCATCCTCTAATTCATAATTATGTAATTAACTTCCCGATTTTATAGGGAATTAATTACGTTTGAATTTTAAAACATCAGAAAAACGAACCTTACAAATGTAGTATGTACCACTGAGCAGAGATGTACTGCAAACCCGGATAGTGAGGAGTTGTATCGTTTGCGACAAACTAATTAAGATAATATATTTTGCAACATTAGTATGCTATAACAAGGGACCAAACGAGCAACGAGCATACGATGTTGGTTTAATGCGATGCCACATAGCAAACATTTTGATAAGTAAAAAACTATTGAATTTCCCTGAAAACGTATAATCTTCTTAAAACGTACACTTTATATTTTTGTCTTCTTGAAAAATTCAAAAGACTACATACGTCATGTGGTTGGGCATGACGGAGGGATTCCCTTTAATTTTTAGCATTTCCTACAAAACGTACACTAAATAAATAATGATAATAATATACAGAAACTAAAGAATCGGAAAGTTCTATGTGTGGCTCGTGGAGAAGCACACACAAAATAAAAAACATTAATAGATGCAGGCCCTACTAGCCATGCGTACCACTAATCCTCTCGCGAGCAAAGCGAGCGAGCTACAACAACCCCACCCGTGAAGTTCGCGAAGCAATCGAGCAACAACCCCCCCCCCCCTAGTTTATAATGAGACTAACAAGTCTGTTAAAAGAAACATGTTAAACACAGAACGTTTCGAGTTTCGAATAATCGAAAAGTTGGGTTGACCACACAAGAGGGTTAAAGGCGGAAAGGCGGCACCTTATTCGTCAAAACTTGGCCAGTCTCCTCGTCCACAGTGAACTTGGTTCCCTTCTGATTAGGTTGCTGAACAATCGAATACTTGACTTGGCCGTTGACGCCCTTGTCCTCGTCGGTAGCTTGCACTTTGATCACAGTGCTGCCGTTCGGCGCTCCTTCTTCAACTTTCGGATTGTACATTCTGCAATCTTTGAACACCGGCTTGTTGTCGTTCACGTCCGTGATGAAAACCACAACCACAGCCGTGCTAGTGTGCGTGGTCGATTGTCCATTCAAACAACAAGCTCCATCGTCCAGAGCTGTCACGTTCAACTCGTATTTGTCTCTGTCCAAAGAGATATTGTTCCCGTGGAGCCGAATCACGCCGGTGATTTCCTCGATCACGAATTGACCCGAAGTCGTGTTCCCACCGACGAATCGAAACCGCACGTTATCACCGTCCTTATCAGACGCGACCACGGTTGTCACGAGAGTGTTCGGTCCAGCGTTTTCATCCACGTTTGGCGTGTACACTTGCTGAGAGAATTTCGGCTCCTCGTCGTTTTTGTTCTTCGTGTAAATTCGCACTGTAGCTGTGCCTGTCTTTGGCGGCTCACCTGGTTTTAAGTGGAGAACGAAGAGTTAGTAATAGTTAGTGGATTGTGGGCAGAGGTTGGGGTAGGGTGGCTCTTATCTTTTTTTTTACCGAGTTTCGAATTGGGATGTTTCAAGTTTCGAATTGGAGGGATGTTTCAAGTTTCGAATTAAGGAAATTTCAAGATTAAATAAGAACCACCCTGACGTATATTCGCAACTGGAGACAAGAGTTACCAACTATACTATTTTATATTTACTGTTATATTAAATAATCGTAAAGAACGGTGTTGTTACATACGGTTCATTTTGCCTCAACACAAGTAGACTATAATTAAAAGTAGCACTTGATTTAAAGAAAATTGTAATCATGAAACGATGAAACGATCTTTTGGAATGCTTTTTTTTACTTGTGAATTATATTGCTACGTATCATAGACGTGAAAATTTCATATATTATATAAACAAACAAATAATATTAATTAACATTCTATAGTTTCAATGTTCCTATATTTCTCTTTCACTTATCTTTTACTAATTAATTATATTGCTACATATATTCGATGTGAAAACACATTTTATACAATATATTAGAACATGTAAATTATCTATAATAATAGAGGAAAATGTCAGAGGAGCGTGATGCGTCTTGAAAATATTTTTATAAATACGTGAAAATACCTTTATCTTTGGCAGTGACAACGAATTCGTAGTAAGCATTGTTGTTATCCGCGTCCAGTTGTTTGTTGTTAACAATGATCCCCTTCGAGTCGACGCTGAAGTGATCGTCCGACACCAGATACTCTATTTCCGCGTTCGTACCGGAATCCGCGTCGGTTGCTTTCACTTTTAGTATGTTCGTTCCCAACGAAATGTCCTCGTCGACGTTGTGCGCTTGGTAATCCGGTAATTCGAATTTCGGAGCGTTGTCGTTCACGTCCGACACTCGGATTGTCAACTGAAAATCACGCGAGCATTGTATTTGCAATTCCAGTGCTCGGAGAAAGGAGTATTTCAAATAGAAAACAGTAGATTTTCTATATAATTTAATTGAAACAATGAAATTATTTGAACATCATGGAAAGAAATTATTTGATGTATAAGAAGAGGTTTTGTAACATTTACTCAACTATATTTAGAAATACTATTTTATTTGAAACTAAAGAAACTAAAATGCAAAGAAATTATTTCAGATATATAAGAAGAAGTTTTGAAACATGAAATACTATTTAAAAATAGTGTTATTATATAAACAATAATTAAGCTAAAAATGATATAGTTTGTTAACTATTAGAGTTTCTCTTCTGTTAAAAATTATACATACAGAAATTATAAATTCAGAAATTATACAAATTCTGTTAGAAATTTATACATAATATTATATGTACAACTCTTTATATTTTATATTAAATCTGAATAAATATTATTGCAATAAACTTCCTTACAAGCAAGCTCTCTTCTCTAGCGACGGGAGAAATGAGAAAACTGAGAATACCTCAACAGCCGTAGAAAAACCACCGGAGTCTTCCGTAGCCGTGACCGTGAGAGTGTAAATGTGAAGTTGTCGAAGATCTTCGAAGTCCAGTTCTTTGGCTAGCTTCACTATACCGGAAGTGGGACCGATATTGAACGTTCCTGCTGCACCTTGACCCTGAGCCTTCAACGTGTACCGGATTTCTCGATCAGCGAATGATTTCGCTTTCACCGATATGATGCTGAAATAGAAGAGATTTCAAGTTTTGAAAATTTAAGGATATTGGAAGAAAATTACAAGTTAAAATTGGGGGAAATTTGAAGTTTTTAATTCAGGGAAATGCCAAGCCGTGTTGAAATTGAAGGAAAGGAGTTTCAAGTTGAAGGAAATATTGGGGTTTCCATGGGAAATTTCAAGTTAGAATTGAGAATGATTTTAAATTTAAATGGAGGAAACTTTCGAGTTAAAACCGTGGAAAATTTCAAGTTACACCCCCTGGCAGTTTTCGATAGGAGGCATTGAAACGGATTTTAGAGAAAACATTCACAATTTAGAAGTATAAAATATTACTTTACGGAGTTAAAACTGATGGCAAATGAAAAGAGGCTTATTAACGAATGAAAAACAACAAAATAACATAAGCTTACATTTATTATGGCAAAGAAACGAACAAATAAACAAATTGTTACTGGGAAAAAGTTTCCGATTCGATTTACACTGTCCAACACCAAATTTGTTAAACAATTGCAGTTGGATGATTCCTATAGAGTATTTTGTGCTGAATCCGAATCTGCCCTCAATTTTTCCCCTAGACGCACACTTTTTAAGAAACTTAATTTGAATGAAAAAATATATTTTTCAATTTTAAACAAATATTGTCATGTTATTATACAAGATATTGCACTGTTCTTTGCAGAAATAGATTCTGTAGACTTTCCCGAATGCAGTGATATCCAATATTAATACATTATGAACCTTTAAACATGTTTAAACAATCGTTAACAATGGAGAGACAACCTTTTTATACCAATTTGTGAGGATATGTTTATGTTTATCTTACAAAATAAGGAAGCAGCGAAAAATCGAAGTATATCACGCGATACAGCAGACTTTTATCTCGAGACTAACCCAAATCCAACCCTTTGAAGTCAACAAGTCGACGTTTTTTTCGAACCCGAAAGCAAAATATCTTCGCCCGACCAGTTGCTACCAATGCCGTGGTGTATCTCGCCGTATATGATGGCAACTCATGCTCTCGGGTGAAGATATTTTGCTTTCGGGTTCGAAAAAACGTCGACTTGTTAACTTCAAAGGGTTGGAGTTGGGTTAGTCTCAAGATAAAAATCTGCTCTATCGCATGATATACTTCGATTTTCCGCTGCACCCTTATTTTTTAAGATAAATTGAAAAATATCCTCACAAATCGGTGTTAAGAGGTTGTTTCTCCATCTTTAACGATTGTTTAAACATTTTCAAAGATTCATAATCGTAAGATGTAAGAATCATGTAAATGTGCATGTTATATTTAAGTGTTATATACATATGTTTTTATTGATTTGTACGTTGCGGTAATGTTTTGTTAACAAATGTATGTTTTACGTTGTGATTTTGTCAAAATAAAATAGACAGTCTCCTGCGAGCGATCGGTGAAGCATCACGTCGTGTCAAACTATCAAATTTACGAATTCCGTGTCGAGCCTCCTTATACAGGCTGTCCCAAAATTCGTGTACTTCCCTCAATTTAAACCTGAACTTCCCTACCACTTTTTATATTTAATTATTCCTATGATGAAGATGCTTCCATCAGAAAATATTAAATTTCTTTACGTAATCACGTAAAGATTATGTATGTACTATAAAAATTGTGAACAATCTGAACAAGTCAAAAGAATCTTTTCATTTTTATAGAGAATGTAATCGTGACTATATATTTACAAATCCTAAAACAGCTTTTCGGCGCCATTGGCCGAGCCAGAATCAATCCGCTATAGCCGCGCTCTGATTGGTCCATGTTTTTCGTTAATAACTCCTACACAAAGCCGCTGGCGTCATTTTTGTAAAGGAAAATGTCGCTTCAAATGACCCAAGGAACCTCCCATTTCCGGGACGTACACGAATTTTGGGACACCCTGTATAATGTATTCTATTTAATACTCATGTCATTACTATTCATAATGGAATCTATTTCTGCAAAGAACAGTGCAATATCTTGTATAATAACATGACAATATTTGTTTAAAATTGAAAAATACATTTTTTCATTCAAATTAAGTTTCTTAAAAAGTGTGCGTCTAGGGGAAAAATTGAGGGCAGATTCGGATTCAGCACAAAATACTCTATAGGAATCATCCAACTGCAATTGTTTAACAAATTTGGTGTTAGACAGTGTAAATCGAATCGGAAACTTTTTTCCCAGTAACAATTTGTTTATTTGTTCGTTTCTTTGCCATAATAAATGTAAGCTTATGTTATTTCGTTGTTTTTCATTCGTTAATAGCCCCTTTTTATTTCCCATCAGTTTTAACTCCGTAAACTAATATTTTATACTTCTAAATGCTTCTGATCGGAAACACTCCGCCAGGGGGTGTAAAATTGAGGAAACTTTCGAGTTTAAATGGAGCAAAAATTTCAAGTTACAAGAACAAGAAGGGACTTACTCGGAGTCTTTCTTCTGATTCTCCGGAATTTCAGCTTCGTACGCAGTCATGTAAAACTGCGGTGCACGCTTTCCACCTACGATCGATAGTCGCTCCTCAGGAGTCGTCTGGTACCGTTTCTCGTCTATACGGCCGTTCTGATCCTCCGCTTTCACGTAGAGAAC
>CM052339.1:11728728-11776677 GCA_028455595.1 Lasioglossum vierecki | reverse complement strand
TATTTATGGAAAGAGAGTATAGTTGCAGAAAACGTTACTACTAATCTATGTACAAAATATAAATGAAATGAATATAAAATAAAGATGCTTTCTATCCCCTGTACGTCTATTAGACTGCGGATTTGATGTATTTATGGAAAGAGAGAGAGTAGTTGCAGAAAACGTTACTACTAATCTATGTATAATATTCTTAGCTTGTTAAAATGATTATAGTAAGAATTGAACGTCTCTATCTGGCTACAGTCTCTTTCAAATGATGCAGACAATTTTTATTTTCCATAAAAATAGTAAATTTTAACCTTAGACCAATAAATATTAATTGTAATAACATTATATCATATTATATTATATTATAAAGATCCACAGTCTAGTTAAAACAAACAAAATCACAACAGCTACCAGGATGAAATTTCTACCAAGATTCGTGTAAGGAGTGTGGTCAATTTTAACAAATAAATATTCGTGTTTAATGTCTAATGATGAAGGTGCGATCCTGGATCGGAAAGAGAACCGTATACGGTTAAGTCCGTTTGAAATGCGACACCCAATCCCTCTTTGGAACGTATTAAATGACTTCCTTTCGCTTGGACTAGTACCAGTGGATCCCGTGTAAGAAAAACGATACATTGGGCTGTAGCTTCGCGTCCTCGAAAAAACTCAGCTCACTCTACAGTAGCGGGAGCGTGAGAGTCGAATTCGATATGGGCTAACGCCGAAGAAGGGTCGAAGAAGGGACCGAAAGGGTTAGCTGGTGTCACGGAAAGTGTACCGTACGTCTTAGAAAGGGGTGTGGAGGTCGAGGAAGGGCTGCAGAGGCATTGAGACGCTCGGGGATCTTGAAAAGTCTAGACTCCGTCGAGATATTATTACAGCGTAGAGGTCACCACCACGTTCTTTGACGTTTCACGTTTGACGTTTGCCGAGCACAGGGAAGGACTGCGCGGAAACGAACAACTTCCGGATTTTTTTAAAGATTGAACTTGCAACGAAAATTTCTGAAATAATTCACCGATATTTATGTTATCAAGTAGAAAGAATGTTCATGAATTTTTTTTGTAACTTTATCTTGAGCAGATCAGATGAAATCGATCATAGCGTAATCCAGATAGCAAGAGGTTGAAGACCCCATCAAAGATTGTCAATCTTCCGGATTTTGTTGAAAGATCGAATTTTCAAAGTAAAATTCTGAAACAATTCACTGTCATATGTTGTAATAGCGGTGCATCAAGAGGGAACCGCAACCGGTCAATCGTCCGAAGCCATCGAAAGATCCTCAAACACGGAAGACAATGGCGACAATGGCGACAATAGCGAGAGACTGGTTTCTCACGACAAAGTAATCCGCTTACACGAGGCATTACGAGACGAGCAGGCCTGTGGCCTGTGGCCTGTTTCTTCGAGACACGAGAGTTCCTCATATTAAATCGTGACATAAGCCTATTAACCGAACATTAATCGAATATTAACCGAACAAGATTTATCATCGAACAAGTATCCTCCGCGGGGGGTTTGCAGTTTGCACGGCGCCTGAACCCGAATGATTTTCTAAACGTCGAAAGACAAATTCTCTCTCGACGTGTTCGATAAGTAGGTAATTCTAAAACGGTGAATCGCCGTGTATTTTTATCCAGACTCTTCCTCGTGTTTTCTGAATATTTTTAAATCACCCTCGCGTTTCCTCGAGGCTTGCTGGATCGATCGATGTCATTTCCCCGGCCGATGCAGCATTAAATTAATACGTGACGTAACGAGTCCGCGCAACGATACGGAGCTGGCAATTAAATCCTCGAAAATCGGTAACAACGAGAAAGGGTTATCACGTTATCAGCGAATTCGAAGGATACACGCGGAAACGAGTTGCCGGCAAATTGCCACGATACATATACGGCTGGCGGAGCTGGTCGTGCAGCAGGAATCGACAGATCGTTCGTTAGCGTCGGTATCAATTTTCAGATTGAACGACGGTTATACAACCATTGCAACGGACTCTCGGACACAAGCACAACCGAGCGAACCCATCATCGTCGCGGTTTAAATGCGATAGAATCCAAGAGAGCCAGTCGCCGGCTCTGATTATTTCGTAATTAAGAATTTCAACCGGATATCGAATATCGGACTTCCGACGCGGAACACTCTGCCCTGCCGCGAAATTTCAAGTTTAAACAGACGGAAATTTGAAAGTTTCACAAGGGAGAAACGATTTTAGCAGCGTCAGGTCTCGTAATCATTTTCCATTGCATCGCCTAACCAGAATTTTTTTGCCTATGTCCTACAAAAACTTCTCCTACAAGCTCTATCTGGGTTACGACGCTGTGATTAATTTCTTCCGTTCCGCTCGAGATAATGTGACGAAAAAATTCATCAACATTCTACAATCGGGGGAATGTTCATTCAACAACAGAGAATTGTTTCAGAAATTTTCGGTGCAAATTCGATCTTTAAAAAAATTCCAAAGTTTGAAATCGCGATAGGGTCCCCAACCTTGCTAATGGTGACTATGTAATTGTAAGTTATGGAGGCTTATATAAGGTTGAGGGATTTGTAGGGAAATTTCGTTTTGGGAGCACTAAATGAATTATTTCAATGTCTAATCCATTCAAACTTTGCCTAGACATTGTTTCAATGATTCCCCACAACTCTAGGGAGTGGAATCAAAGAAATTTCGACGAAAACGTTTGACAAGCTTAAATAAGAGTTGAAAGCTCTTTTAAAAATTTACAGGCGCAGTTGTTTCTTCTTTCTTGAAAGGGATCCATATTAGGATCGACACGTTGAAAGTTTAATCAAACTAGCAAAATTGCTTTAATTTTATTTCTGATCGAACCTTTGCGCCGAGATCATCAATAGTTCTTGTTATAAGCTACCTTACGATCGATAATCTACAAACACATATAATTAGAGTCATCGTGGCAACAAAAGTATACATATGTCTACTATACAGGGTGGTCATTTCATCTGAAGACATTGAAATATTTTGAGAACTATGTATGGGATCAAAACAAGTGGGTAATGAAAATTGTTTGTTTCGAAGGGGGACATCCAATGATACCAAACGCTACCTGAGGCTGGGGGTGTGGGAAGACAAATAATTTAAATGGGAATGCCCATTTTTCATTGCAGATTTGGATTCTCCAGAAAAAATACACAAATTTGATCTAAGAGTTTTTGCATTTTGCTTCACAGATGGCGCTATAATGGACGAAAATTAAAATGAGTAAAAACGATGAAAATTGGGGATATTTCGAGAAATACACATCAGGTCAGAAAAATAAAAGTAGACGTATTTGATATTTTTAAAAATGCTATTCAATAACACCATAATTGACCCTCATCCCTACCTGCTGAGGGTGGGATCAATATTGATAATCAAACCAATGAATTTTTCCAACTACTTTCGATTGCAGCGACATCTGTGAAAGAAATTACACCAATAATATCAAATCAATGGAGAATTAAGATTTGCTATAAAAAACGGCTTTCCATTGAAGATTTTGAAATAATTCCCCCTCTCACCCTCAGGAGCATTTTTAAAAATATCAAATACGTCTACTTTTATTTTTCTGACCTGATGTGTATTTCTCGAAATATCCCCAATTTTCAACGTTTTTACTCATTTTAATTTTCGTCCATTATAGCGCCATCTGTGAAGCAAAATGCAAAAACTCTTAGGTCAAATTTGTGTATTTTTTCTGGAGAATCCAAATCTGCAATGAAAAATGGGCGTTCCCATTTAAATTATTTAATCTTCCCACAACCCCAGCCTCAGGTAGCGTTTGGTATCATTGGATGTTCCCCTTCGAAACAAACAATTTTTATTACCCACTTGTTTTGATCCGATGCATAGCTCTCAAGATATTTCAATGTCTTCAGATGAAATGACCACTCTGTATATCTTGCTAGTATAGCAGTTGACACGTCAAGTTTCACCCGGCAGGATGTCCCCAGAAAGTGTAGAAAGTCCACTGAGGGGGTGGGCGCGGCGCGACGCGTGAAGCAATAAAAAACGGGATGATTAGCAATAAACTCCCCGTTTAATTAAGCCAATTAGGAGGACGTAGGTTCGCATGCTAACGAAACGTACCGAATGTTTTCTGAGAAAGTGACGTGGCCGCGTCTGCCCGGCGAAATTGCCCGGTCAACGGACCGCGGTCAGCGAAGAAGAAAGGGCGAAAAAAGCAACCGGTAATGTAATAACAGAGGGGTTATTACTCGAATCGTTGAAAAGGGTTAATGAGGGGTTGCGGTGCAGGTCGCAACGTTCACCGAACGAGGGAGACAACGATCATCGGGCCAGGCACGCGCGATCGATTCCTTCCTCCAGAAATAACAGTCGACTCCCTGCGTACTATAGGCATCCTGCAATATTGACGTTTCGAGTTCGTTGGCCTGGCAAATATTGTATTTCAACTGTGGCCGCTGTTGCTGCACGTGATCGATCGGATCTTGTAACAACACGAGACGCTGGAATCAGTGTTTCTTAACCGGTGTTCCGCCAAATATATTAGATATTCTATTAGATTTCTACGCGAGATGTTGCTGTGTGTTCTTTTTGGATCGTTATAATTTTGTTGTCTCGCGAAATTCCGTTTCATATAATCCCTGACTTTAACCAGTTAACTGTTTTTGACGAATATATTCGTCATGAAAACTTTGTAAAATTTTTTGTTATGACGAATATATTCGTCATGTGTTTTAAGCAGTGACCATCGGCAGTTAGTTTTGCAATATTAATTAAAAATAAAATATATTCGTAAATTGCAATAAGTTTAGAATATTTTGAAGCCATGTCGAAATAAAAAGTATTAGAACGCAGGGGACATATTTTCCAACAAAGTCGAAACAGTTAACTGGTTCAAAAAAGTTAAGAACATGCATCGACGAGAGGAACGAGACAATTCAATTCTTCGAATCGATTAATAAACGAACTTTAATGACACTATTTCGAAGAAAGCTTGATAATGCAAACTGGAACGAGCCCTAGCTTTTCTCTCGGCGAAGACAAACGATGCTGCCTGCATTAACGACACCCATCCACCCACTTTTGTCCCCCTACACTTTTCCTGTGAATAGGCGACCTGTTCTAAGCCCGTTCTAACCAGGACGGGACCCCAATTGGTCCATGCTCAAACATATTTCATTACACGCGGTTAACCGTCAGTTTCGCGTTTGCTGGTTCCAAGATATTTCAAGTTTTGAATTCAGTGAAAGTGTTAGACGGTGGAGAAAGAGGTTAGAAACGAGAAGCAAGTTTTTATTCATCGTTATCCTCCGCGAACGTTCTCGCCAATGAATGTAGCAGAGTTTCTCCGGCGTGGAAAATATTCACTCCGACAGAGGCCAGTCTCAAAGCTGACCCTTCAAAGGGTTGAACGGCAGAATAACAGGACGTGAACGCAATCAACGACGAATACGCGACGTAAAAGGCGTCGCGCGTCGGGCACAACGACGCAGTGGACACGGCTCCGCTTCGATATTGTTTTCCTTTGATCCCCGACTAGGAAGGTTAATTATTAAAAGAACCAATTTACGTTGTGTGGTAAAACCGAGAACGTCGGCTGGGAGAATACCTTTGAGAACGAGCAATTGTTAAGCACGGAACAATTTTTAACCGTGCCCAACAATTTTCATGTGTTTCACTGAGTACGTAGATTATTTAATTTCAGTAAATAGGAAACAGTAATGAACTTTTAATCTTCTATACAAACGCAACGTAGTCTACAACTTTAATCAATGATTAAATTATTTTGTCACTGTTCAACTAAAAATAAAAATGTTCTGCACTCGTTGCGGGAAGCAGGAATAAAGCAAACATTTATTTCAACCCTTGACGACTTCTTTCGTGTTCGGAACAACGTCACAGTGTTCCGAAGTGTTTCTGATAGTTCACCGTGTTTCACATATTTCACCCACCCCAATGTCTTTGTACGACAATAAATAAAAAATCATACGAGACTCTGTTGGCTTTTAATGCTCCAGCAATTCTCGACAATTTTTACAAGTATTAAATGCGTTGAGATCCTAATCAAATAAAGTCGAATAATTCATCTCTCAACTCTAATAGTTGTAGAGTCAGGAAGGTGCAATATGGGTTTTATTGAGAATTCTTTATTAAATATTAATATAGTACAGCTAATCTCGATAATCGGCGCAGTCTCGTTTTATCTCGTGTCTCTTTATTTAAAAACTCGGCGAAACTTCCGTTTACGGTCCACCTCAGAATTCGATGAAATTTTGTGTTCAAGTTCTTTTTTTACTAAAATGACGATTGCCAGAAGGATTTTTGGCGAGCCGAAAATTTTTTTTCTATCATTTCAATGTCGCTCTCTATCTTACCGACTTATCGATTTTTTATTTTATATAGAATATCTTCATTTAATTGTAAAAATGGATCTTCACCAACCTAGTTCACCTCATAGCACCATAAAAATTTACACATATAATATATAAGCGAATCCTCTTTAATTTAGAGTGATACATACATAAGGTAATCTTTCAATTTTTAAAGACTACTCCTAGATTTTCGTATGCGTGGTCGGGCCGGCCTTACGGCCAACCCTCTACACCGCCACCACAACTTAACCCTAACCTAACCACAACTCATTCTAATCGCATAAATAATAAATAAACTTTTCGGGTTTGAAGTTCGGGCATTGAAATGATAAAAAAATTTTCGACTCGCCAAAAATCCTTCTGGCAATCGTCATTTTAGTAAAAAAAGAACCTATTTTCAAAATTTCATCGAATTCTGAGGTGGACCGTAAACGGAAGAACAGCCAAAAACTCTACTTCTTACAATAGGAATTCTCTCGTCTCGTGTTCTCTTAAAAACTGTCTTTACTCGTCAAATTCTAGGAAGACTGCTTCGTCTGACTTACCTCGCACAATATATACATTATGGTGCTCTCTTTCTAATTATCGTTCGCACTCGCTTGTTCGGTCGTTAACCCATCGCGTATTTACCTTTTCGGATCTAACTAATACCAGTCAGATCAAAAAAAGTGTTTTCACGTCGTTCAAATCTATCGGTTCGACTTCCTACATAATTAATCGGAGCAACCTGTGGTATTTTCCTCTTTCAAGGGAGCACAACATTTTTGGGATATTTAAGGTCTACCTCGTCTAATTATAGACAACAGCGTAATCGCGTTTCAGCTGTTCGTCGCATGTGCGTCCAGCGTCGGACGTCCAACGTCCGGCATGGCAGTTCCGAGTCCGAAAGTTTGAGCGCGACAGAGGTGCCAGGTGCACAACAACGGCCGGAAACTTTGTAGATTAACTGACCCTAACAATAACTGCTGGAACGGTAACGATGGAGGTAGGAGGAGACAGCGAGAGTGGCTTTAGACGCATAGAGTCGTTATCGATTGACGAGAACGCTCCGTCGTCCCGCCCGCCAAACCGCCATAGTATGCCTCTATGTATGTATGTAGGTAGGTACATAGTCCCCGTGGTAGTCGTGTCGGAGTCGGAGTCGGAACCAGCGCGCACCAGCCACTCTCGCTCGCCCTGCCCTTTCTCTCAATCAATTCGAGTGTCTTCCTCTTCTTTCCTCGTTCGTGTCTGTCTGTCTCTAGCTGTCGCTTCCCTCCGCCCTTACACCCCCGCTCACCACCCTTCCCTCTAGATACTAGAGTCTAGAACGTCTGCAGCGTCTCCTTCCTCGTTCCGCGGTGAAATCCCACCAAGATATTCTCTGCTCCCCCTCCCCCCACCTTCCTTTTCTCTACCGTGCTCTTTCAGCTCTCCTCCCTCCCTTTCTTCTAAGTCTTTCTCATTCCGTCTCTACTCTACGGTACTGTTTAACTGTCGTCTCCCCATGTCTGTCAACTGGCTCGCCTCTTGCTCCGACGCGACGTCATTGTGCATCAGAATCGTGGAAACGAGACACCAATCGAAGCATACGAATTTGCCAGTCGATGATTATGAATTCGCGTTGACGATTTTAAGAAAGTAAATGATGGATTCAATATTGCTGATGTGTTGCCCGAGTTGCAAACTTCAAATGTCTTATAAACTTATTCTGCACATGTAAGAGTCTATTGGCAGGATTGAGAAAGTTGTAAACTCCCCGGTTTGCCGACGTTTTGGCGATTCCAAACGACCGTGGCGTGGCAGCCCTCAGCAAAGAGCCTCCTCGAATCCTTTCCCCTCTTTCCAAGCCTCTTTTCCTCTCTCGCTTTCCCTCCCACCCCTAGGTCTCTCTCTCTCTCTCTTTCACCCCGTTCCTGGCTCAAGAGTTTGTCGTCCTCCGCGTCTCGCTTGGCTCTTCGCTGCGGGATTTCTTCCGTCGACACGAGGACTCCTCTTATGTCGAGGGGCGACACACAGACGTAGAAACGAGATGGGGGAGACACGTAATAGAGCAAGGAACGTCGCGTCGTGCGACGCGAAAGAAGAGCAAAGAAAAAAAAAGAAGACAGATAAATGGCGGCGTCGGCGTCCTCGAATCAGGATCGTTCCGAAATATTTCGCGAGGTGAATTGCACCTTCTCCATGACTCCCCGGCCCCGGCGATATGCTCCGTTCGATAGCCCGTTCGACCGGAGAAAGTGCGGCCTCTTGACCGTAAGTCGGGATGAAGGGAATTTTCGATTTCCGATTATCTCGAAAGCGCAAGCCTGCGGGCCGTTGTCGCGTCGCGTCGCGTCGACCCCGTTACACCTTCCGACAAGCTCGCGAACCGGAACTCTGCCGATCGTGGAAGAGGCCGTCTAACGAGGCGTGTCTCTCGTCGGGAAACTGGGTTAAGCAGCGAGGAAACCAGGCGCAGGCGGAAAAACGTAATTTTCGGTGGGGCTCTTTCTCGGAAAATATTCTCCCTCTGCAGTTGCGGACGTTCGTTCTCTTTCTTTAACACTTTATCTGCCGGCAGCCTATCGGTAGGCTTCTCAATAATTCTGTTACACCAATTGGAAGCTTAAACAAGATTGTCGGATTTTGTTAAACAGACTGAGTTGTTCGGTTGTAATTTAAAATTTCCAATCAAGGATTCTTCTGAAATATCAACAATTATGGAATAAAAAAAGGATTTCGATCTGATACACCTAACGTTCATTCATATTCGGCATTCAATGCCTCAGCATTTCTTCCTCGGTCCAGTAATACGTGTCGTGTCCTCCGTGGAGAGAATTCCGGAAAACTGGCAACCGTTTAAAGTAAATGCAATTGCTCTCGAAGTAAGAACCTAACGATCCGAAAGTTGCGGCTTCTTTATACGCCGCAAGATTTTATTCCGGCCGTTTCGCGACCGTAGCAGGCACCGAAGAAGCTATCGGATGATTGCATAAAAAGAAATTGGTTCTCGGGCGAACGGTAATGAGAGTTCTTTCCGTGGTAATCGTTTCGACGATTGTTATCGCGATAAGTATCGTAATTTCCTTCCTCCGTGACGAAAACTAAAGGAGGATAACACCGCGTACGAGTTCAATTTTATTCGTCATTTGTTGTTTCAATTTTTGCCGAACTCTGGCTTCGAGTGGGTGAAAAATCGTGTGTACGTGAGCAGGGCGCACGAGCTGCAGGCATCAGGCGTGTCTCGTGTCTCGTGTCACGGCTACTACATGCTGCTATAATATTGGTCAGACCATATGGCGTCGATAGAGCGTAAAGGGTCGCCGGTCCTCGAGCTCTCCTGAAAGCAGTTCGCTTACCAGTCCTTCACCTTGGCTCGAGAGAGAGAGAGAGAGAGAGATCCCGCCCTTTTGTTCCAGCCACATCGCATCGCGCTCCGGTGTGCGGTGTGTTTCGCGCGCATTCTCATTTTGCGCGGTACGTGCTCTTGCGACGCGTCGAAAGATCTTCAACCTCGTCCTCGCTCCCCTGGGCAATTAACGCTTTTCTCTCCCTAACCCTCCGCCTCCGAAGGGTTCATGTAAATGAACGGTAAACGACCGGCTACTGCGGCAAATATCGACCACACGTGACCCCTTCGCGCTTCTTGCCACGGCGACAACCAAAGAAACACTACGTTTCAACGATTCTACAAAAATTCCGTTGATATTTCACCGGTATCGTGTCTTTCTATAAAGATTTTAAAAACTCACCTCCCATTGTTAGATAGCGGACCAGTGAAAATTTAATCATCAACCAACCCCTTGCCGTACAGTATTGCAACACAATATTTCATTGTATTAGATGTGTTCAGAGTGCACTATACAAATATTATATTATATTATACCAATTTAGATAATACTATAGAAATACTGTACTATGTATACTATAAAAATTCAGATAAATCTATACAAATACTATACTACGTATGAACTAGGCAAGGCCAGGGTTCGAATCCCCGGTGTGGCAAAAATTTCTAGGATGGTTTTCTTCTCGGTGCGAGTTCGGCCCCTACTGTAGGAGTCACGGGGCGACCGATGTCAGATTTCCCCTTTATCCAGGGAGTCTGCGATTATTGGAAGCCCAAGTTGACCACCCCGCCCAAAAACGGAAGGCGCGCAGTGGCTCAGTGGTAGAGCGCTAAATACTTGTGGTGCCAAAGAAAAAATGGAATGCTTACACAGCAACAGCAATGGAATAGAAACCTTAAAAGCGGGAAAGTCTGGTGGACGAAGCTAGTTGCTGAACACCGACTCGCACCCGAGGATGGTGGACACATCCAAATAATCAGCCATGTCATCTAGAATGCATCAAGCCCCCCGGGAGGGAGACTTCGATGGCGCTGATATTAGCTCTCCCCGAAGAACAAATTTCGGCAAAAGTTAAAGAACGGACCCTCCTTACCCCCTCGTGTGGTAGAATCGGCAAGAGAAGACCGCATGGAATTGATATCTCGGCCTGGTCGAGATTTCGATGAAGTCGGATCTGATCCCAAGTATCAAACTAGCTTCTTCCCAATGGCAGCCCATCACCGCGTGGTCACTTGCATTTGAACCTAAACTTAGAGTCACAGAGTAGGGTGGGAGGAGGGCAAATCTCTGGCTATCCGGAGATTAGAGTAGGGAAGGGAATAACACTTGATGCATTCAACATGACAACATGGTGAAGGTGGGGGGAGTCAAAATATGGGCAGGCGAGACACCCTGCAGGTCTGAAGGTGAGTCGGTCCAACGTTCGCTCCGAGCTCTAACCAGCTTAAAAACTTGAAATTATTAGGTAGAATGGCCGATCTCATCAATGATGACCGTCCCGTCTAGTAGGTCGAGAATCTGAAAGTGGCCCGGGCCTAATAAAAACAGAGGAAGGCTGAAAAACGAAGGATAATTGCAACCCTTAATTGGGCCGAGGTCGGTAGCACAAATTGTGAAACTGGTGATGAAAGAACCGGTGTGCCTTAAGGAAGTGAGGGGTGGCCGATCCACTCGTCCCTGACAACCACATTATCTATCTATCTATCTACGTATGAACTATATGATAAAGTTGTACGACCTTGAGAAGAGCGATAAGATCTTCATCGCAGTCGTCGATAAACTACAAAGTTATTCAAACAAATGAGGGTACGTGTCCACACGCGAGCTTATAACGCGTCGCAGGGTGCAACGGAGATTTATGGGAAGGGGGACACGACACGTTTCCTGCGAAACCGATCGACGAACAATGTACAGGGGCGGCGTACAATGAGCGGAAGAGTCGAACCGGCGGGAATGGTTACTCGCGAGGGTGCCGCTGCAATTTCGTAAATAGGGAATAGACTCGGATTATTCTAAGCAACGATGATTCAATTCCGAGCAGCTGCGTCGTTCTCCGTTGGGGTTAAAGTTACGCATCGTCCGCGTCCGAGACCATTGCGTGGTGGTTAGTGCGATCGTCGTGGACGTTCCTGATCGTTTATCATCGGATCATGCGGGTCTGCGATCAAACATCGTCAACGAACAATCGTTCCCCCCCTCTCTCTCTCTCTCTCTCTCTCTCTCTCTCTCAATCCCCGCAACGTATCTCTTCCCATTTTTATAGCATCTTAAACCTTAAAATTAGATTTACCCGGGTCTGGATATAACTGTTTCATATTATTTTCTAAACATAATAAAAATGTATAAATTTTAACTAAATTACGGCGCACAGGTTCGATCCTAAGTTACTAACTAAGCTGTTTTACAAAATATTACTTTTTTCGACGTTTCGGTCCATCTTGGGACCATTTTCCAGAAAATATAAATTGCGTTTGCTTAGTGTAAAAACATGATATTTTTATTAATATGTAAAATGATACATAGTAAAATTCGTCATTTTACTATGTATCTTGCCGACACTGAGTCAACACGTGCTTTTTTGATGACCAAAAATATCATGTTTTTACACTAAGCAAACGCAATTTATATTTTCTGGAAAATGGTCCCAAGACGGACCGAAACGTCGAAAAAAGTAATATAAATTTGTGAAACAGCTTAGTTAGTAACTTAGGATCGAACCTGTGATCCGTAATTTAGTTAAAATTTATTCAAAATTGGCGATCGTGAACAAGCAAAACAGATAATAAAAATGTGTCTATACAAATTTTTGGCTCTCTATCCAAACTTTTCAATATATTGGGGATTTTGGGTAACTAAACGCGGACTTCTGTGTGTTGGAATATAAAAATCAGCTGCGTCAGAAAAGCCGGACCACGGATACAATAGGACGAATATTGAATTCGCAGAATGTCGCAGTGCAACGGCCTCGAGATTATAAATACGTATATTTCTGTCCTGCGCGAGACACGCTGAATAGTCTGAATAGTCTGTGAATAGCTCTGAAACGTCTTATCGAGAGGCGGCTTTCTTTCTTTCCGTATATTCGCGTCGAAAGGAAGATTTCACGCGCGCCTCATCGCGGAATTTTCAAACAGAAGCGCTGTTC
The DNA here is from genome assembly GCA_028455595.1 of Lasioglossum vierecki. NCBI lineage: Eukaryota > Metazoa > Arthropoda > Insecta > Hymenoptera > Halictidae > Lasioglossum > Lasioglossum vierecki. Next base: position 11,763,891 of record CM052339.1, on the reverse strand, counting down.
CCTAATCAGTAGCTTCGTTCCAACGAAGCTCTCCTCGGCAATTCTTTCTTTTTCGAAAATTCCATCGTGGAAAACTGATTTTCCAGAGCGATGGAATTCAATTAAATTATTTCGAGTTGAATTCGATTAATAGAAGCGCCACAAAACTTGGTTTTACACCGTCGAATGAGATTTCTCGGCAACAAGAACGTCGCTCCGAGCACGTTAAACTTTCTAATTAGTAGCTCGAGTCGATAGCACTCGCAGTAAATTGCATTCACTTGCACAGCCGAGTTAAACGTTACATGGGAAACGTTAGCATCGGTAAGTAGCTCTTGACGACTCTCCGCCGTTTGCTCGTCTTCGCGTGCGTTACATCGCTGAGGAGTATCCAGCTAGATCAGTCTAAGGAAAACCCTCGTTTCTTAGATCCTGTGCTTTTTCTGTTATTTCTTTGCGACCTTGACTAATAGAAATTTCTACGTCTTATCTGTTTCGAGAGACATTATCACGAGTTTACGGCGCGAAGAGAGGTTAAGACGAGTAACGATCAATTAATTGCAGCCGTCTTGTGGCTAATTGCTTATTCATCTCTTAACGGGGACGCGGACGGCGCGCGAATCGATCCAGTGAATGAATGAGTGAGTCACTTTGTGTCTGTGCTGGTCGCGCGCCGCGCCGTTCAAACAGTACCGTAAATAGTAAGTAACTTGAAATTCCCTAAATGTTAAATTGAAATTTCCCTCAATTCAAAACTTGTACTTTATCGGAAATCAAAGCTTGACATTTTAATCAGAAATTATTTTAAACAGAAGTTTTCTGTTATTTAATCAGGTGTTAATATGAAAACTAGTTTATTATGTAATACGTTAATACGTTCACGCGTATTATATGTATATGCTACGTAAACCACGCTTGGTTTCAAGCATTAGACAAACAGTAATAAATAATTTTTAGTCGGTACGGTTAGCGTTAATGAACGCAAAGCAGGGAGAACGTCTTTCCAAGCATATAAAGTAGCCAACGTGTCGGTCCCCCGTGTGCATAAATAATAATAAACATTAATTTGCGAGCGCACAGAGAATAATAATCGACCATCCTAACGGTCCTCGAAGTTTGCGCCACCATTCCGGGGCGACGGAGATATCTAGACGCGTCCCTGCGGAGAAACTACACGCTGCGTTCTAGCGGAAAGTGCCCTCCGTGGCTCGTTCATGGGACAGCTTGACAGATAGCAGAAATATTCGTGAAACTATGAAAATTTTCTTAAGATAAACACAAATAAAGGTTGTTTTTCTTTCTGACAAAGGTTTTTGTTATGTTTCGTTACAGATTAAAACCAAGGTTATAATAAATATACATTAAAAAGAAATACATATCTTTTCTCTTCTACGACGTTTTTCTAATAACAAATAAATATAGACGTTTCAATTACTGTGACTGCTGAGAAAATAAAATTTCAAGATTAATTTAAAGTAGATTTTTCTGTACCCGTTCTAATCACTGTAATACGGTAAAGAGAATTACGTTCGCATTAAGGGGGTAAGGGATAGGCAGAATATTACTAAAATATTACTAGAATATTACTAGAAAAACAAGTGAGAAAAAAAGACACTGTTGTTTTTATTAATGTCTTTATTAAAAGACGTTGAAAGTCCTGACTAGGCGCCATCTGGTCTAACTAGCTGAACTAAAATTGGCTCTAGACTTGCTTTAGATTCTGGCATCGTGAATAGAATATGGGGAAATTGAATGCAATCACGGGCTGTCGCTTTTTTACCTTATACAAGCATATTTTGAGCTGTACAAGGGTTCATTTGATAGAGGAAGGTTAAGGGGGTAAGGGATAGGCAGAATATTACTAGAATATTACTAGAAAAACAAGTGAGAAAAAAAGACACTGTTGTTGTTTATCCTTATACGAACATAATAGGAGCTGTGTGAGGGCTCATTATATAGAGGAGGGTTAATTGTTGTAAGGTGCAGTCATTATTTCAGTAACAAAAATCGTTTTGTATTAGAAAAATACATGGGAACCTAAGGGTGGTTGTCTCGATTTTTATTCTACTTTGGACACTCATATTATTAATTAAAAAAATAATCTCGTTAAATCATGAGTGCACCTTACAACAATCAATCTTCCTCTTTACAATGAGCCCTCACACACCTCGTAACATGCTTGTATAAGGACAAACAACTCGATCCCGCTAACACTGTTTAACTTGTTTTTCTAGTAATATTCTAGTAATATTTGCCTGTACCTTACCCCTTAAAATTATACCGAAACTGGAGAAGGAACAGCGCAGTTTTGCAGGTTTATCTTCGCCGATGGACGTTTCGGTTCGACCGACAGAGTTTCAACTGCTCAGAGAAAAACATCCCTCCCTGCCCCTAGCGTTACTTCCGCCGTCGTCGTATTTCGAGGCTGGCGGGCTTCCACGGAGACCGCAGCACGTTGCGTCGCTTGGTCATTGGCCGTATTGTGCCATCTGCCACCGTGAAAGTAACGTCTGTTACTCGGTTTCAACACGCGAGGCTCGAGGCTGTCATTTTCAAAAATTACTTATTGTTAATACTTTTCTTTATTTCTCCTTATTTCTTAACCGCCGAAATCTTTCTCTCTCTCTCTCTCTCTTTCGCGAAAGGTCCTTTGAACGATTACAATTTCAAAGTCAATTCGAATTTCCATTTAGTCGAATGATGGATTCTTACAACGAAAGTAGAATGAAAGGAAACTCTGTGAAAACAGACTAGCCCACACCTAGTTTCGATCAAAGAGTTTGAAGCTCTATTTTCTATTCTGATGTAATTTTCAGTAATGTTGAAGCTCTCGACGGATTAACAAGCACCCGGCGAGGAATATAAATAGTACACGATTCCGAGAGATCGATGCTCGTGATAAATGGATAGCGGCGAGATTCACGTTCGCGTGTCAGAGCCAATTAGAATCGAGACAAGGGTTCGATACTCGGCGGCCGATGAACCGATGAACTTTTCCAAAAATACGAGATTCCGTCGGGACGAATAAAGAATTTAAGAACGTTGCGCTACGGGTCGATCGATGGACAGAAATTCGGCAAATCTTGCATAATTTACAAGCCGACACCGGGGTCGGCCGAATTGATCAACGTTACACCGTCGCACCGAGAAAAGTCGTGTCGGAAAATAGACGCAACCCAATTATATTAATATCATCTGGTATCGTATTATATAAAATAATTCAATAGCGATGAAAGCATAGAAACGGTAATAGTGAAAAATCGAACTGTGTAAAAATATAAAATATTAATCGAAAAAGTATACCCACAAAATAATCCATTTAATAATTCGCTTTAAAAACGAAAAAATATGTGCGATATACAGGCCGACTAAAATGATTTCAGTAACAGTTTGTCTCTAAAAAAAATTGCAAGTAACTCGATTTAAATGTAAAGAATCTCCTTCGAAGATCGAAAGGAGCTGACATAGTTAGCATTCTGGCTGTGCACAGTGCACGAAACGTGGACGACAATGACACGAGACTACGAGAGAGAGACCTATGAGAATGAGCGGCGCTAATCATTCTGTTCCGTCGTCGCGTCGCGTCGGGCGGGAAGGGAGACCGAGGGAGACGCACGCGAAGCAGTCTCGCGTTCCTCGCGTTCGACATATCGATCCGCCGGCGGCGGCTGGCTCGAGAGAATTCGCGAAACGCGCGAATCATTTGGCCGGAGGAGCAAAAGGAAAGCCAGAGTGGATAGGGCGGGAGGGGGATGTTCCGTAGGAAAGGGAGAGTGGGAGAAGGAGGGAGGGCGACGATCTTTCGTCCTGCTTCACGTGGTTTCTATTGATCTACTACGAGAAAGAACGGCGGTGGTCGTAGCGAAAAGTTCAGCGATCGATCGATCCGTTCTGTCAGTCGGGATCTCGTGTATAGTCACGTTGTTGCCACACTCCGCAACAGTCTACTCTGCTCGGACAGTTCACTGACACGATCATGTACGGCTTTAACGCTTATGTAGCCAAGGAGAATGTGTTTTACAAAATTTTCTTCACATTTCTTTGCTGAAAACTGTGCTCATAAAAAACGACTCAAGATATTGGAAAATTTATTCTAACGACTTAGGGACTAGGGACTTATGGTCACTGATGGAAGACCGTAACCGAGAAGGATGTCAATTTTTCTCAGATTTATTGTTAACTGTGGGAGCGGTGTCGTTGTGGACAGTAGAAAAACACTGAATTTTTCCGACGATTTTCCTCCTCACAACAGTTTCTGTTCAGGGAAATTTCAAGTTTCGAATTGAGGAAAACTCCAAGTATAAATTAAGGCAAATATCAAGTTTGAATTGAAACAACTCAACGTTCATCAACAAACTGTATGAAAAAGCTGAATTTCTCTTGTAGAAAGAAAGAGGAACAACCTCCCAACCAACGTTTATCACAAACAACGTGAAAAAAGAAATCTCGCGTAAAAAATCGTGTAAAATCGAATGACAGCGAGAGGGGGAGGGTGGCTTGGCACCAAGGACACGCGAGAACGACGAGGAAAAATGGTGAAATAAAAAGAAAAGAAGAGAGAAAGAGAGACGGGGTTAGAGAGGAGAGGGGAGGGTAGGGGGTGGAAAAATGAGCAGGTCGCAGGCCGCAGGGCGTACGGGCTACATCCGTGGCTCCTTACTTCGGCAAAATCAATAACCTGTTTGGGGGTGTAGGAGAGAACCTAAGGAGAGAGGCCATAGCATGGCACCGCCGCACTAGGTACCGCGAGAACCAGGTGTACAATTTTATAACTGACATATTTCATATTTATATTCCGCGTTTGCAACGAATTATCGCCCAGATGTCCATTATCCTCCAGAAAAGAAAAACTAAACAGTCAGTTTATAAAAACACGTACGCGAATTTCAACCCTCGTTGGAAAGCCCTCAATTCAACACGACTTTCCCGAAATAAAATACACTTGTCTCCAATTTCCAGCTCAACGATTTCTAGCTGACTTTTATCTTTGCGATATGAAACACGTAAAACTATTCAGATTTGATTTACTTGCGACAGAAATAACTGAGCAGAGTATGGAAAACAATAAACCAATACGAACGAATACAGAACTTTTAGAGTGAATTGAAAAAGTGATATAAATATCTATACACCTTGCGTGTACCTGTCGACAAATTCTAAACAAACTTTTGGTCCATCCATCAAGATGTAAACGTTAAACTCTGAATCAGAAACCCGCAGAGAACCATCGAAAGTGATTCGGTCTCGCGAAATCCAAGATGTCTCTGGACACAGGTCCAGAATCAACCCAACCCGTTTGTTTATGTGAAACGCGGTAAGCGTAGTTGGATAATCACTAAATGACTAAACTTGGCAATAAATAATTGAATGCTTACGCGTTGCAGGTGCGGATATCCAAGATGTCTCTCCGTCGAGGAAACTAACCAGCGACGTCGAACAGGGGTGTGCAATACAAACTAACCGGAGGAACCACTCCCGAAAACTGCGGAGGGAAACTGCAGACACCCGTGGTACTATTTGTTTAACGAGAACGCTGGTTCTACGACCGTTCGATCGGTCCAGATCGATCGGAAACAGAAGAACCACGACACACGACGGACATTCGTCGTCCGATCGCCGGGTTTGACGTTGGAAACCAGCCCTGACACGGGCTCACTACGCACCGGCACGTCGACGACCTTTCATCGAGCGTGGAAAACTCGGAAATCCAAAATAGTCGAACAAGAAGCACCACTGTGGACGGCGGCGGTTTTCGTTCCCTTTTCTCTTATCCTCCGGAGACTCCTGAGGGTTGCTTATCCGAGCTTCTTCCTCTCCGTTTCTGCCAAGCGGACGGCGGATTTTACGAAATTACAACCAAGAATAAGTAATAACGAAGAGTAGCAACGAATAAGACCCAATACTTGTATAATCAGTACTGAAAAATCAGAGAACACACTAAAACTTGACTCAACGACTATAGCAAAACCATAGACAATACTTTTACTATATATTGTTTCCCAGCAGGAAGATCAATTTCTATTTCACTGATCCAGTCGAGCTTCCAGTAAGCAACAAGACCAATTTCTAATTCACCGTTCCACTGGAATTTCTGACGATTCGGGTGGAGAACGTTTAATTCGCATAAAGATCCGCCGTCTACTGGCAAGGCTGCCTGCGCCACCCCAACCCCCGGGGTGGTCGGTGTTTTTCGAGAGAACTGTGAACCGACCGCTCGGCGTTACGCGTTTTCGAGGAAACGGGCTCTTGATCCGCGATTTTTCTGTCAATCCGACAGAGGACCCGACGAGAGACGAAGGAAAAACGACGACACACGCGAGACACGACACGCGTTTCAAGTTGTCGCGGCTGTGGGGCGCGGACCACTACCTCGACGAGCCTCCCGGATCGTTGGATAAAACTTGGTGGGGCCGTTCCGGTCGGCGTGCGAACTCCCCACTCTCTCTCTCTCTCCCTCCCTCTTTCTCTCTCTCTCTCTTCGTCCCTTCACGTTATATAGCTTCTATGCCCCTCTCCTTCCTCGTCTTTCATCTCTTTCTGTCCCGCGACACCCCCGACGCCCCCCACCAGTGTTTTACGAGAGACGCCGCGGCGCGGCGCGGCGCGGCACGGCACGGCGTCCTCATCCCCTTGGCCCTGCGGGGTGCGCGAAGCGCATGTCCCGAGCGCACTTGGCTGACTTGGCTCGTCAGTAATGTTGATGCTCTTATTTTCACGTTTACCGAACGTAATTCGCATTGTTTCTCTCGATTAATTAACACCGAACCTACCACTGACGGTCGAATCACCGGTCTTACATCTTTAATTGTATAATTATTCAAATTGTCACGTTGTTTACATGCGAAATGCTACTTTGAATTTGAAATTGAATATGAATATGTATTTACAAATTACATATTTGCTTACTGAAAACGGTAATGAAATGATATTGTTGAGCAAGAATATATTAGAATGACTCTAATAAAGATTTTCAATAATTTATTTATCTATTTCTGCGATCAATCTTTACTGAAATGTTTGAAAACCCTCGGACGATCCTTTCGACAAAGCAAAGATTCCAAGTAATAGAATAACAAGTACTCTTTTAAACATAAAGTACTTTTGAACATGTTACTTTTATATATGTAATGAAACCAACGCGTGTGTATTGAGAACGCTTTGTCTCGAGAATCTACCCGTCGCACAGTGGGGCCTTTTGATCAAAAAGCTGGCCAAAATTATTTTATAGTCGAAAACAAGTCCACTGGTGCTGTTTTGTTACAAAATTGCATTTTTCTTTTTGTTTGAACATATCAGGTTTATTGCTAAATTAAAACAGTATTTACATACAATAAATTTACTTTAGTTAAAACTCTTCGTTACTACTTTCTCCGGAAGGTTCGGGGTCAGTAGCTCCTCTCGGTTCAGGAGGCAATAGTAATTCTATAGTTTCCTTTGAGAAAGATTCCATCTTTTTCTTCAGCTTTCGTCTCATGTCATAATTAGATCATTTTAAGAACTATTATATTAATTTATTATTTAAACGTTACGATTCCACTAACCTCTCATAAATACAGGTAGAGTTACAGATCCATCAAGCCAATTATGATTGTTTTTTTTTAAACATTAATTTTTTTTATGCGCTGCTATCCATCTGAGTTTAAATTGATGCTTTACCATAGATAGAATATGCTTCAAATCTTTTCGTTGTTCTTTGTCCAAAAAATACTTATCAAGAAGATATTTTTGCATATATTCCAGTTTTTTGTCAAAATTTGACTCGTTTGACTCGACAATTAAATTGTATATATACCTTCGAGTTCTAACTGTGACATCTGAAGGTCCTGGAAGAGACACCCAACAATAATTGAATTTTTATATATTTCGAAAAATACCACTTCCTACAGAAAAAAAAGTTATAAAAAATACATCCGCGGTATTCCGCGGCTACTTTTTTATGGATTATCTTCTAGGATAAATATACTTCAGTTTGAATTGTATTTGAGTACTTAGAAAGGCTTGGAAGTATAACAAAAATGCTTACTATATGCATATAAAATACTCAAACTAGCCACATATATCTTTAGCACTTCTATTAGCTATAGTTACCTAAATTGAACGTAATTATTGTAACTAAACGTGTAGGAGTATCAACATACCTGGTTCTGAAGGATCCATAGCACAATCTTCGTATATTTTTACTGAAACAAAAACTGGGACAGTATTTCTTAGAGCAATTTACAATAGCAACGACAGAAAACACGACCACTTTAAATAAACTATACCTTTCGATTTACACTGCAAGGTGACACGAAGGTCAGTGGCAAAAATACGGTTATATTTTGATTAACAAACCACTTTGGTACAAAAAGCAACTGCTATTATTAACTGATGGTAAATTGTACAAAATTGAATTTTGCCCAGCTTTTTGGTTAAAATGCCCCACTGTGCGTCGTGAATATTACGAGCAATTCGGACTAATAACTAGTAGGGTCTGCACCTATTAATGTTTTCTATTTTATGTGTGACTCTCCACGAGCCACACAAAGAACTTCCCGATTCGTTAGTTGCTGTATATTATTACCATTATTTATTTAGTGTACGTTTTAAGATGATTATACGTTTTCAGAGAAATTCAATAGTTTTATACTTATCAAAATGTTTGCTATATGGCCTCGCATTAAACCAACATCGTAGGCTCGTTGCTCGCTTGGTTCCTTGTTATAGCATACTAATGTTGGAAAATAAATTGTCTTAATTAGTTTTTCACAAACGATGCAACTCCTCATTATCCGGGTTTGCAGTATTGATCTTGGTTTTCTCCGATACTGTTAATTTAAATTGTCCCAAAATACATAAACCGCTCAATTTTGAAACTCTGCTCAGTGCTACATACAACAATTTGTAAATTTGGGATAATTTTCTATTATTGTAAGCTAACATCAACATTATTTGCATGAATAAAAAAAAATTTTTTTTAAATTAAGAAAAATTTTTTTTTTAATTTTTTAAAAATAAATATAAATTTTTTAAATAATTTTTTAGGTAATTACGTTTATTTCTTCGCTGGAAAATTTACGTCCTCTCGTGTAAATTGCTTTGTTGAACGAACTTCTTTCGAAAAAAACTATAAAAACTAAAACAATCACAAAACACACACAATCATTTTGATAAAAATAGTCTAAAATGACTGTAATGACCATGAAACGTGAAGATCTACTAAAAAATCGATTTTCGATTTTCGGGGTCATTACAGTAACTTCCCTTTATAAAATCGGGAAGTTAATAATAATAATAATAATATAAATAAAATTAAATAAAATACAAATGATCGTCTTCACGATAACAAAAAAAAACGACAACATACGATATTTTGGGCATTGAAATTCGTTTAAGCGAAACCCGATCATCGAAATTGTTATACATATGTGTTTATAACGAGCTAAAAAAGCAAAAAGCGAAGTACGAAAAGACCCTACCTAGCTAGAAAATAAATGACTGGCCGCGGAAACGCCTGGCGTTTACCACGGGCACTATACTCGCCAAAATAATATCTACGAAATGAAATAGAACAAAAAAAAATTATTTATTCACTCACTACTTTATCTACAAACTACTTGTTTGTAAATAAATTTATTAGTTTCAATTCACAAACAGTTAGCAACGAAATCAGAATTAATAATTAATAAATGACATTCAGCTTAAATAGAATATCGAAATTAGTTTCAACGAAAAATACATAACCTCGATCAATCGCGCGACACGAGATCAAACAAAATTAATCATAACGAGACACGAGTAAAATCGAGCTACAAAATGAATAAGTCAAGTTCGGGATTTCCTGCTTGTTCGTTAATAATTGAGAGAAATGTTTAATGACACGGTTAATTGTTCAAGTTAATTAGCACTTACGTTCGTGTTTTCTCCTGTTTGAGGTAAGTCCGTCAAGACACCTGACATCTGTCTGACATCTGTCATTTGCAATAAAATGACACAGTTTAAATTCGAATTTAAGTTCGCCATGTTGCTACGTCACCATCCGACTCTTCCCGCGCAATCTGTAACAGAAGGAACGAATTTATTAGTGTCGATTGACAAACAGTTATCAACGAAATCAAAATTAATAATTAATAAATAATCTTGATCGCCGTAACACAGCTCGCGCAATCCGCAACATAGACCTAAATGCTAGTTAGTTTAATGAGAGATACAGTGTAAAATCACGATATTCTTTTATTGAAAAACGCGATATAATTCGAAGTGTGTTTAGTGGCAGCAAGAGTTATCAGCCTCGCGATCCGCGTTTAAATATAATAATAATATTTATAATCATAATAATAATAATAATAATAATAAATATATAAAAAATATATTTAAAAAAATAAAAATAAATAATATTAATAATAAAAAATAGTAAATAATAAATTGTCAGTGTGTAGTATTCTGCGTTCGTCAGACGACACATGCTTGAGCTACGAGAAGAAATATTAAGGACTAAAAGACGCAGCCCGTTCAGGTCGATAGGTACCGTCTAAACATATTTTTCGATACGGTCAATAATTTATAAAATATTCTACGAAAACGATTTTACCAGCATCAAATTCATCATATCATTCATTCGATCTAACGTTCCCTTCAATTTTCTCAAAAACCGTTCATTCTACGAAAAAAAGTGATACGACATAAAAGATGCAGCCTGTTGAGATGTGCAAGTTTCGTTTAACATATTTTTCGACGCGGTGAAAAGTTCCGAAGATATTCACTACACATTGTTTTATAAAAATGACAACACTGATTTTATTTCTTGCAATTTTTGTAATAATACATAACAAGGATTGAAAAAAGAAATTCATTTAGTAAAATTTGTAATGCAATTAGATATATATATTATTACAAGTTTAATAATTAAAAAGTACAATTACAAAGTTAATTTCTACTGAAGGATTCTCTTAAAATCTTTGCTAAGAATTTCCTTGTCCTCGTAGGTTTTGCAATGGTGTTTCTCGCAGAAATCCTGGATTCTGTGACAAGCTTCCTCGATCATATTCACGGGCACCGTGATCACCAGCCTCATGTAGGACGGATAATCGAAGCACTGTTTTCAAATAAGGAAAAAAGGTTGAGAGAACCGTGTAATCAGCGGGGAACATCGAACGAGAGTTGATACAGGATTTAAACGGCGTACCTGGCCCGGAAGGCAAAACACGGACTCCTCCATTAGCAGTCGCTGCACGAATTCCAGATCCGAATGAAATTCCGGAAAAGAGGGCAGATCTATGTAAACCTGGGAACCGATAGGATAATTTATAGCTGGTAAATTGCGACCAGCTTTAAGCGGCACCACCCATGCTCATGAGTACGTATAAATCGCACGGTTAATTATACGAAATTCTCCGCGGAAGATTCTCGTTTCTGATCCACTTATCAAACTGTATAAACTGTATAAAAAGACCTACATTGTAAAACACTAATGCAAATTATACTTCTACAGTTTTCAGAATATTCTCTGTTCCGATTTTACTATTTACTATTATAAACTTTGCAACTTTGTTAATCATCGTTTACGTAATCTAAAGTAATGGAAAAACAAATAAAAAGACAGGCGAGAACGATACCGAAACGCGAGACTTTTAATCAATTTCGAAGTAACGAAATACCGCAGCGGAAATCACCGTGATGGAAAACTGGGCGATTAATTGGAAAAAGAAATTCGATTATTTAATATTTCGCAGCAACTAAATTAATAACGCATATAAAAATAAATATAGACAGTTGTTCGGAAAATTGCGTGTATTACCATCATGTACATTGCTCCCGTTGGTATAATTGGTTTTAATCCAGGAATTCTTGCTATGCAATCGTACGCCAACTTCGAGTGACTCTGAAAACACGAATATATATATTTAATAACGAATTTAATCGAATATCGTGTACAGATAAAAACGTATGCGATACTTAATTAATTGATATATTGATACTGACGTATAAAGTGTTCATGACGTCGTCGTAGAACGTTTGCGGAGTGTTCTTTAGAATCGCAGGCAGAGCGCCTTGAATGAGTGTGTTGCTACCGATAATTCGCTGGCTGAGACAGTGTAAAGCTTTCCGTATCTACGGGAGGAGAACACAACGCGTAAAAATGTGTATTTAATTTTCGAAATATGTCGTTCTTTGTCAGGATTCGTCCGGAAGTATAAGAAGAGGACAGGGAACGGTGCCAAGAAGCGAGCCTCGAACGATGGGATGAAGTTTAATCACCGGAATTTAATCGAATCGCGGAGAACCGTGAACCGGGAACCGGGAAAGACTCGTTACCGAAACAATGCGAGCGAAGAAGCAATTATTTTCAAACTGTTGCGTAGGTATATACATACACGTGAAACTTGCCGTTTTGTTACCCACCTCTTTCTCCAGAATGTTCAGACGATCGTGGATGATTATCCAGCCCATTCGCCAGCCGGGTACCAAAAATCTACGATATATTTATCACCTTGTCAAGTCAATTTTCATCGTGTAAAGTGTCCGAAGAATTTTAACATAATTAATCGTGGTTGTTAAGAATCAATCGTTTAGGGTTCATTTATATGTTTATGTCGTTTATGTGTTAGAAATTAAATAGATCGGTTTCGGTTACAGCCAGAATGGCCTTCCATTGTGCGAGATGGATGTGATTGGTGTGAAGGGCGAGTTGTGTGTGTGTGTGTGTGTCAATCCAAGTTTGTAATAAATTGCAAGCGTGTTTGTAATAATCGCGGTGCGATACGATAATATTGTAAACTTGCGTCCGAATATACAGGGTGTCCCAAAATTCGCGTACTTCCCGGAAATGGGAGGTTCCTTGGGTCATTTGAAGCAACATTTTCCTTTACAAAAATGATGTCGGCGGCTTTGTTTAGGAGTTATTAACGAAAAACACGGACCAATCAGAGTGCGGCTATAGCGAACGGAGTCCGACTCAGCGACAGGTCCCGCTTAGCGTGGCGGTGCCAATGGCCGAGCCAGAATCGATCCGCTGTAGCCGCGCTCTGATTGGTCCGTGTTTTTCGTTAATAACTCCTAAACAAAGCCGCCGACGTCATTTTTGTAAAGGAAAATGTTGCTTCAAATGACCTAAGGAACCTCGCATTTCCGGGAAGTACACGAATTTTGGGACACCCTTTATAATTCAAAATATCTTTTACATTATTAACAACAACCTAGGCCTGGTAGACCGGGAGGGGGTGTGAACAGCCCCTACAAAACCAAGTCCACGAGCACGGTAAGATCGCAAGGATCGAACCGGGGCCGTCAGCCCAAGAGAAGCCGATGAGAGGGGGCTTAACCGAAAATACCCCCACTACTGAGAGAGATAGTAGTGGGGCAGGGTTTATGTAATGTGTACGGACTGTGTGTGTCAGAATAATCAGTATCATTTGTATCAATTCAGATTGGGAGTAAACTATCATTAACAGTGGTGGTGTTACCTCTTCGTTAGGCCGCTGCACGACAGTATAGGAACTTCTCTCGACAGGGACGCGAACGAGTGGAAACTCCGCCCTGGAAAAACCTGTTGGAGAGAACAGAACAGAAAACAAGATGCTTGAAAACGCGAGGGTTCTGTAATGATTAGAACAGTCGAATTATAATTCTTTTTTACTGGGGGCCAGTTAAAACATTCTTTTATCCTTCAACAGCTGTAATACAACCCATGGCACCATGTTTCCGATCGGAACCTTTGATACCGATTTTGGAGAAAACATTTACAATTTAGAAGTATAAAATATTACTTTATGATGTTGATAAATCAATGTAAAAATATTTTTTAACTATGTTTAGACTATTGATGCCGAAAGTACTCCAAAAATATTTTTCAAAAAAACCACCCGCTTAGCGTGGCGGCGCCATTGGCCGAGCCGGAATCAATCCGCTGTAGCCGCGCTCTGATTGGTCCGTGTTTTTTGTTAATAACTCCTAAACAAAGCCGCTGGCGTCATTTTTTTAAGGAAAATGTCACTTCAAATGACCCAAGGAATCTCCCATTTCCGTGAAGTACACGAATTTTGGGACACCCTGTATATACACGGAGCGAGATCATGGGCCTCTGTACTTCTTTAGTATAGCTTCAGCAGTTCGAAAGCCCGAGCTTAGGCGCTCCCAAATCCCGGAAACCGAGTTTGAAGTTCCTCGAACTAACCATAGCACCAAATTCGGGATCTCCGACTCTTCTTGGACCTAAATTGGCTCTACAACGCACAGTGGTCCAAAACGAGAAATCCAGTGACATTTCGCCAAAAATCGGCAGTCTCATATTAATATCAGACCGACATATATCTCTTCTTAAATGTTTATGGATTTCGAAAATGAAGAAAATAAATCAAATATAATTCAGATTTGAATTATACAAGCACTTAAAGTTGGTCACTTTGAAATTGGAATCTTTTACGCTTTCTTCGTGGTGTCCTGAAGAGCTCAGTTGATATTTCGTTTCGATTACTTGAAGTGTTTAATCTACACTGCAGATAAGCCTTCGCTTAAGGCTTCGATTTTGTTCCTGCAGTCAGTTGCAACAGAACTGTCTGATCTGCATTAGTGGACCATTTATTGCACATTTCGTACAATTTACAATTTAAGCAATGGGTAGCACGTGCACCAGATATGAAGAAAATGAAAAATGAAAAAAAAGAAGTTCAAAAAACGTTTAAAGATAAACTGGGATTATATGTTGACTATGTGAAACAAGGATGGGGCTCGTCAAATGACGGCAATACTGCACGCCGATTTTTTACCAACGCAAAAGTTTCTGCTGAAATAACTGGATTCAAGGTTACATTAATTAAAAGATTTCACGTTATAAAACTTAATATGAGAAAAAATATAAAAAATTAGATGCAGAAGCTGTAAAATTAATTATTAAATAGCTTTAAAGGATATGCAGTTAAATAAACTTTTTATGTTGTTATTGTTTACCTTGTTAAAGTATGTAATTGTTGTTATTTTTTTCCTTAACCTATCTGTTAAGTAACATTACTACATTATGTAGTCCAAATTTCATGGAAATATCTCTTATGGTTCAAAAGTCATATACAAATGTCACTGAATTTCTCGAATTGGACCACTTTGCAACGGAGAGAGAGAGAGAGAGAGAGAGAGAGGGAGATGGTGAAGTGGATAACCTGAAAATAGTAGAATCGCCAATTCTGCGCATTACCAGTCTTTGCGAGTCGTTTTTCACGCGAAAGATAATGTTTTAGTAACGATTAGACAGCGGATTTTTTACGTTTATGGCGAAAATTATAGCAGGTGTAATTTAGAACAGTAAAACTTGTTTTATTTCCAACTTATTAAACGTTGAGAAAGGAAATACACTTCTATTGAATTCTAGTTTCATGTAGTTTGCGTATAAAATATTTATTTTGCATAAAAATACGATTTTTAAAGATACGTACCATGTGTTCGTAGATTTCATCAGCTATAATTGGGACATAGTAACGAGCAGCCACGTCGAGAATGTCAAGTATATGATCCCTGCTGAATACCGATCCGCACGGATTCGAAGGATTGTTTATAATGATGGCCGCTGTCGATTCGTCAATTCGCGATTCCAAATCATCTAGGTCAATCTCCCAGTTAAGCTCCGGCTGAAAATTAATAATCACCTTATCGATAAAACCCTAATTACGCTGGATTGCTCCTGGTCCTATGGTGTATTCGACGTAGATTACAGTATTCTATTGTACAATTTATAGTCAAGCTTTTTCTCGAATTTCATCTAAACTATTCTAAACTATTTATCGCATCGAAAAATGTGTTCAGCAAACGTTTTAGATCTGAAAATTCTGCATATTTTTTTTCTATGACTTTTTTCGGTTTTCAAGAAAATTGAAAAAAAAACAATTGAATGAGATCTTGAAGATAATGAAACACCTTCGAATGATCGAATAGCAATAATTAAGAACGAACATAGTTTAATACAAAGTATATTATTTGCAGGGAAAAAGCGAGATCCATTCTCCGGTGTTTCGAGTGTATATTCCTTGGAGTGTACATTTCTACTTACGCGTAAATCGTATGATTTTACGGTGATCCCGAGACCTTCCGCCAGCGTTCGATAGATCGAAAATCCAGGCCGTGGTATCAAGATATTCTGTCCTTCCCTTGCCAAAGCTGTTATGCAGAGATCCAACGCGCAAGAACACCCGCTGCAAAGGATCACGTCCTTCGAACACAAAGAAAGAACAAATGTAAGCGTTTCAAATACAGATTTAATTATATGAATGCGTTAATTATAACATTATCATTAATTGGCGTATTTAATATCATATCACAATATTTATACGTCAATGGCTTATAAAAGTTGTCCACCAAAAGAGCGAACATAAAATTTTTATTTGTTTTAGATGTGCAAAGTACAAAGGCTGTTCGGATTAAAAATACGATTCTATTTCGTTCGATTTTCTTTAAATTTGTCTAGAAAAATTGGAAATGAACAAACCTCGGCCTTCACTCGCAGAAATTCACTGGAACTGTACTCGGCGACAGCTTCTTTGGCGCTCTGGTAACCTAAAGTTTCGAACAATTAAACGACACTGTTTATAAGTAGATAATTAATAATACAGCTCTGGACGATAAATTAATTATACGGGCCAACAGCCAAAAATTAATTTAATTTTTTATTTTATTTAATTAATGAAACCAGGACCGGTGCAACGTCATTCAATTCGAATATAGAAATTCAAAATTGAAGATGTCGATTTGATTAGTAAATCTCTTGCAATCGGTGCAGACAATTTTTATGTCGCATGAAGATCCATAGCTGTTGCATAGTCGGAAGAAATGTTTAATTACACGGTTCAACAGCCAAAAATCTTTTCGATTCTCGCTATGCGATTCTGTTTTTTTCGAACTGAAATTTCTGAACAACTGTGCGTCTAGGAGAAAACCATTAAGGCCAGATTCGGAATCAGCGCGAAAACTCTATAAGAATCGCATAGTGAGAATCGAAAGGTGAAAAAACAAAGTTTTCAAGAATTTGTATTTCACTATTACTTATCGATACCTGTACTGGGAGCATATCCATTGTATAATTCAGAGACGAGACTCTCCTGAACGGCTGCGATCACTTCTTTCGGTGGTTTTAGGTTGCCAAATATTGTAGGATCGCCTGGAGCAGAAAAGGTTGTAAACAAAACCTGTAGATCTGGACAGGCCGCGTATTTGCTGTTCCATAACTTTTTTTGTAGAATGAACGTTTTTTGCAAAAACTGACAAAAATGTCAACCAACTTATCTTACCCAGTGATACGTAGCTGACATTTTTCTCGATTTTCTCGAGAACAGTTTGTCTCACGAGAAAAAGTAATAGGACATAAAAGACGCAGCCTGTGAAGATCTACATGCTTGGATTAAATAGTTTCGAAGATATTCGAGAAAAACGACGTTCAGTCGAGAAAGGAAATCTCACCGATAGATAATGAGATGACGGATTTCGAAGAGTTCGGATCGATCACGATGTTCTCCACGATGGATCGTATTGGATTATGCGTGTTCCTGCCAATATCCGACGCCAGGACGTTCCATCGTTGACGAGAAATCGAGGCGGACATCTTTTTGCGTTCAGAATCGTTAAATCTCGTTCGAAGTTCCCGCCTTGAAATCTTAACGCGGTTCAAACGTACGAACACAAAGTGTTTCGTCGAGTTATATTATAATTAATTGAGTCGCGGTATCGAAGAATGATCGACAGATCAAAGGACGACGGTTCTGGTTTAAATCGCACTCCATCACTGAGGCGAGATCGATTCAGGTTCGCCAATAATCGAAATGTTCCACAGGAGGCTGGAGGACGAACGAACCGGTCGGATTGGTCGACTAGATTCCACACCTTCTTTCATAATTAATTTGAACGGATTCCCTGCTTTACGCGCAAACACAGCCTCGAGCTGTTTTCTATTTTGTTTTTCATCCGATCAACAAAATCATTGCGGTTTCGATTCTCTTGCCATCCGGACCACAGAACAGTATGGGGCAAAAAGTAATTACAATTACAATTACAATTACTTACCAATTACTGTAATTTGTAATTGCAAAAATAAAAGTACAATTACATGTAATTATAATGGGCAATTGCAATTACTTTTCGAATCACTGTAATTGTAATTGTGGTCCGCCATTACAATTACTGGTTTAGCCAAAGTAATTACAATTACAATTACGTTATGTAATTGGTAATTGCAATTACTTTTCGAATCACAGTAATTGTAATTGTAATTGAAATTACTTTGGCTCATCTTCGCTCATCATTGATTCATCTCCGATTCGGTTATTTTGAAAAGTAATGGTAACCGTTTTATATAAATAAATTTTATAAAACTAAATATTTAATAAATAATAAATATTTCGTAATATATAATGTATTTAATAAATAATAAATATTTATTAACATATGTTTTTTGTTTGTTCTTTTTAGACATTTCCATTGAGTAGGTATCTAATGTTTTTTTAGTGTCATTTTGGCGTTAAGTAATTGCAACTACCAATTACAATTACTTGTAATTGCTGAAATAAAAGTAGAATTACTTGTAATTGCTGAAACAAAAGTACAATTACATGTAGTTGTACTTGTAATTGCTGAAATAAAAGTACAATTACATGTAATTGTACTTGTAATTGCTGAAATAAAAGTACAATTACATGTAATTGTACTTGTAATTGCAGAAATAAAAGTACAATTACATGTAATTGTAATCGAGGTCCGCAATTACAATTACTGGTTGAACCAAAGTAATTGCAATTACAATTACAATTACTGTGATTCGAAAAGTAATTGCAATTACCAATTACAATTACATGTAATTGTACTTTTATTTCTGCAATTACAAATTACAGTAATTGTTCTCTTAAACCATTAATTTTGATGTTTTGGACCATTATCTGTTTTCGTATTGAAATTGTAGTCCACTTTTGCTCATGTAATCGCAGATGTAATTAATTACTGCCCAACGCTGCCACAGAATTGGCATTTTAACATGGAATATATTAAGCCTTACAAGTAGCTTAAAAACTAGGATAGCTGTCACTTACCCCTGACAATCTTTTCTCACAGAAAAGATTTTTAGGATTGTTCCAAGTAATTAAAAAATAGGTTTTCGGGAATAGCTTCTAAATTAACCGTATCGACAAGTATGTCAGATAAAACTTGCAGATCTCGATTGCAATCTGTGCGTCTATTATGTCCTGTTAAGTTTTTTTTTTTTTGTAAGACGAACGGTTTTCGAGAAAATTTTGGTAGAATTTTGGACCAAATGGATTTAACATTGAAATATTGAATTTAGTGCTCATAATATCGTTTTTCTCGAATATCTTCTAAATTATTGAGTCTACGGAAAAGTATGTTCAATAAAACTTGTAGATCTGTGCAATCTGTGTCTTTTACGTCATATGATTTTTTCTCGTATAATAGACAGTTCTCGAAATAATAATGTTCTTTTATTGTAAATTAGTTCCCTGCTTTTATTATGGGAAGTTGGCAAAATCAGTATGCAAATTCGTTCTTACATAATCGATATTATGAATGCGACATGGAACAGCATCGTGTCGTGGAAAACGATGTGGAGCATAATGTCACATGTTTCTGGAAAATACGCAACAAATAGGAATTATTGCGAAAACAGTGTCTGATTGGAGGACGAGGGACGGTTGAACCGGTCAGATTGGTCGAGCGAGCACCACACCTTCTTTCATCGTTTATTCAGATGAATTCGCTGCTTACGCGTAGATCAGCGGTGATCAGCGGCTACGATCACAATTTATCCAGCGGGAACGGCCTTGCATTTGTTCTGAAAAATGTCGCAACCGGTAAATATTTGTCTCTCGCTATGTTTCACGTTTCGTTTGGTCGTTTTCATATTTTTCGGCACACGCTCACCTCGCCAAGTGTTTCATTTAAATGTTTAAACAAGCATTTGTGTAATGGACGGACTGGACTCTCTTTCAGCTTTTTACATATTTCCAAGCAAAAACTTAGTCAATTGTCAACTTTGGACACTCGTAACTTTTTGATCCACCGAATTCCTAGAATTGAAACTTGGATTTTTCGGATTTTTTTCAGGAAAATCTGTAGGATTTCGCAAACATAAGGCGAAAATTTGTGACCAGAGAAGGTGGAGTTAGTTCGTTCATCTACCACTGGACAAAGATGTAATGATTACTGTGAAACAGGTAAAGTTTGAAAATAGAATTTTATTAGCTACGTAGCAAAATACCTATTCACTTAAATATTTGGTGTGACACGATTATCAGGCTAGGTTCGTTTATATTAATATACAATGTATGTAAAGTAATGCCATATTGTATATGGGCAGTGTCCGATGAGATAGTACGATAGACTTAATTTCCATACGACATTTAACGAGAATATAAATATATATATAAATATATATATACAAACACATATATATATAAATATATATATAATATATATATATATAGATATTATTTTACATGCTAGAGAAAATAGAGTACGCTCGAGGCACTTCCTTTGAATAATTATAGAAAAATAGACGTTCGAAGGCAGGCAGTAAAAACGAGAGAAGTGAGATAAATGAAGAAAAGTATGAAAAGAAATTACATTTCGATGTGAAAGCAACAGAAAGAGATAGGAGAAGTGTAGATGGAGAAACGAAGGAAGAAGCGACGCCGTTCTCCCTTTATTTTATTTATATTTAGACGCTCCCTCCTTTGTTTTATTTATTTAGAGTCTAAATTTCCGGCGTTCGATTCGTTTCTTCGTTTCCATCGAGAGACTTCCGTCTGTTCTTTCTTTTTCGATGATCTGGCAATAGTCGGCAGTAGTGATTTTCTCTCGAGTACAAAAACAAACAAAAAGAACACAAAATAAAGGTGGAAAAACTGTGAATAGGGGAAAGAAGAAGAGAGAGAGAGAGCAACAGAATAAACACGCGCGGGTATTCCGGGGTCGTCTACGTGTCCTTTATGCACACTTGACAGCGACTTATTCGCGACCTGAGGTTTCCTGCCTTCAAGGTTTGTTTCTCCGGCCTTTGGAATTGTTGTCTATCCTCGATAGTCGCCATCCAAAAGCTGTACTCGTTTGTGTAGTAGTGGCAGTGTCCTTTGGCGCCGTTGCACTCGATGAAAGGCGTCGCGCGGAAGTCCTCCAGACAAGATCCAGGACTCGACAGAGACTGACCGCCGCCTTGAGAACCGGCACCAGTATGCTGGAACCACGATTGTAATATTTCAGCAACATTAATCTCGCGTCGAGCAGAGCAAAATGGTACTGTTTAATGTTCCATTCACGTCAAATTTCGGATTTTGTTGACATTTAAGTATGATAAAAATCTAAAAAATGCGAAATTTCACTGGAAAAAGTCCATTTTCTCGTCGAATGATCCACCAAGTAGAGGAAAGCCTTGATCAAAGCAACATCTTCAGTATTAAAATGAATTTTATAGTCTGTTTTCGTACCATGACGAAACTGTATCCGATCCAAAGGCCGGTCCATCCGTTCGGACAATCTGGAATGCTTAACGATTGGCTGTGCACAGCTAGCACATTGGCTGGAACTTCGCAAACTACGCATCTGTGGAGAGAACCAAGAATATTTCAAACATCTATCGAAAACATTCTAACGTTGACGTTAATTGGCAAAATGTTTAAAACGTAACATTGAATTTAAAAACGTTTCGTTCGTCGCTGAGCTTACCTGGAGATATATTCTTCTATGGCAGTTTCCTCCACTGGCATCATGGGAATTGGACTATTGGTAGACAGCCAGTAGGAACGATCGTTCCGGCTGGCGTAATGACAGACGTTGTTCACGTCGCAGAATAGGAAAGGCATCGTCGAGAACTTCCTCACGCAGGAACCAGCGTAACCTGTTTGTTCAATCATTTATTAGTAGACTGTTGCTAATAATAATTAAATCATATTTTTAATTAAAATCGTTACGGGAAGAAGCAACATTCTATTTTTCTTTCTATTTCTTGCAATTGGCGCAGACAATTTTTATTTTCCACGAAGATGCATTTCTAAATGCATAAAGATTGATCGCAAGAACCAGAAACTATATCGAACGTTATCTCTTCCCTTGATGGTTTCAAAGCAGGAGAATTCGTATATTGGCAGGATTAGTTTAAAAAATTGAATAAAGCACTTCTACAAGCATTCCTGAATGCATCAATTCTTTGGAAAACTTGCCTAAATCTTGCGAGTGCGCTCTTTCATCGCCGTCAGTGTATAGTAAACTGTATCCCTCCCACAGTTTGATGTGACCACGCTCGCAAACCGGAACCGACTGGCTCTGGCTGTGTTTGACCAAAAGTATACCAGTCAAATAATCAGGAGCAGCTTCGCATTGCAAACCAGGTTCTCCGGCAGGACCCAAGGGTCCCGGAGGACCTTCCAAACCCGGAGTACCCGGCAGTCCAACTGGTCCAGGTAAACCGGGAAGACCAGACGGTCCTACAGGTCCTGGCAAACCTTGAGAACCTTTCAGTCCATCTATTCCTGGGAATCCTGGTGGTCCAGATAGTCCTTTCTCTCCTGGCGGGCCTGGCGAGCCTGTGGGTCCTGTAAAATACGATTCCGATAATTATCGGCTTGAAATTATAACGCAAAAATTTCCCACGAGGAAACAGACAGATTCCCGGGTGAAATTTCGGGTTTTTATTGGAATTTAAATACGTTTAAATACGTCGCAGGCTCGTCGTGAGCTTTGAACGGATGTTAAAGGGTTTCCTAATAATAAATACGTACCAGGATATCCGCGGTCTCCCTTCGGTCCCATCGGTGGTTCGATGCAATCGTCACCTTTGTCGCCCTTCTCGCCAGGATATCCAGGGGCTCCCATTATTCCAGTAGGACCCGGGAAACCCCTGTCTCCTTTCTCTCCGGGAGCTCCACTTGCTCCGTGCACACCATCCCAACCTCTGTCACCTTTCTCTCCAGGCAGTCCGTCCAATCCACTCTGTCCTGCAAATTAATCCAAGGTTTTAACCCACGTGAAATTCAGCGAGATTAATTTCTGAATAAGTACCTCGAGGCCCTGACTCTCCCTTTTGTCCCGGCAGACTGCTCAATCCTGGCAGTCCTACGTCTCCCTTCCATCCTCTCTCGCCTGGCTGACCCGGCATTCCTTCGAGACCTGGGGCGCCGTCTCTTCCAGGCGAGCCAGGAATTCCGGCGGGACCTGTGTCGCCTTTCTCACCCTGTGGACCGATGGGTCCGTAAGGTCCCATGTCTCCTTTGTGGCCTGGAAGACCGGGCAAGCCCTGTTCACCTTTGTGTCCAGGTAGACCAGGAATTCCTTCACGTCCGTGCTTTCCAGGCAGTCCTGGCAATCCCTTCTCACCCTTCACCGTCGCTCCGTGGAATCCTGGAGCTCCGGCCGGTCCTTCGTCACCTGAAGTAATTAACAAGTTATATAGCCAATGTTGAAAATATTAATAGCCTAAAGTGTGCGTACCCTTAACACCCATAGGTCCTGATGGTCCCGGATTCCCAACCGGCCCTGGCAAACCTCTGTCTCCTTTTTCTCCGTCGAAACCAGCCAAGCCTTCCAATCCTCGATCACCTTTCTCTCCGTGCAAACCTTCCCGGCCAGGAATACCTGGCTCACCCTTCTCGCCCTTAACTTGGATCGTTGGACCAGGTGGTCCGCGATCACCTTTCTCTCCGATTCCACCAGGCAGTCCAGGATATCCAGTTGGACCTTAATGACAGAGTTTATCATTAAGTAACTAATTTATCGTAGAATCACTGCAGTGATTTCAATCCTCTGTTTACTGTTACCTGAAAGACCTCGATCTCCTTTAGCACCGTTCAGACCTGGATGACCCGGAGCTCCCATTTCGCCGTCTTCTCCTGGGAAACCGATCGGACCCGGTAAACCGACGTCACCCGGTGCACCTGGTAATCCGTCGATTCCAGGCGTTCCTGGCTCGCCAGGTTCACCCGGCGGCCCCTGTTGAGATTAAATTCAAGTATAGAATCGAGTCAATTTATCTCCAGATGCTCGTCAACAGATTTATGCACTATGAAAGTATTGAGAAACGTGGGAAAGCGTGGGAACAAGATTCTAGTTGGTTCCACCTTCTTCAAATTCGTCTGCGAAATTAGCAAATTGCATAAACACCCGTGAAACGTACCGTTTCTCCTTTCAGTCCAGGATATCCACTAGGTCCAGTGTTTCCCTTCGGTCCCTCGAGTCCCGGTAAACCGTCGCGACCTGGATCACCGGTTTCTCCTTTCGGACCGGGCAATCCGTCTCGCCCAATGCCAGGCAGTCCGGATTCGCCCTTAATACCGTCTATAC
The DNA here is from genome assembly GCA_028455595.1 of Lasioglossum vierecki. Classification (NCBI taxonomy): domain Eukaryota; kingdom Metazoa; phylum Arthropoda; class Insecta; order Hymenoptera; family Halictidae; genus Lasioglossum; species Lasioglossum vierecki. The sequence goes on along the minus strand of CM052339.1, from coordinate 11,739,621 downwards.
CATCCCTTCCGGAGGATCCTGGAGGTCCGCGAACTCCTGGCATTCCTGGTTCTCCCTTCTGTCCTTTCTCGGACACCTGGCCAGGCTCTCCTTTGCGACCCTGACGAAATCGAACGCACAATTAACCCTTGAGTGCACTTAACCCATTTATTATATGAAATATTAGCCGCTGTCGCCTTCAAAAGTCCTGTTTTCACGTTTTCCAGGCGCAATTTGCATTATCTAAAACGTCCTGTAAAGTACCGAAGAGCCCCATCTTGAAATATAGAATAGCTACACTGCAAATTGCGCCTGGTCAATGCAGAAATGGGATTTCACCACATACCGGGTATCCGACTGGACCTTGGTCACCTTTAGGCCCGTCGAATCCAACGGGACCTGGCGCGCCAGGTCCTCCCGTAGGACCCGCGTCTCCTTTGGGACCAGGCAGTCCAGATCGTCCAGGTTTTCCGTCTAGTCCGCGCAATCCGGGGAAACCTGGCGATCCTTTCTCTCCGCGTTCGCCCTTCAGACCAACTGAACCTTCCAAACCCATTCGTCCTGGCGATCCAGGAAGACCTCGACGTCCAGGATATCCCTTTTGTCCGTCGATTCCTGGCTCCCCGCGATCCCCTTTCGTTCCTGGGAATCCTGGGAGACCAGATCTTCCAGGCTCTCCCGTCAATCCTGGTTCACCTGTGTTGTTTTATTATTATTAAGTTAATGTTTTAATGTTTTGATGTTGATGTTGTTCTATTTTCTATTTTGGGTACATTCCACGCGAAATCGAGCGCTTCTTCAAGTAAACTCTCGGATTTCTCTTGAAATTTGTATACTTCGTGGTCTCTAGTGACTTATAAACAAATCTTGAAGGATTTTTTTATACTCTACTCGACGTTTAAGGATATGAAGAGATAAGAACCTTTGCTTCCGTCCATGCCAGGAGTTCCAGCTACACCAGGCGGACCAGGAGGACCGATTGGACCCGTGTCTCCCTTCTCTCCCGGCGCACCTGGCAAACCGCTTATTCCAGAGATTCCCATATCCCCCTTTTCTCCAGCGAATCCTGGCAGACCTGCGTAACCAACCAGTCCGTCTTTCCCCGGTGGTCCTGGAAGACCCTTCTCTCCTTTTTCACCAGTTGGGCCAGTCAAACCGCGAGCTCCCTTCATCGATATTCCAGGTTCGCCCTTGTCTCCCTTCGGAGCTGGAGCTCCCGGGAATCCTCTAGGTCCTTCGCGACCGGGCTCGCCCGGGAAGCCCATCGGTCCCATGTTGCCCTTCTCTCCGCGGGGGCCGGGCAATCCTCGAGGTCCCACCGGTCCTGGCGCTCCGATTCCTCCCGACGGTCCCGGCGGACCCTAATTTCATTAATTTTCTCGTTAAGTTTCAATTTAAATCGGAATAACTCTTTTATCAACGGACCGAACCACTTCGACTTCTCTGAAAGGCTGGAGGAATTAGTTTAGAAGGTTCGCAAACCGATTAACCAGTTTCAATGAAATTTTCCGAATGTATTTATACACGTCTACACGAGTCTAGCCTCACAAAGGAATCGAAGCGATTTGGTCCGTTCATGAAACAGTTGTTCGGATTTACTCTCGAAACCGATCCAGTAAGTCGGTCTCGATAAACTTATTTACTAACCGAGAAACCTTGTAAACCTTTGTCGCCCTTGATACCGCCACTTCCAGGGATTCCCGGCACTCCTCGTTCTCCTGGGTGCCCTCTGTTGCCCTTTAAGCCCTTCGTGATATTTAACGGCGGACACAAACCTATGGAAAACAAAATTTATTATGTGTACCCGGTGTTTGGCAAGTGTTACCATTTTATCACTTATTTTATTATTTTACCACTTACCGGGTTCGCCTTTATCTCCGTCCAAACCAGGTTCACCTTTTTCCCCACGCAGTCCGGGCCAACCAGCTTCTCCGACTTCTCCTTTTATACTGAGACCACTTTCTCCTTTGCGACCGGGAACGCCTGTTCTGCCGGGGACACCGTCTTGTCCGGGGAAACCGCGATCACCCTGGGAGAAACGCGCACAAAATTACAGAGATCCAATGAAAAATCCAACGAGACGATCGTTGATCGAAGTAATCAAGTTGCAACTGTCTAGATTAAGCAGCACTTACAGCGGTACCCTTGAGTCCTGGGAACCCTTCGAATCCAATCGCACCCTTCTCTCCGGGCGGACCTTGCGGGCCCAGAGGACCAGGTCGTCCTGGCTCACCTCGTATGCCTTTATCACCTTTTTCTAGCTTGATCATGTCCCAAGATACTGTGGCAGGCGCACCAGCTTCTCCTTGAGGTCCTGGGGAGCCCGGGATTCCGTCTTTGCCCTAGTAACAGACGGAAATTCTGGTTCCTTCAATTTCCCTCACTTTAAACTTGAAAATTCCTTTTTAAACTTGAAATTTCCTCGAAACTTTTAAGATATCTAGAAATCCTTTCAACATCTAATAATAGCTCCCTACAAAACTAAATGATCCACGTATTAGTTCGTACCGGTGGTCCTGGCGGACCGAGTGGTCCCGGTAGACCGTCAGCTCCAGGTTCTCCGGGAAAACCTCGTTCTCCAGGTGGTCCTCTAGCTCCAGTCATTCCAGGACTTCCGTCGAAACCGTGATCTCCTTTAGGTCCTCGTAAACCAGGCAAACAGTCTATACAACGTCCTCCCAATTCTCCTTTTTCACCAGGAGATCCGGGACTCCCTGGAATCCCGTCTCTTCCAGGATTTCCCGGTTCTCCTGGCAGACCAGAGTCACCAGGGGCCCCTGGAATTCCATCTAAAGAATCTCCCGGCAGTCCTCGTGGCCCGATGTAACCGCGTTCACCCTTCTGTCCTTTCTCTCCGTTCAAACCCGGTGCTCCGTCCATTCCTTTCGGACCCTTCGCAAAGAACAGACAGCGTTTCGATTAGAATTGGATAGCTAACCCTTTGCGGACGAAGATTTTGTTTAAATAGGAAAGAATATATTAATAACCAAAGAATGATGGAAGAATATTAAAGAATTCCAGAAAAGCCGATCACATATTTCGTAAATATTAAAGAATAAGAAAATAGCAATAACATTATATGTCTGTTTTATAGGAATTGAAACATAGAAAAATTGCATAAATATTCAGTTTCGTCCGCTTTTTGAGTCTTTAAGAGGTCGTTAACTCTTTAATTAACGTCAAGCTTACAGCTATCGACAGCCCCTTCTCCCCAGGCAATCCTCGCGGACCCGGAGGACCCTGAGGACCGTCGAAACCGCGCAGTCCCGTCGGTCCAGGGAATCCAGTGACACCGGGTTCTCCCTTCCCTCCTTTCTCCCCTGGTAATCCTTCCGGGCCAGGAATACCCGGCGAACCTGGACCTCCTGCAAGGCCCAACGGGCCTCTGGGACCTGGATCTCCTGGGTATCCGTCTGTACCTCGTGGACCGATTGGTCCTGGGAATCCTTGAGGCCCTTTGGGGCCTGGTGGGCCCGGTGTTCCCTTGCCGCCCTAAAGATTCAAAAATTCATCAATATAATTAATATTCCTATGAATAAATTAGTTCGGCAAGAGAGCGTTGTTTCTCTAACTTTGTTTCTAGATGACGAATCTGTTTAACATTCGGTCACTTCGATTGTTCCAACTTAAACTTACGTCGTTTAGAATAAAACAACGTTAATGCATCGTAATACAATGCTTACATTTCGAAGTTGCGCGTTTAATTAGAAACGATTCCTTTTGTTTCGATAAGACACGACCAACACACTCTTGAGGAACAAAGTGTACATTTTGTACGACGATAAAGACGAACGATGAAGAAATGTTAGCGAAAAGAGACTCACTCCCGGTGGACCAGGAGGTCCTCTCAATCCCGGAACACCCATCAGACCGTCGTGTCCCGGTTCTCCTTTCATTCCAGGACGTCCGGGTAATCCGTCTAGGCCATCGTAGCCGCGGTCACCTTTGCGTCCAGGCGGTCCTGGAGGCCCGGAGAAACCGTCTCTGCCCTGGTTGCAACAATTATCAATGATCCGTTACATTAATCGTTACGTAACTCGATATGCAATCCTAAACTTACTCGAACACCTGGAGCTCCCGGCAAACCCTTCTCTCCTTTCCCACCGGCGGCACCGGGCAATCCGTGATCACCGAGAGGACCTGGCTCTCCCTTCTGCCCGTCGTATCCCATCTCACCCTGTAACGAACAAGCAATTCAAGAATTAATTCAACGTAAAAATGTGAAATTTAATTTTTAAATACCTTATCGCCTTTCTCGCCAGGCTCTCCCGGAGGTCCTGTGATCTCTGTTACCCCTACGAACGGCAACTCGGGCGCAGGTGTGCCCTGAGGTCCAATCTCACCCTTCTGACCTTTGTCACCTTTCGGACCTTGGAAACGAAGACCCATGTTTCCTTTCTCTCCTTTAGGACCTGGGTATCCTTGTGGTCCCTAAATAGTTGATACATTTAATCCCTATAATTAGTGTCTGGATAGTTCGTATCAGGCTGCGGATCTTTATGCATTTCAAAATTCAGGATGTTATAGTTTTTTTTTATTATTGTATCATCATAGAAGATGATATAATAATTTCTCCTCCATTAAGATCGTTGAAGAAGCAATTGAATCGATTTAGTTTCTATCTCTCGCAGTCGTTGCGAACGATTTAAATTTCCCATAAACATCCGCTGACTATCGATGATTGGTTAATACTTACGATTGGACCAATTTCACCTTTGGGACCAGTGAACCCGCGATCTCCTTGAGGCCCCGGTGGACCAGGAGGTCCTCTGACGCCGTCGATACCTGGTTCACCTTTTTGACCGACAGGAAACATCCCAGCGAACGCAGGTTGACCCTTGTCTCCTTTGTGACCCGGAGGACCTTTGAAACCGCGAGGACCTGGCTCGCCAGGAAGTCCTCGAAGACCGGGTTCACCCTAAAAGATGCAAGAACTTGTACAAATGGTAAAGCATTGCCTTGAGGTACAGATGTTCCAGGACCATTCCACGCGAAAATGGACACTTTTTCGAGTAGAATTTCAGATTTTGTTGAAATTTCTATTTAGAATTTAGAGATCGATTTAGAGACCGAAGTCTCAAAAGATCTTTCGATATTAAGTTCTCCTCAATATCGGTAAATATTTACACTTCCCTCAATTTAAACTTGAAAATTTTCTATATTTAACCTTGAAATTTCCCTTAATCTTAAACTAGATGAAATCACAGCTTGAAATTTCCCAGAAAATTCTAAAATCCTTCAAGTTTCGTGTCTTGAAACGTGTATACATTAATCTTAAGTTAATTTACGCACATCGGTTCCATTGCATCCGTCTTGACCTGGAGAACCAGGAGACCCTGGCGGTCCTTGAACTCCAGGGACGCCGTTTATACCAGGAAACCCAGGCATACCCATTTTTCCCTATGGAGATTGCGTTACGATTATTCTTTATTATTATTATTTATTAAATATCAATCAACGTAGCTGCTTCTCAACGAGCTACGACGATACTTACTCTGTCACCAGGGCTCCCACGCGATCCCTGAGGACCAGGATCTCCTTTCTCCCCTTTGGGACCCAGGAGACCTTCCGCTCCAGGAAATCCTCTTTGACCCGTCGGACCTTGCGGACCCATTATACCCGGTGGACCCTGTACAAATCGATAGCGTTAACTCTGTGCTACACCGCGTCGTATCATGGTGTTTGAATAACGTCCATTAGTCGACGACGATTAGTCTACGGATCTTGATACAAATAGAAACTAAATCGGATAGGCGTCAAGATTCGCAGTCGATCGAGTACTCACTCTGGATCCTTTCTCAGCGAAACATTTCGGCACGCAGCAAGCCGATCCCGTGCAATTTTGCGGAGCACGTCCCGGAATCGGCACCGCCGAGTAACTGCTCGGATAATTGTCTCCGCTACCAGCCACGCCGTAGCCTCCTCCTGGACGTTGCCGGTAACCTCCGTGGCCATAAGGACCTCCTAGATTTACTCCGGAGTTCCCAGAGCCACGCGCGTCTCCGGGTGTCCTGTTGTAACTATCTTGATAGCCTCGAGATCGACCGTGGAAATCGCCGGCTCCTTGATTGTAAGGATCGTAGGATCCTTGGTTCTGACCCTCGTTGTAGGTTCCTCGATCTCTGTCGCCTTTAGAAATTAATATTAATCTTTTATTTAACTATTCTTAGGAACGCTCATTTCTATTTTAAGAATAATATTAATTTCTTCTTGATTTCATGGCTTTTCTTCTGACATGGATTTCTGGACAAGTTTTGCATTTCAAAACCCTTTTCAGAAAAGGGAAAAAAACTTTCCTTTCTTCCCAACCCAATATTTCAATTACCGTCGCCATACTGGTGTCCTCCGGACCGACGACCGTATTCGTGGTCGTCGGTTTGTCTGTTATACCCATCGTCGTCGATTCGATCGTCGTCGTAGGTTTCTAAGTTCCGCCTGTCCTCTTCGGAACCTGAAATCCGACAAACAGAAAATATGGAACGTGGAACAAGTATTTAAAGGTATATAAGGCTCAAAGCGTTGGAAGGTAACAAGTACTAATACATTTGCAAGAAATAAAATTGTACATATACAGATCTTGATGCATTTGTGGCTTATAAAAATGCTAGAGTATTAGGAGTATTCATTCAAATTCAATAAAATTTCTTATTCATTTTAGATCTACAAACGCTATTCTCGATGAAAATTGATTTTTATCTGGTACCACTCTGGTATTTCTTCAAATTTCTCGGGAAAAATGAAACTATTTAGATTTATTTACCTTCGTTGTTCGCGAGGAACGGTTTCCACCGCGGCGAAATATTGTAATCGTCATCGCTGTTCGTCGGTTTTCCTATATCGCCTCGTCCTAGTGGCACTACCGGAGGAGGATTGTTCAACCATTGCTGAAACAATTTACAATACCTTACTATTGTTGAAAAAATACGTCTTTCAACAATTTACAATTTCTTACAACGAGGTGTGGTCAAGCATTTATGGCTTATGAAAACGTCTAAAACCTTTCTGAAGGAAGTCTACTAGAGCAGAAAATCGTACAGAAATACAATTTTCATTTCTTTCTTTCTTTCTTTCTTTCTTTCTTTCTTTCTTTCTTTCTTTCTTCGATCTACAAAGAGGCTTTGGTTCCACTTTCTTCAAATTTCTCAGGAAAAATCGAGAACCGTTCTCGGCAAAGTCGATTAGTCAAAGCCTCTCGAGTCTCGCGAAGCCCCTAATCGCGTACGACTTTAGATTACGTCGTCGGGTCCGGAACAATCTCGCTCGTGTTTTCATTGAGCGTTTCGAGGAGAAAAGAAGAAGCAAGACCACTGTGCGGCAAGAGTCGTGGCCGTCGTGAATGCTCACGAAACGGTCCTCAGGGAATCAAAGAGGAACACAGAGTCATTTCGAGGCGATAACGAGCTGCCGACTACTATCTCCCCGCGTTTCCTGTCAGTGCGTGCCATCCCGAAACGTAAAAAGGATAAAACGTGAAAACGGGGACAAGACAATGACTTTCTGCGAAACGGGATGACGCATCCACTGAATCGAGCCAATCTCTGTGTTATGCTCTGCCGCGGGCTGCGCGCCGGACGTCGGACGTCGGATAGAGGCTAGACCAGAGGAGGTAGCGAGCGCTCCGGAGTGCTCCGTCATGTCCAGCTTGTAAAAACAAATTATCACTTCCGAAATTCTGTCCCTTCCGTTTAAAGATTCCGTGTATCGATATTTAACGTTCGAAACGCCAACCATAATTAACCCTTGAACCTCTTAAAGAATACACATACAGGGTGTCCCAAAATTCGTGTAGTTCCCGGAAATGGGAGGTTCCTTGGGTCATTTGAAGCGACATTTTCCTTTACAAAAATGACGTCGGCGGCTTTGTTTAGGAGTTATTAACGAAAAACACGAGCCAATCAGAGCGCGGCTACAGCGGATTGATTCTGGCTCGGCCAATGGCGCCGCCACGCTAAGCGGGACCTGTCGCTGAGTCGGACTCCGTTCTTCGCTGTAGCCGCGCTCTGACTTTGTCCGTGTTTTTCGTTATTAACTCCGAACCTTAAATTTTTAGACCCATTCATCTACAAACTATAGGCTGTCCCAAAATTTGTGTAGTTCCCGGAAATGGGAGGTTCCTTGAGTTATTTGAAGTGACATTTTCCTTTACAAAAATGACGCCGGCGGCTTTGGTTAGGAGTTATTAACGAAAAACACAGACCAATCAGAGCGCGGCTAGAGCAAACGGAGTCCGACTCAGCGACAGGTCCCGCTTAGCGTGGCGGCGCCATTGGCCGAGCCAGAATCAATCCGCTGTAGCCGCGCTCTGATTGGCTCGTGTTTTTCGTTAATAACTCCTAAACAAAGCCGCCGGCGTCATTTTTGTAAAACAAAATGTCGCTTCAAATGAACCAAGAAACCTCCCATTTCCGGGAAGTACACGAATTTTGGGACACCCTGTATAACAAGTAGGCTGCGGATGTTCGTGCAATTTGCAATTTGCAATTCTTCTAAATAGAAGGAAGGTTTAGAAGGAATCGAGTAAAACAAGTTTAAAAATCGTGTTCGATTCTGTCGTATTTAATATTCCAGAAGTTTTAAAACATTTCCAAAAACCATGACTTAATTATTCTGCGCTTCTTGCGGACAGCAGAAATAAAATAAAAATTGAATTCACCCCTTAATAACTTGGTCACGTTAAAATCAACGTTACAGTATTATTAAATTCTTTTAATCTGTTACTGTTTTATGTTTTATGTGTTTCGTCTTTGTAAACGTATTTTACGCGTTAAAATCCGCAGCCCGGTCGCAACAATTGAGAACAATTAGAACACTTGTTTTTGCCTCAAGTGAACGATTTGTGTATTACGAACGGCGCAACTACGGCAATTCCGTTTAAACGAAGCCAGCCTAATTTTCTTATTCCAGATAGGCAGATATCTTTTCGTGAAGACTTGTTCCCTGTATTCTCGGCCGCCTCCGTGAATTCACGATTGCGTAACCAGCGCAGAATCATCTTGGATCTCGGTCGGTCCTTTTAACTTTCTTCGCCTCCTTCGTTCGTTTCTCCCCCTCGAGCCAGCGGTCTTTTATTTTCGTCGCGCGTTCAGCCGATTTAACGATCAACGTTAACCGCGATGCGGGATCGCCTCAATTCGTTCGCCAGGGATTTTTACAATCCCGACGCGTGCCAATAAAATCTCCGTGCCTGTTCGATTAAAAGAATCTAAAAGCTAATCTAACGTGAAAACTGAAATTGTATCTGGCTACCTAAATTCTACCAAACTATATACGAACCTGACACTACCCAGATAGCACCGGGACGTCCGATGGACGTTCAATGTACGTCCGTATCGGAGCTCTGTACGTCGCAAGTCCAAATAAGGTCCATATGTCCGAGATAGGTTCGAGATATGTCCGAAATATGCCCGAGATTCGTCCCAGAAAAAAATGCCCGAAATTTAAGTCCATCAGACATCCTAGGGACGTATGCAACGGACGTCGGCCGTATGGACATAAACTGGGCATAAAACGGACATCCGACGAATGTACGGTGCTACTTGGGTACGTACCCAATACATAAACGTAAACAATAAACCTTGAGTACTGATTGGTAATGGTTCAATAGTTTAATCACTGGAGATACTGGTTCATTCTTTCCTTTCTGTGCATACAGATGAGGAATTATCGGATCGGAAAACTTTTGTTTCTGCTGCTGTTTTTCTCGTATAACCAGAAATTTCTACCACCTTTCTTGCATCAATTTTTACGATATTCCTATCTCATCCAGTAAAGAAAGTTCGTCGAAAAAATTCGAGGTTTCTCATTTTTCATCATGGATGATCCATGGGTCGATAGTTATTTTCGGTGATTAGATAGATTTTTAAAGTAGCCATGTATAGTTGAACGGTTCCCAATGTTTTTCGCAAGTTAGCGCTGCCATGATTAGCGAACAGTGGTCACGGTGCCGTAGGTGGCGCGTACCACCATTATTACGTAATTAGTGGTTACTTGGTCGTGATGCCACCTATTTAGTCGGTGCACGCAATATGGCGGCGCGGCGTAACCCATTCAAGAACACCGGAGATCACTCGACGTTAAACGTTTACGTATCATTTTGTAACCGTTGCTCCTTCGGGCATGGGAACGCAGATATATGTCGTCTCCTTCCTCGAATCTACCGGACGACGCACGACGTAAGGGCAACGCGAAAACTAATCGGAGAGATGTATAAATTTCGATTAGCTATTCGCGAGGGAAGGTTTAAAAAAAAACCGTCTCAAGTAGAAAAATCTAGGTGCACGGTAGTGCACCAGCCAAGTTCTCGCACTACCTCCTTTTACACGAAACAACTTGACCGTTTTTTAGAGGTTTGTAACTCGGAACTGGAGGCAGATGGAGAGATGTAATTTCGTACACTTGTTAAGTGCTATCATGTCTCAATATTGGCAAAACATTAATCTTCCAACATTAGTAGGTTCCGAGATATAGGACCACAAAAATCGCTAAATTTGTCACTGACTGACTGACTGACAGATCATCAAAAGCTTTTGGGTACTTCCCATTGACCTAGAAGCTTGAAATTTGAAACACAGGTCCACCATAACACGCAACGAAAGCAATAATTATCAAAGTTTGAAATTTTACTATTTTTTATTTAAAAAAAAATTTTTTTCTTTTTAAATTGAATTTAACCATGGACTCTTGTACAAATTAGAACTTGTAAAACCAAAGTTTGAAATAATGAACTTTGAAATTTTACACCTTAAAAAAAGCGTAACCTAATTGGTGGTACAGCTTAAAAAATGGCTGTATCTCGGGAACGGTGCTTCCTACCGCGAAAATAAAGAAATTTTCAGAAGGCCGTATCCAAAGCACATAGTGTATGCCGAATAGGGATTGCAATCCCGCGTCATTTTCAATCCCGCGGGATTGATG
>CM052339.1:11687540-11721482 GCA_028455595.1 Lasioglossum vierecki | reverse complement strand
GCGTCGCCCAGCCGTGCAACCGCGCAGCCGCGCAGGGAAGAAATTGAGGCTCGTAATGCCGCAGACCGATAAGAGGAGTATGCGCGAGGCATGTTTAACAATAGTTAAACATGTTCCGCCTCGCCAACACCGCCATTGTTGGTTCACCTTTATCACGCGGACGTTCGAGATCGCGATCTTATTGCGGCGGGAGGGAAACGTTGTTCTTACATACGAGAAGCGGGCCAGTCCGTTCAACCCGTGCAATTTGCACAGGTATTCTAGTTTTAGTCTATTTTAAAATGTATCGTCGATAGATTGTGTTCGATCCGCGGTTTCGGTCCACGATGTATCCAGTATGCTGGCTTCCAGTAATCGCAGGAAAAAGAACCTCCGACCGAGTACAGTTACAGCGGATCTGGTTCCGAAAAGAAGCTGTTTACAACACCGTTTCACACTAAATTCGACATCGTAGATCCAGGAACCTCGACGCGGCGCGAGCGCACAGCTAGCATAAATATTTGGACCCGTGGGTCTCGTAAACGTCCGCCATTCAGTGGAAACGGCCGACACATATGCTGAAACTTTGCTTCTCACGATTTCATCTACAAGATTACTCGAAAAGTTCCGCAGCATGAGAAATCGTGTCTCCGAGGCACCGCAGTGTTTCTTTCAAAGAAGTTCCGGATTTTTTGCAGAGATCGATTCCGCGACCGAATATTCTCGAATAATTCACAGACGTCCGTGCAAATAATTAGCTGGAACGTTCGTGAATTTTTTCGTAATTTTTTATCAAGCAGAGCAGAAGAAATATACAGCACAATTCCGACCCAGACAATCCGACTGGGGTTCGTGTCGCAATTTTGTGCTGCCGCGCGCCAGTTGTTTTTTAAAATTGATCTTCCAACGAAAAATTTTGAAATAATTCAGAGTCGTCCATGGTATTAGTAATCCAGTCGGCAGGTCGAAAAAAGGCGTCTACCTGGGAAATATTCCGAAATCAATGAAATTTTCACGTCATTTAGGGATACTCTGGGGTGTCGAATCTCAGTTTTCGACCTCGAGGACCCTGTGCTAACTTGGGGAGGGGGAAAAACCACGATTTTTATTAGCTTGTTTTGGTTTTTCGCCTATTACTCAAAAACTGTGGGTCCTCAGAACTTTTGTTTTTCATTTTTGGAAAGAGCATTAAATTTCCTTCAAATTTCATTGGTTAGGGTTTTTGGAGAGAGTTTTGTTACGTATTTCTCAAATTCGCCTTCTTTTTTTATTCTTAATATGTACGTATATTGCTATTAAACATAACACCAACAAAAATATAAAAACGCTTGAATCCACTCGGTTGAAGTAAATAAATTGTGCTGTCCTCCCCAATTAAAAGTAAAAATGTAAGTAGTATGAAGATAATATATAGATATGTTGAAAAACTAAAGTTATGAGCCAAGAACTTGCAATTTCCTGCTAAATGTCACAATGCGTGGCTCAAAATGTCATTTTGAGAAACATTTCCTAATTTTGAACGCCTGTCTCTCGGTGCCTATTGGGTCAAAAGAAAAAGATTGACAGGGAAATTTGAAGGAAATTTAATGCTCTTTCCAAAAATGAAAAACAAAAGTTCTGAGGACTCACAGTTTTTGAGTAATAGGCGAAAAACCAAAACAAGCTAATAAAAATCGTGGTTTTTCCCCCCTCCCCAAGTTACACAGGGTCCTCGAGGTTAGATTCGACATAAATTCGACACCCCAGAGTATCCCTAAATGACGTGTCAAAATTTCATTGAGTTCGGAATACTTTCCAGGTAAAAGTACCTGGCGACTGGACTATAGCTGGAACGTACGTGAATTTTGCGGGGAGGCGACGCGACGGTGGATAGTAAACGCGTTACACTCGCCTATTCGATCAACGGCAAAGGCGCGTTAAACGAGACGACTGATTGCGAGTACTACGTTACGCGTTATGATTGGTAATCTGCATCGGGAACGAAGCGCGCCACTTAAGCTAAGAAGAGTGTCCTTGTTCCGCAGAAGTCTGCGTTACGAATATGTGACACAGAGTCATCGTTCAAATGTCAACTTCAATTTGCGAAGACAGTCGTCGCACCGCACAGCGGGCTGGATCGAGAAATTTAGTGACACTTGACGAAAAAACAGACCTTATATTAATATCTAATAAATGTACATCCAGCTTCCTAAATGTCCATCAACATCGAAGCTGAATAGATTAATGTTTCTCCACAAAAACTATAGTTACGTAATATTAATTCACAAAGATAGACATTTTTCATCGAAAAATTGCTTCTTTTCATCGAGGTATACTGATTACCCTATTCAATATTTCTTCTGGCTCTCTTGTGCAAATTAAAAACAGTCATTTGGGGTAACATTGGGGTTAATTATGAAAAATATTAAAATTTTCATAAAAATAAAGATTTACGTATTCCATAAAACATTACATGTATGAAATGTAAATATAAAATACATATTTAGTAAGTCAAAAGTTTGAAGGATTATACTTAAACAATTTTATTTTAATAAAAAATATCAATGAAAATTAATTAAAAATTATTGTTTAACAAAATAAAAAAATGTTTTTTTGTTAGCAGTTAAAATTGACTATTTTTTAAAGGTAAATTTTAGTACAAATATGACAATATTTTATTTACTTAGATTTTGTACAGGCGATATTTAAATATGTACTATAATAGAGAAGCTCACTAAAAAAATTTCTCAAAGAAACATATTTATACGTTTAATTTTTCTAATTGAAAAAAGTTTGCACCAGTCATTTTGACTGGTCTGGTAGTTCCAGTGTTAATTAGCCTTCTTCTAAGGAACCTGTAACAAATACATGTACGCGAAATTTACCGTGAAAAATGTTTCGTTCCGCCAAAAACAATTTCCAAATTTTTAAAATATCTCTACGCTATTAATTAATACATATGCACGCGGCTGAAAGACTTGCAGCGATATCTACTTACGTTAAAAGTTAGTCTGCACATGCGAGAGAGCCTATCGGCAGGAATTTCGTTTGTTTTCGGCGCGCGGCGATCGAAGGGATCGATAGAAGACGAAACACGTCGAAACGACGAAACGAGCCGACATAGCTGCCCGATCGAAAGAAAAAAAAAACGAGAGAGGAGAGCGAAGGTACGCGGAACGGGCCACAATATTTTATGCAAGTCCGTCAATCAATTCTTTTTTGTTCCGGTCGGAACGCTTCTTTCGGACGATGGCCGCTCGGTCATCGAAGAAAGTGGCCCGGAGAAAAAAAGGTAGTAAAAGACGATGATGATTCACGGAACAGTATGCTATACTATACTCCGGGACGAAAAGATAGCAGACTTTGAAACGAATATAATTTCTGGTTTAGCAAGCATTAGAAATTCAATGGTGCGATCATTTCATGTTTTCATTCCTAGAACTCCGTAGGAGTAAATATTGTTAACGATAGTCTTTAGTTTATTCTACCAAATGAGAAAAAAGAAAACGGACGGTGTTACCCCGTACCTTTTGTTGTCCCGGAGCTGCCCGGAGCTGCCCGGAACTGACCGGAGCGTAATCTCCACGTTTCGACGACGCGCGGTCAGTTTACATAACGAAAGGACAATCCGTATCCTCTTGATGCTTATCCACTTACACACGAAGCTCCGTATCGCTTTATCACTTTTTTTGCCGGCGGACTTTTAGCAGATTTCCTTTTCCAGTCGCGTCTTCGGCGACGGAGCTCCTCGTAACCCGACACCCGAGTTTGCTGTTCGAGACAACAACCATGCAGGCACCGGCCGCGTCTGCATTTGCCGACTCGAATTATACCAACCAGCGAACCAACTGCTCGTAATATTTTCTAGGATCAGCTCGTGCTTCTCGATCCAACGCATTCGCTCACCTCGCGCAGCTTTTCTGCAATTTGATTAACGAAACAATCTTTTTCCATGCGGTCGCAGCTTCACCGGATCAATATCCGTGCTTTCTTTCGCGTTTTTCGTCCTCGCGACGACCGGATCAAGCTGCCTGCAATAATTTTCGTTTAACGTTGCAAAAGCGTTCGCAATCTGAAATCTCATTCGCACAAGTTTTTCCGAGTAATTTTCGCGGGCTATAACCGCACTTCCACCGTAACGTTGGACACCCTGTATATATAGCAACAATTTGCTAACGAATCCGCTTGACCAGCGTCATCTAGTCGAGCCGAGGTCGCTTAGTATTACCGCACATTATGCAGATTCCATAGACCACCTCCTCTTCTTCGTCTGCAGTCTACGACGCGCCGCACAGTCCCCGCAACGGTTTCACCCCGATTTCGTACTTCCCTTCTTTCGGAATTATCGATCGCAGCGGAAACTACCTCAGACGAAACTTGTAGATCTGCACGACCTGCATCTTTTATGTCGTATACATTTTTCTCGTAGAACAAAAGGTTTCCGAGAAAATTGAGAAAAAAGTAGTCGAGTCAAACGAATGAAACATTAAAATAATCAATTTAACTTAAGCTCGTGAAATCGTTTCTCTTGGATATCTCCTAAATTATTGACCGTATCGAAATATATGTATATGTTAAAGAAAACTTGTAGATCTGCGCGATCTGCATCTTTTCGTATCACAAACGATTCTCGAGAAAATTGAAATTCGAAAACGTGTAGTTTTCGTTTCGAACTCGAGCGAATTACTCGCGAATTTCGTTTTCCACCGGACGCATTAAAGTGAAATAGATGATTAACGACAACATTTCCATATTTATCGTACGCGTAATAAATGAGGGATAATGACGATCGAAATTACAAAGAGCCGCCGACAAAGCAGCACTCTCCCATCGATACATTTAATTATCGATAAAAATTCGATTCTGTGCTTGTAGTCGCGAGTATAAATGGGTTAATGCTGGTAAACTGCTGCGAGAAAGTTCGGATGATTTCGGCACACCTTCGATATACCGGTCTCGGACCGAATTGCACCGAATCGCACCGACTCGGACCGGTCCTGGCCAATCTCTGCCCCGAATTGCATAAAGCGCATACATAAACCGATGTCTGGCACCAAGTGTCACAATTAATCGTGCGTGTAATCTCGTCATGTTTTTTTCTTCTCCGTTACACCTCAAGCTTAAACGAACTCCGAGAATCTTAAATGTCACGCACAGCGTTTCATAATGCTCCGTTAAATTAACGGCTCTGCCAACCAAAAATATTATAAAATGATGCTGTGAAAAACTATTACGAGTTGCGTACACGAATTATGTACGCCCTTTTCTACCGTTACACAGTGCGGCATGCAATGGACAAAAATCAAAATAATCATGGTTCGATTCTAATCTAATTATCCAACAACATCATCAGTAAGTAAGTAAGGAATGTGTATGTAAAAAGTAGTATCCAAGAAAATTAATAGGGAATCAGTAACAGCCAAGAGTTTATTGTAGTATAAATACTAAAAAATTAGATTACTCGTGCCCTAATTGCTCTTTTAGGTTAGTTTTTGTTTTAAACTGTTTGTTACAACTTAGCTATGGAGAATTTGACCATAGGTATGCATAATTTTAACTGGCAATTTAGGAATTGCGTTTTTTCCTTAAAATGCAATTTAAAATAAAACGGTTCAAAACATCCTATAATTTTGGCTGTTCTGTATCAACAAGATGTTGTAGTATATTGCTGTATAATTTTTTCCTGCGATAAATTTCAAGACTCGATGTTATTTAATTTTTGTTAGAGTATATAAAGTAAATAATTATGCATTATAGTAGATATAATTATATTCAACCATATAATGAAAAAATATTTCCAACAAAAGTTGTACAGTATACATGACAACAAATTGCAATAACAGCTAATCATAAAAGACTCCTCATTAAAAAAAAATAGAATAAACTTTTTTACTAATGGAACCTTATATTTCCGGTGCATTAATCGATGCATCTTTGTATTCCCTTTAAAAAATGATTAAGGTACTTACAAGGAGAGTGCAAGGACGTTGTCACACCAATTTAGTTGAGACTCTGTATACTTATAGATCTCGATCACCCATTTACGAATATATATCATTATAGACGCTACACTCAATAGTTTTTCAGATATTCATAAACAAAGTTCTTAAGTGGTATACAACGAGACTTCCACCCGGTGGGCTAGGGTTCGATTCTCGTTCGGTGAAAATTTTTTTTTTCATATTTATTTATATTATTTATTCGCTGTGTAACATTGACTTGTCTGTATGAGATTGCACATATTTATTACAAGCTGAAGAACAAAAGGATTAATAAATTATAAATAAATTCGCTGTGTAACATTAACTTGTTTGTTAGATATTGCACATTTATTTATATACAAGTTAAAGAACATACGTATTAATAAATTATAAATAAATTAGCCGAAATTAATTCGTTATATATCTCTAAAATAAATATTCGTTGTATACTTCCTCTACAATAGCAGATTTAAGGAGTAATGTAAGAACTTTGTTTATGAATATCTGAAAAACTATTGAGTGTTAGCGTCTATAATGGTATATATTCGTAAATGGGAGATCGAGATCTATAAGTATAAAGAGTCTCAACTAAATCGGTGTGACAACGTCCTTGCACTCTCCTTGTTAGGTAAAAAATTGTTATTTTAGAGATTATGATTTTTGTCTCGAATGTCCATTTACATGCCGCACTGTGCGTTCTGCCGAATAAAAACTTAAGAAGAAAATTTATAAACTGTCTAACTGAAAGCGCAAACGCGTGTGAATTTTTTCCGAATTTTCTTATCTGGTAATCTTCTCGATCCTCGCCGCCCCACGTTACGTCATTTCGATGTCGGAAACCGAGACACGTTACATATTTGGAAGATGTTGTTGCTCGAGGTCGACACGCGAAAATTAAAATCACTGGGACGACACTGACGAAACTTTCTTATTGTAAGGGGACATGTCAGTTGCAAGTTGCACATTGCACTGAAAAGTCAACGAACAATGCGAATGCTAATTCACATCAATTTAAAAAATTGCTGAACAAAATGGGTAGTAGAAGAAAGCCGAAAAAGATTCTGAAAATGACGAAGACACCTTGACACGCGATTGGAAACAAGGTGACTCGTCGCAGCCAATCACGTGGGAGGCGTTAAACTGCTGCATTAATGCAAGAGGTGACCTTGATTCTACAATGTAATCCTGGATTGTGGGCGGCTATGCAGAAGTGCAGTTTCGCTTATTGTCGTCGAGATTTTTCAAACGAAAGAGAAATAAAAACACGTGTTATAGACATTCAAGTTAGCATATTTGTACATATCTGTTGGGTTGGGAAGAGAGTTCGCGCGCGTGTAGCGTGATCAAATTAATTAAGGGTTGAAAATAAAATGAAGGTGTTAGGTTCATACGTTGATGCGTTCATAGGTTCGTTGAACAACACGAGAAATTGGCAGAAAGTAATGGAACAGAATGGAAAATATGTTATCGAATAAATCCATGTATTTCAGCTCTCAATTTTCATTTGCATCTATTTTCTGACGTGACTTTCTCCCATGTAAAATCCAATATAATTGAGCGCACGGTGCGGCGCGTAGGCGGATTAAGTAAACGTTTGGTTGGTGGTGAACCCGGTCTGGTATCGTGAAATATTTTTGCAAGCTATCTCGAGAGATCCCCTGACACACGCCGGTGATCCTATTAATCCGGTTATAAAGAAAGAAAAACAGATCTCCGTGATGTAATCGTTCCAGCTTCCTTCTGGATATTTTCACTTCTGTGTGTGTGTGTGTGTGTGTGTGTGTGTGTTCGACTTTGAACAGGCTTTTTTAACACCGAGTTCACGGAGCTCTGGAAATAACTGTTTCACATTATGTATTTTTTAAGCACGCGTCTATCCAAATTTTTCTACATAATTCCTCATCTTTACGATCGCGACAAGTACGGAGCACTTTGGACAAAAACAAAAAAAATACACGAGTGCGTGTTTTAAAGTGTAATAGAAGATTCGACGAGATCGATAAACATTTTCTAACGTTATCGTTTGATTTCAGGGCTGCAAGGACTCGTACAAATGCAATTGCACGGGGATAAAAGGTAATCCGGGTTTTCCTGGAATTCCTGGGCCGCAAGGACCGGAAGGACTTCCGGGAGATATTGGTCCCGACGGTCCCGCTGGTCCGGAGGGCGAGAAAGGAGCCGGCGGAGAGCATGGCGGTACCGGAGAGAAGGGCTACAGGGTAAGTCAGCAATTCGATCTGCGATTCATTCGTTTACTAGATTCGCCCGAATTCGACAAATTCAACGATCAGCTGTATGTGGATGACATTTCGAAAATGTCTGTATTCTATAAACTTGTACAAATTCAGAACAGATTTAATTCCATGCGCGTAAAAACGATTCCGTAGAATAAAAATCATTCAGATCGAAAGATACGTCTCGTTTTCGGAATTAAAGTTACCTCGGAAGTTAAGAAAAAATATTATCGCTGTACAAAATCGATAGATAAATATTGTAGCATCCTGCACGCTTGAAAATGAAAAATTAGCGGCGCAAGGGAGGATAGTCCCTAGTAGCACAAAAATATTCGATAAATATTTTTTTCAAATATTGGAAAAATATTTTTTAAGCCACATTTTTTCATATGAGAAAAATATTGAATATAATATAAATTGAATGTTTAAAATATATAAGCTAAATATTCAGAGAATATAAAGTAGATATTTAAAAAATATAAAGTAAATATTTTAAAAAATGTGAACTTTCCCTAGTAGCACAGAAATATTGAATACATATTTTTTTCGAAAATTGGAAAAATATTTTTTTAAATATTGTATACATGTTCAAGAAATTTAAATTGACTGTTTAGAAAATACAAGCTAAATATTCAGAGAATATAAAAAACGTGGTAAAATAGATATTTAACAAAATATTAGCCAAATATTCAGCGAATATAGAGTAGATATTTAAAAAATATAAAGTAAATTTTTTAAAAAATGTGCATTCATGGCAAAGAACAGTATCCCTGGCGGATAATTGTCCCTGAGCAGACCCGTGTTGCGGACAATTATCGATAAAATACTATACTTCTAATATGAAATAAAGATCCATATAACATTCAGAAGAAAAATATTTTTCTCGTAACATGAAATAGATATTTCCTGTATATTTAAAAAGAAATATTTGTTACTTAATATAAAATAAATATTGTATGTATATTTAAATATTAAGAAGAGATTGAATCTCTTTTTAATATTATATGATTATGTATACAATATTTTGTGCTACTAGGGGTATTTACTATCGTAGAGAGCAAGTGTCCTCTGAATCATACATATTTTGAAGAAAACGTTGCGTGAAATCATCCGAGGACCTTGGGCCAGCCCGCGCGTAAACGTATACTCTGCCGGAGCGATTAGGGTTGTTATTGCGTTACCCGGTCGAAGAAAAAAAAGCTAAGCGTGCAAGCAAACGTTGTTCCCGGTCCGTCGCAACGGTTGACGAGGATACCGATTGTCGTTCGCGTTTCTTCCGTTCGTTCTTGACGCGTCGCGCCGCGCCGCGAAGGGGGGATGACAACAACAAAAAATGAAAAATGAAAACACAGTTGTCCATGGCGTCACCGGCCGGAATCAGAACATTTCCAAATGCGGAGGAAGACGAACGGCGGCGTGCGATCCGGACAAGAGAGAATTGCCTGCGGACTCCCACGAAGCCCGCCCGCACTATACCGCGCCGCGCCGAACTATACGTCTTTCGCAACTCGATTTACTCGATCCTCACCCCTCTCGGCCGAGGTGACGCGGCCGGAGAGAACGACGATAGTCCTCGATAATAGATCGAGATAATCCTGCATGAATTTCTCCTCCGAAAATGTTTGTACCGATGGAAATGTACCGGAACCGGACTCCAACGAATTCAAACGTGAAAAATCGATTTTCGATTTTCGAGGTCATTACAGTAACTTCCCTATAAAATCGGGAAGTTAATAAGTATAAGAATCATACGGACTCGCTGGGGAAAGAAATTTCAGGTGGAATTAATAACGGACTCGTTGAGGATGGTGGTTCGGTATAATTACCGAAATGCAACACTTTCGAGTTGGGGTGGAAAGTTAGGTTAGGAGGAGCGGGCAGACGCACAGTGGGCTGGATCGAAAATTTTAGTGACATTTTGCCAGGAAATAAACTTTCACATATCGATGTATAATCAGTTGGTATTGTCTTTCGAATGTCCGCTGACCTCAAAAATGGAAGAATGAATAAAATTAAATGAAAATTGTAGTTGTACCAAGCTTTGAAAGTCGAACGTTTTAGAATCTACGTTTGAATACTACGAATCTACTACGAATCTACGATATTTTCACGATTCTGTTCAAGATTTCAGACCCGTTTTTTTCTATAGTAAAGAGCATTATTTTCTGTTAAGAAACTATATTTTTAGTTACGATTATTATATACAATGTATTAAAAATTTAATGTTCAATGTAGGACAGAAAAATGTCAAAATTTTTACAATTAACAGGCAATATCTTTTTATACCCGTTAGAACCCGCGTTCGGACAAATCACAATGTTTTCAGGACACTTTCCTTTACATAATGTGTAAAAATCTCGTCCACCTTCGTCCACCTCTCTGAATTATTAACGTTTAAAGTTAGTAATGTCAGGTTATTTCGCATGCGTGAAATAACATAAAATATATTTATTAATAATAAATAAAATATTATAAAATTATAATATAATATTATTATTATTATATTATTATATTATTATTTAATATTATTTTTTATATATATAATTATTAATTATATATAAAATTATTTCTCAATATTTGTCGTAAACCCAAATATTTGTCGTAACACACAAATACATTTAGATATATTTTATTTCCATTTGTTTATAAGTTATCAGTTTTAGTTATTAGTTTATAAGTTATTAGTTTCTATTAACGGAACATTCCTATTCAATGCTTTTACTTTGATCTCTGTGTTATTTCTTTTGTTTTATATATATTTTTATGTTATTATATTTTTAATTTTTTATAATATTAAAATCATAAACACTAATAAGCAGCAGATTATTTATAGATTTAAACCTTATACTAAACCAAAGAATAATTCTTTTCCGTATGTCTGAATCTCCCAAAAAGTAAATTAATAAATTATATTGACATTCTTTTTGTCCATAATTAAAAATGACGTCTTTGATAATATCTACTACTTGTTAAATCATTCTGTGTTACATAGATTCATTACTAACTTCGTTGCATATTATATTTAATTATAAATCACTCAAAATATATTGTTTAATTAACAAAAACCAACTAAATGTTGTAAAAACTTAATAATTATTAATATTTTATACAACTGTAAACATATCAATTGATAAATATAGAGAAATAGGCGATTTAGAGTTTTGTCCAGCTAAAAAGGCTGTTTTGCACACTGTGCAACTGTGAGACGCTGCGCTTGAAAATTGCACGATAGGGGATAGTAGGGGATAGTAGTGGGAATATGGCACAGTTCTCTGCGCTTTGGGTTAATGATTCGGCCCGGTTCGAGAATGTGGGCGTTAATGATAAATTACAGCATCTCACGTTCCTCTGGCATTTGGCATTGATCCCTATCTACGTAACGATTACCCAGATATAACACATTACGTGGATACCCACGTGCGACTCGGTTTTTCCAACTGGACCGATGAGAGGATCGTCTGCGTCTCGTTGTCTCGTTATCAGGATTGGCACGAATTATCGCTGGAACCGCGCGCTCGGCCCTTCCTGTTGCAATCACGCTCCGAGATTGCTTCACGTATCCCTAGAAACCATTGCTTCTCGTGGCTTCCACATGCGCGCGCCCATAATAATAATAATACCCGATTGCCGAATGCCGAATTCAATAATAAATTCAAGTCGACTACACAACAAGTTCGGCATAAATTGTTATTTAAATGAAATTTTTGCACAACTGAGGAAGAGGAAGAATTTTTACAATTTTACCAGGTTTTTTTAAATATCCGAGACCACTTTCGACGGACAAAGACGATTTTGAAATTGAAATTTGTGTATACAGGACGTGGAATGTTCGTTTTGCTCGGTTCGCTTCGACGAAGTAGGGTATCTAAGCTCCGATAAAGAAATCTCTGTTTCACCGTCGTTACGCCTCTCTTTGTCGCCTCTATTCCATCCTATCCTCCTATCCTCCTCCGATACACATACATGGGTATTACGTGCCATTAACCCTTCGTGACATTCGCACTTTGAACCACTCTCCCGGCCGCCGCGCCGGCCGGCCGGCTCGGGGACACGGAATGGAACATCTTCAAAAGTATTCACCGTGTCGAAAAATGTGTCAAACTAAATTTGTAGATCCGGACAGGCCGCGTCTTTTATGTCCTATGACTTTTTTTCGTAGAACCAACGGTTTTCGAGAAAATTGAGAAAAAGTAGCAAGGGTTGCGATAAGATGATTGAAGAACTCTTGAGAGAAAGAGGGATGGGGTACAGAAAGTGCATAAATACTGTATACACTTCCGAGTACACATTCCTCCTACGGGGACGTGATGTTTACGAAGCATGTACCATACACATATACGCTCGTTCATTTTGCAGTGCGATCGCATTACAAAGTCTTTAGTTCTTAGTAATCTCTCTCTCTCTCGTATCTTGGCGTTGAGTACACAAAGCATACACGCGTACAATGTGCTTTATACACGCATACAAAGTACATAAATCTAAATTGTTGATACGCGGAGAGGCTGGTTGTTTATTATACACTTCTGATTACTATTACTACTACTCTGTAGCGAGATACTAAGTAAATTAAAAGTAAGTGCAATTTGAATCGCGGGGAAATAATGTTAATGCTGTATTAATTTTCGAAAAATGTGACAAAATTACAAAGAATTCTAATAAAATCGAATAACTGGTAAATAGTAATTTGGGATCCCTCTCGGTTCCAGCAAATGGACTTTACAAATAGCCTCGTTTTTACTAAATTTTCGAGACAAAATATTGCTGAACAAAAAAACAAAAGAAACCGATGTAATTGTATTGATGTAAAATTTCGTTGAGAAATCTAAAGCTGGGCTGTCCGCGACCTCACATTAATGATAATAATAATAATAATAAATAGAAATGAAGAGTGTACAAAGGGTAGAGTTTTTACATCGCGCATCGTGAAAGAATTGTTGCTCGTTGAAAATGGAAACGATTTAACTTACTCGGAGAAAATATTGTTTGAATCTCTGCCGGAGACGTTATAGGGGAAGAGTGCGGGGTGGGGGGAGCAGGAGGACAGGGGGCAGACAGAGCGTATCGGAATATGAGATCGGTGGACATCCGGTTCCACGTTGCTGGCCGCATAGAATGATCTGTCAATGGGAAGTGCGTTATCGCAATACGCGTGGTATGCTATCCTCTTTTCTTCGTTGTTCTCCCTCTTTCGGTTTCGTTCTACGCGTGCGTTTAATGGGACGACCTAATTTCGCGAAACTGCAATCTTAATCGCGGGGGGAAATTGATCTGGAAGTTTCTACACACCACTGACGCGCGTTCAACTTCTTAATACATCAATCTTTCTCAATGTTGGCAATGTTTCCCTTTCCTTTCCGTTTTCCCTTATCTCTTATTGTTAGACTCGAAGATCTTGCTGCGAAAGAATAATGCATCGATTGCAAGAAATAGATGTCAAATCGAATGTTGTTTCTTTCGTTAACCATTTGAATCGAGGAGCGATTCGAATATAGCGACGCACAGTGGGGTATATGCCCGATTTCAGCGGTCATGAAGCAATTTTAAAAATTTTACATAAATTGAAAATTTGTTATGGCTTGAGTTAGTTGAATGTCTGAGGAACAATCTCCCTTCATTCGTTTTCCCATTCATGCATCCGTTAAGTACTGAAATTTGTCAACCAATTCACCTATTAGTAAATTTTACTTTATTCACATACACTAACAGATTTTTGTTGCATATACGTTTTTTTAGCTAAGTATAGGGTACACTTTTAAAAGAAATTCACTTTTTACTATATACATTTGTGTAATTATTAATATTTAAAGATAACTAACGATGAGTCACTTTCTTGATGATTCTAAAACTTTGGTAATGATTTTGTTATACTTCCCGGTGCGACCCGGTGTTCATTTCTCTGCCATTGTATTCTTTGAAGTCTTCTGATTAAGATGCCAGAAAAATTGGAACTGACTACGTCTGCTTTCGTGTTTTATAGTTGATTTACGAAAAAATGGCCATCACGCGCTCGTGAAAATCGCAACATTTCTCACATCCTGTATGTATTTTTTAGATATGTAGAACTCTCTATTGTAAATACATACTTTTCGTTATGGCTATATATTTAAAACACATGTTCTTTATAATAAGTATTTTAAAAAGATATTTTAAATGTAAATGATTATACTTTTCGATAGTGTGCATAAAATAGACGAATAACATAAAAATATTGATTAGTCTTTGTAATAACAATTCTAAAGAGATATTTTAATTGTAAATGATTATACTTGTCGAAAGTGGACATAAAATAGACGAATGACGTTAAAATATTGATTATTATCCGTACTACTTGATTGAAAAATTACTACAAACTTTATAATCTGATATGCTCCTCTTTATGGACAAATTTTGCACTCAAAACATCCCTTTCAGTAAAAACGGCATACAGTACAACAAGTAGAAATCTCAAGCTTTAAAATGGTTCTTTTTTTCATCAACTTTAGATAAATTTGAGCAAAGTTACAGCAGTTTCAATATTGAGCAAATTTTGAATTTGCTGTGGCCGCTGAAATCGGGCGAATACCCCACTGTGCGACGTCTCGAATTTTAAATCTCAATTTAACTGCAACTTTGAATTTTGCTGTAATGTAAGAAATGCAAGGCGATTTTCTAGTTATTAACGAGAGGCGATTTTTATTTACGGCCAGGATATTTGCTCGCAAGAAAATGTTGAACCGATTCCACCAATGTTTCCACCAATGTGTCGTTTTTATGAGATGAAATAGAATAGGATTGATTCGGTTTATGTTATGAACACTTGTGTACTTGTTTAATCTCGAGGGTATTTACGCTATTTCTGTAGATCGCGCGCTCTACGAGATACGAAATACGAAATACGAAATACGAAATACGAAATACGAAATTTAGTTGCCAGAAACTGCGAAGTATTCGATTAAAACGATGCGCCGTTGATTGTGGAACGGAAACGTTTCTCACCCCCGCACTCGGCGATACGAGAGGACGAACGAGCGCGTAGGACTCCGCTGCGCCGCGTGTATCCGTTTCGTGGCCGTTATCAGCTTTCGATGTCCCTTATCGCCCGTGAAATGTACCGGCAAATCAACAATGCGTCGATAACGAATTCGAAATGATTAGTTAGATTTTCGATAGATCTCGGTTTACGCGGCAACAATCGTGGTCCGCATTTTTCATTCCGTTTCGCGTTATCGGTTATGGCGCATGCCGGACGCCCAACGGTGCACAGCGTGCTACGGTGTTTTCTGTTCCAGCGACTACGTTGCTTCGAGAATAACAGTTTTCGTTAACGAAAATAATTTGAGCCGTTTAATAAATAGCTTGACCAATTAATAGGTTGATTTTTCTCTTCAATCGAAAATCGACTGACAGATTCGATAGTAAAGCAATCCTCTTAGCATCTCGAGAACATTCAAGCCATTCGATCGACTTTTTTTATATAAACGGTTTTAGTAATTAAGTTAGTTTAGTTTGACGTTCGAACGTTTCAATTTACGCGATGAAGTAACGCGAGACTATTTTCGTGTGTTACGGCATGTATCCTCGATCGGGCACGTTTCTTGGAAGTTGTGTAACGACTTGCCAGCGAGCTGATAAAGCTGCTCCTTTTTTTATGCGTATTCTAAAGTTTAGATTCGTGTGCGTAATCGCGCGCCAGATAAGTGCGTTCTGCGTAACGGAAGATCGTCTCGCGGACACCAGAATTTTCCACTGTAGCTTCAGACATTTCTATGCGTTTGCAGAAATATGCAATTTTACCACGTGCTTTTTTATTTCGGAACTGGAGAACCGTTAAAGTCATTTAAATGACAGAGACGCAGGGGACAAATTATGATGCATGATATCTTCGAAACTATTCATCATCGCGTTGAAAAATACGTTAGACGAAACCTGCACATCTGGTCAGGCCGCGCCTTTTATGTCCTATTACCTTTTTTCGCAGAACGAACGGTTTTCGTTTTCGTTTTCGAGAAAATTCAGAAAAACCTCGAACCAACTGAAGGAAATATTAAAATCATCAAAGCTGACTCAATCAAAGCTGATTCAATCGTTTTTCTCGAATATCTTCGAAATTATTTATCGTTATTTATCGTGTCGAAAAATGTGTTGCAGAAAATCTGTAGATCTTCAAATTCTGCATCTTTTATGTGGTATGACTTCTTCTCGTGTGACGAACGGTTTTCGAGATTTTTGTTAAATAAACTAACCACTTCATTCTATTTGTTCTACCCGGAAGAAAATTGCTATCTGCAAATTCACTGATAGACTGGATTCCGCAGTTTTCAGAGATCAGGAAACGTTCGATTGCTGCGAAACCGATTAGATGGCCTCACAGCGAATCAAGGGTGCGATGTTATAATCGTTTCTGCTCAATTACAGATGCACCATGCTCGCGCAAATGTGTTATTATACATACATATATATGTACATACATGTAGTAGGCGGCAATCGCGTAGCCATGAAGCCGATTCTTTTTATAAACGCGCTGGTCTGTCATTGAGGATATTAATGTAAATAATACACATTGTTGACGCGTTTGCGGAACTCGTAAATGCGAAATCGCATGCGTACCAATGTTATATTGATTTTACGGTTGTTCAAAATTTATCGGGTTCCGGATCTCGGCTAACATATTTTATTGCCACGTTGTTTCTTTACAATTTCTGTTTTCCTTTCAGGGCGATCAAGGTATACAAGGATTTCCCGGTTCTCCCGGACTCTCGGTTCGTATGAACATTAATAAACACTAATTATTAGAATTTCTCAATTTTCTCCTTTGCTTTTGGCTTGTTCCTTTGGACTATATGTATAGATGCTCGTAAAATCGTTTTTTTCGAATACCTTTAGATCTCGACATACTACGTCTTTAATGTCGTATTAATTTTTTTCGTCGATCGAACGGTTTTCGAGAAAATTCAGAGAAAATCGGAAAAAACGATTCTATGAGAATAAAATTAATTAGGAAGTGACTAATTAAATGATGGGTTGCAGGGGCGCACGGGGCTGCCCGGTGTGATGGGACCCGACGGCCTGGACGGTTGCAACGGGACCGACGGACGCGCTGGTGCACCAGGACTGCCGGGAGTCTATGGTGGTCGTGGTCCTCCGGGTGCTATGGGTGATTACGGACCAACTGGAGAGCCTGGAGACGGTGGCATCAACTCCGTCGGCGCGAAAGGTGTCCGTGGCACTCCGGGCATCGATGGACTCGAGGTAACCTATCTCTTGATCCTACAATACAACACTGAAACGACTTCTCTGGGAAGCCTCCCAGAAGGATTAGTTTAGCAAACGACGTCAGATAAATATGTTGGAAAATACGTTTGGTCGGAATTGTCAGGAACAAATAGTAAAAACTGATTTTGAGAACAATAGTAAGAATTTACTTGAAAATTTGAAGCTAACATTCAGATATTCATTCGGCGGAAACATATTTTCCATTCTGTTCTATCACTACCTTTTGCCATTTCCAAGTTTCTCGTGTCATTGAATTGAAAATCAGCTTAACTTCATCTTCGATTGTTCATTTGAAGGCAGCAAACTTTCGTTCCAGCTGAATATATTATTCTATTACGTCTATTTTATAAGGGTGTTGAGTATATGTGTATATTCTGAATATTTTTACAAGATGTATTATTTTACACAGTGAAACGTTGTTCTCAGGGCTACCCGGGTTCGTACGGGATTCCAGGCGAGATGGGCCTGCCAGGAGAGACGGGGGACATGGTGAGTACCGAGACGCGAGTTGTTCGTACCTCTGGTACCGTAACGACCGGACCAATCGGGCCAACCAGAGGTTCGTGAACCTCTCTTACGAGAGTTTAGGTTTGTCCCGCTGTACCGCTTCCCGAGCGAGAAAGGGAGAGACGGAGAGACGGAGAGGGAGAGAGGGACAGAGAGAACAGGAGAGACGAACGAACCAACGACGGAGAGAGCGAGAAAGGTAGAACGGATTCGGGTCCTGGTCCGCGCGTCTCGTTCCTTTTGGCGAAACGCCACCTGCTCGCATGAAATATCGTCTGGTCGACCGAGTATTCCCCGGTATAATATTTAACGGGCATGCCGGGAAGCAGACGAACAAGCGGGGAAAAGAATTCGAGATAAACCGCTCGCGGTGGAATTCCCTTACACGGCCTTCGTAAAAATCGTCGACGAACAATCGTGTAATCAGTATTGTACACTGTACACGGTGTACGGAAAGGAATCGTGATCCGTCGATGGGACGAATGCTACTCCTATGGATAGTAGGTGGACATTGTAAAATTGGAAAATTGTAGTGTCGTAAAACTTTAAGGCAAAATTGTAGAATTGGATAATTCGAAAGTTGTGGAAATTGAACGTTGAACGTTGAAAAATCTAGAGTTTAAGGTTGTAAAATTGCAAAATTCTAGATTTCTAATGTTGTGTAAAGTTCTAAAATTCTAGAATTGTAAAATTTTTAAGTTGTAAATTATTCGAAATGTAAAATGTTCACCGATTCAGAGGTGTTCGTATTAGATATTACTAATTTTTGTTATTCCAAAAGTCTGTGCCACGTGTCGATCGTTAAGCACGAAACGAGCCAGCATCTGCTGAAATCCGATTCGTCTCGCTCCTCCGGCTGGCATCCGCTGACGCGACTGTCACTGATAACGCGAGCTGTCGTCTTCCCTCTCTCCCTCTCTCAGAGCATGAAGAAGAAGAAGAAGAAGATTGGCAACTTCTAGGAAACACGAAACCTCTGCTCCAAACTGATGAATACACGCGTGTAGCTTTCACTCGCGATTAGTCCGGGAAAACATGAGAATTTGGATGGAATTTGGATCCTCTGTCAGGCGAGATATCTGTTGGATATCAACCAAACTCCCTCGTATTTCGCTGTCTTCACTTCTCCTCAAGCATCATCTGCAAATTACTTTCGAACATATGCATAATATGTTAAAGATGCAGTGAAAAATTTCAACACTATAATTTGGTTCGTTCCCTGGTTACCGATGCTTCGAAATTCGGTGAAAAATCCGAGACGTTGCGAGTACTCGAACAGATCTTCCAAAATTTATTTCAGATTTTTATATTGAAAATCCTGCTCGAGTGAAATGAAAAAGCTGAGAAAATTTGAAAATGTTTTTTCAGTAGCGACATAGCAGTTCTAATTATTGTCCGTGAATTTTCTCAGATTTTACGGTTGAGTGCTTGGCATGTAAATTTAAAAGTAAAAACATGTGAATGAATTGTCAGAATGTCGAATACGACCGTTTGATGTCTGATCTTAGGGTTATCAGGGAGAGCGAGGGTTGCCGGGGATGCAGGGTGAAACAGGTGACACAGTGTACGGCGTGAAGGGCGCGCCAGGTGAACAGGGAGACAGGGGTGACCCTGGGCCGTCTAGTAGAACCGAATACAACAAGAGAACCCAATCCACGCCTGTCAAGGGGATTAAGGGCTACAAAGGGATGCGAGGGGACTACGGCGAACGCGGACGGAGGGGTGATTTGGGTGCTAAAGGTCTTCTGGTAAGTGATATATCATATCTCGTCTAATCTAGTCGGAATCAAATCAGAATTTTAAAAATATCCTTCTTCCCAATTGATACGGAGAATCAGAGGATCAGAGGATCAGAGGAATTCCTTATATTGTATGTAAATTGTTGTATTCGAAGATTGTAAAATCATTTCGCAGGGTCGTCCAGGGTTTTTGGGCGTCAAGGGCATGAAGGGAGAGCAAGGGGGCGACGGGCCGAGAGGAAAACAGGGCGTAGACGGTCCGACCGGCCCTCCGGGCGAAAAAGGAGAGAAAGGTGCTCCGGGTTACGCTGGTAATTCAGGAGCACCCGGATCTGACGTAAGCATCACCCTACTTGTTGTTAACCGTCTAATTATGAATTATTTCCAAGTTCGAAGCGTTGTAAATGATTGGAAATGTTTAGGGGGAGCCCGGAGAGTCGGGGAACCGAGGAGCTCCCGGTAAACAAGGAGCAGCCGGAGAGCCTGGAAAGTACATACCGGAGCTCGACGAGATAATCGAAGGGAACGTTGGAATTCAGGGAGATTTAGGTTCGTCAATATTTATCGCAGTACCTGGTCGTGAAGATCTTTCAAGTGAAATATTTTTAAGAATGCCTTCTTTCGATTCAGGTCCTCCTGGCCCAATGGGGCAGTCGGGAACGCCAGGATTGCCTGGAAAAGTAGGCTACATCGGGCCACCTGGTCCTCCTGGACCTGCGGGTCCTCCAGGATCGCCAGGACCGAAGGGAACTTCCGTAAAAGGGGAGCCGGGGTCCGACGGTACGTATTTAATAACTGGACAGCGGATTCCTTGTGAATGTGTATTGCGGATAAATTGCGAACGTGTATTATTTGACGAATTATCCTGTATAAAAGATAGCACAAAGATGTCTTAAACACGTGAATTTATTTCAATTTAATTTTCATGGACATGGTGGAAATGTTATGAAAACGTTTGAATTTGTGTTACTAGGTCTACCAGGCCAGATGGGCTCACAGGGCCCCCCAGGTTTAGTGGGGCCTCCTGGAGATTTTGGGCCGAAAGGCTTTCCCGGTATAACGATCATCGGACCGCCAGGTATCGACGGGAAACATGGAACACACGGTCGCTTGGGAGCAGCTGGAGATCGCGGCGATCCTGGCGTTACTGGTAATCATTATTTCATATACAAATATTAATAGATTAATAGCAATTAATTAATAAAGACCGTTTTCACATTCTTTTTCGTTTAATTATTGACATAATTGATATACAGGTCCAAAGGGTTTTCCTGGCAAAGGACTTAGGATCCAAGGGCCACAGGGTGAACGAGGACTGCCAGGATTGCCAGGACTTCCGGGTCCGGACGGATGGCCCGGCACTCCAGGATTCCCAGGACTGAAGGGCTTCAAGGGCGACGATTGTGGCGTTTGTACACCAGGTATATTTCTCGCAGATACAGACAATTTTGATTTTGCATAAAGATCCACAGTCTATTGATGCCACATACATTATCCGAGAGTTTCGCTCCATTTGCGATCGACGAGACAATATCGGTTTACTGGCGCGACTAATGACGACCTGGCATATTTCTGGGCAGTCAGAATAGACTTTATGCAAAATGAAAATATTCTGCATTCAGATGAAAAAGTGATTCTCATCCCTTATAAGGATGATAATGATAACGAATTATTATTGATATAATTAATTTACACAGGATTGCCTGGTGAGAAGGGTGAACGCGGTGACTCCGGCCTGAACGGTTATCCAGGAGCGCCCGGATTCCCTGGACTAACAGGCCCACGTGGACAGAAAGGAACGTACGGAAAACCTGGCATAATTGGGCCGAGAGGATTAGAAGGCGACAGTGGACGACCAGGAATCGCTGGATCCCAAGGACCCAAAGGAGAAAGAGGAAGAATGATATTACCTCGAGGACAATTGAAAGGAATAGTTGGCGATATTGGAGAGAAGGGTTATCCCGGTGCGGAAGGGCCCAGGGGGCCTAAAGGCGAATTTGGTCTCTCTGGGGACACTGGCCCGCCGGGACCCAAGGGAGAAAAGGTTAAAAATAATTGAAATTATTCATTGGATTAATTGATTGTTGATTTATTCATTTATGCTACATTTAGTACTTTGCGTTTAGGGTGATCATGGTCCTCCGGGACCGTTTGGTCGAGACGGTCTACCCGGATTGGACGGAATTCCCGGCGAGAAAGGTGAGGACGCACAGGTCCCGCTTGAATTTCTGAGAGGAGATCCAGGAATCGCCGGTCTCCCAGGGATGAAGGGCGCGATGGGTGAAAAGGGTAGGAAAGGATACGAAGGAGAATCCTCCCAGCACAATCTGGATCTGGACGGGGAAAAGGGATTCAAGGGAGAGGTCGGACTTCCAGGTGAGAGCTTGTAGAGTTATCAATTAAAAGACCTTGGAATTTTTTGTTTTCACATCTGCGTTAAACCTTGTTGACATTTACGATTGGTTAAGAGTATTTAAAGCAATGTAACGGCGCAAGACTTCTTCGCGCAGACTACTGGAGACTAAACAATAAATTCTTGTAGGAGACGACGGTCAGAAAGGTGCTCAGGGACGTCCCGGCGACGAGGGATACCCGGGTGCTCCTGGATTGCCTGGATCTCCTGGCATAGCGCGCCAAGGTCCTGTAGGATTAAAGGGATACCCAGGAATGCCTGGAGATCAAGGGCCACGAGGCGCTGCTGGCACTCCAGGAAACGAAGGACCCGTCGGTTACCCGGTAAGTGAAGAAACCATGAAGAAACCATGCATAGTTACCCCATAAATGCGTTTGTCTTTCATCACCGTTTCGGTTTTAGGGTCGCGGAGGCAACAAAGGTGAGCGGGGTGATCCAGGAACGAATCAGACGTACGGCGACATAGGAGAGCAAGGCGCATGGGGTGAGAAGGGAGACTACGGTGACCCTGGACCGATGGGATTGCGCGGGAGACCCGGGATCGACGGGTCCAAAGGTGTCAAAGGTAGCAAGGGAGCCCCTGGTCTCGCGGGTCTGTCTGGTCTTCAGGTAATACTACTTCCCAGTATATTCGTAGCATAACAAACGAACCAAATTGTGAAACTACTGATCTAACGTGGATGAAATCGATCTAGGGCGCCAAGGGTCAACGGGGCGACAGCGTGCAAGGTTCTCGCGGATTCCCAGGAATTCCTGGTCAGCCTGGCATGCCTGGAAGAATCGGAGAGGCTGGTATCCGAGGTGCGTTACGTAATTTCAGTTGATAAAAGATCGATCCAGAGACTGCTGGCGCCTTCGAAAGTCCTGTTTTCGCGTTAGTAATGTGAGTTAGCATTACGCTGGTGAACGTGAAGATAGGATTTTCGAGGGCGATCGCGGAATAGATTGATCTTTGATCTAGCGTTTTTGAGTTGGTATTTCATCGTCGTTGCGTCTAGGTCCGGACGGTCCGCCGGGATTCGACGGCATGAAGGGTCTGAAGGGAGAACTGGGTTTCATTGGACGCAGAGGCGACGACGGCGACGACGGACCAATGGGATATTTGGGACGAGACGGTTCTCCAGGTCTGCCTGGTGCTCCGGGAGAAGACGGCGATGTCGGAGAGCTCGGCGACACCGGTCCTCCAGGTTGGCCCGGCGCGGAAGGTCTTCCGGGCCTGGTCGGTGCCAAAGGAGAATTAGGCGACGCTGGATTGCCAGGTTTCCCTGGGCCAATGGGTCGCGTTGGATTCCAAGGTTTGACGGGAGACAGGGGACCAGACGGGCCTGATGGACCCCGGGGTGAAAATTCGTTTAGCGGACCGCAAGGTGATCTCGGAGAGCCTGGATACATGGGAGAGCCCGGGAATCCTGGATCTCCCGGCATGGACGGCAGACCTGGACTTCCCGGTGAACCTGGGTCAGCGATCGATGGTTACGATGGTCTGCCAGGGCAGAAGGGAGAGCCTGGGTACGACGGACTCCATGGAACGCCTGGACCAAAGGTATGCGTGAAATATCTTCGGAACTGTCGATCACACCGGGAAATGTGTAAAACGAAACCTGTAGATCTGAATAGGTCGCGTCTTTTATGTTCTATCACTTTTTCTCGCGAGACAAACGGTTTTCAAGATATTCGAGAAAAACGATTCCCTCAGCGTTCAATTAATTTTTTGAATGTTTGATCCATTTGCATCGAGTTTTTTGTTTCATTATTTGGAACCACCCTAGATCCACCCTAGTGTACATAGGGTATAGAAATTGCAGAGAAACGTTAATTGGACATATTTTACCACGTTTCTACAGGGAGAGATCGGCGATATCGGGCCGGACGGAGTGGAGGGTCTGTTCGGGAATTGGGGATTCCCGGGAAGGAAGGGGGCAGCTGGTATCCACGGCAGATACGGTGGGAAAGGGGAACGAGGTCCAATCGGAGCGCCAGGATTGCAGGGTCTCAGGGGCAAGAAGGGATTGGACGGTGAACCTGGCCTAATGGGTTTACCAGGTAAGCTATATTAAACAATATTAAAAAATCTCGTGCAACACCAGCAAGGCGTATGATACCTAACGCGACTTCTCTGTAGGAATGCCTGGTGACCAAGGTCCTCGAGGTATGCCCGGCCTAACAGGCGTGCCAGGGCCGAAGGGCTACATAGGAGAGCCAGGTTTACCATCATACGCCGAAGCGGAGAAAGGCGACTTCGGTAATCCTGGTCTAAACGGTATCGAAGGCCAAAAAGGAGAACAAGGCGACGAAGGATTCGTGGGAGTACCTGGTCGAAAGGTACTTGTATAATCTAATCTATTCAAAAATTATACTCTACTCTAACTATATACTAATAACACTGACTGAGAATCTGGTCTTAATTTTTTTCCTACACGCACAGTTTTTCAAAAACACGACTTTGTAAAAGAAACCTATTTTTCAACTTTGAACAAATATTATGATGTTATTATAAAAGATATTGTATTGTTCTTTACATCAGAAGATTCTCTAGACTTTCCCGAATCCAGTGATGTGCAATAGTAATACATTATGATTGTTTAAACATGTTTAAAAAACGTCGACGTTGGAGATTTGAAAGGGTGATTTCTCAAGATAAAAGTCTGCTCTATCGCGTGGTATATTTCGATTTTCCGCTGGACCCTTATTTTCTGAGATAAATCAAAAAATATCAGCTAAAAACGGTGCAAAAGTGGTGCATCTCCGTCTTTAATGATTGTTTAAACATGTTTAAACAATCATAATGTATTACTATTGCACATCACTGGATTCGGGAAAGTCTAGAGAATCTTCTGATGTAAAGAACAATACCATATTTTTTATAATAACATCACAATATTTGTTCAAAGTTGAAAAATAGGTTTTTTTTCAAAACTGTGCGTGTACGAAAAAAATTAAGACCAGATTCGGAATCAACGCCAAAAAAGCTCTATAAGATCCACCCAATAGTTATATGGAAACAAAAAAAAAAGTTTAAATTTTGTTAGACAGTGTAATATACTCTAAATACTAGATTAGAAAATCTAGTGGTGGTAGAAATAATACTAATTTATGCGAATTATCCTAGGGCGAACAAGGTGACATAGGATTCTACGGACCCGACGGTTTCCCAGGATTATCAGGATTGCCAGGTCTTCCCGGGAACCAAGGACCGCCGGGCCTGCCAGGTGAAAATGATTTATATATATATATACATCTCCATATCTCTATATCTATTTCTATCAGCTGAGAACCGCTGAACGTAGAAATCTGCGGTTTGAACGGTTAAATGCGGTGTTTGTTCGGGAAGATTTTAGAGCAAACTGCATTCGAAAATGTCCAGCTTAAAAAAGTTGCGCAGGCGTAGCTTAAAAAACCTGCGCAGGCGCAGCTAAAAAATTTTACAAACCAGGATTTGTAATTGCACGTGTACAAAGTCGCGGGTACAGCTAGTTCCTAAATAACATAACGAATGAATGATGAGCATCTTACTATGGAATGGCAACTCTGTAAACATAATGCGTTGTTTCAGGAGCACCTGGGGAGTTCGCTGAACCTGGTGAGGACGGTCGACCTGGACTAGACGGGATACCTGGAACGCCAGGAGTACCTGGGCACAAAGGCGCTCCTGGAGAGTACGGGCTGAACGGGCCGAAGGGAATTCGCGGAGAACCTGGTTTGAGCTTCCACGGACCGAAGGGACTTCCGGGAGATCAAGGTCGGTGCTTGTCAGCTTCTCCTTTAATACTTGCAACTACGTCTTCGAGAAAACACATTAAGTCGTTCGTCAATGTGTTCGTCATTGCTGGTAATGTGACTTGTTCAAACAGGTCCGAAGGGTTTCATGGGTTACCCCGGAAATCCTGGACTGGAAGGATTGCCAGGACTTCCGGGACCACCCGGTCTGAAAGGTTACGCAGGAGAACCGGGATTCCCCGGTTTCAGCGTGAAAGGAGAGTCTGGTGAGGTGGGATTTCCGGGATTCGACGGAAGGCTCGGGCGCAAAGGCGAGACGGGTGATTCGGGACTTCCCGGGTTCAGAGGGCAACCTGGATTCAAAGGAGAACTTGGCGATCACGGGGAACCCGGTCTGCCAGGACTAGAAGGTCCTCCGGGTCCAAAAGTTTGTTGAACCTTGTCTGAAGAGCTTGTGATTAATCTTCCTGACTTCTCGATCTTCTTTGAACAATGTTATAATGGTTTTCAGGGACCGAAAGGAGATCGTGGGTTGAATCCATTCTCGCTGGTCCCGCGAAAGGGAATTCCCGGGGACATAGGATCCATAGGACTACCAGGTACAGTCTTTTCTCTACGATCATTTGTTTCTTCTGTTCTACTCAACAAATAATTACGAAAAAGTCCACAAGCCTTCTCCTTGATAACGTGCACAGCAGTGAATTATTTCAGAATTTTTCATTTCAAAATCTCGTAGGTTTCCCTGGACTGAAGGGTATGATGGGCGAGCCTGGCGAAGACGGGCTCCCTGGACGACCAGGTGAAGACGGAATGATTGGTTATCCGGGTCCCCAAGGACCAGACGGTGAAGACGGCCCTGAGGGTTATCCTGGTCATCCTGGCGCCGTTGGTCGACAAGGACAACCAGGTAGAACAATTATATTATCGATTAAGCTCTGTATTAAAGCTCTGCGTTAAAAATACTTTTACGGTAACATTTCCGAACTTTTCTAGGATATCCTGGACCACCAGGACCTTCAGCGCCTCCAGGCCCAGGTCCGCGAAATAGAGGCTTCCATTTCGCGCGACACTCGCAATCTGAAATGATTCCTCTGTGCCCAAGGAATACGGTGAAGCTTTGGGACGGTTTTTCGTTGTTGCACATCATGGGCAATGGCCATCCTTACGGGCAGGATCTCGGTAGCAAAGACATAACTTGAATATTTAATTAAGTGCTCGAAGAATGATTAGCTACGTCTCTAATATTCTCGAACGAACTTAGGTGCGGCGGGCAGCTGCGTCAGGAAATTCTCCGCGATGCCGTACATGTTCTGCAACATCAACAACGTATGCGACTACGCGAACCGCAACGACTACAGCTACTGGCTGAGCACGACGGAGCCGATGCCGATGGCAATGACGCCGATCCCTTCGCCGGAAGTCGGTCGCTACATCTCGAGGTGCTCTGTCTGCGAAGCGCCAACCCGGCTGATCGCGGTGCACAGCCAGACTATGGCTATACCGACGTGCCCTGGAGGCTGGGAGGAGCTTTGGATCGGATATAGTTTCCTCATGGTGGGTACAGTGGTCTTTAATCTTAATTCCAGTCGCGGTGGAATTAGGTCTGAAGCAGAGTACCCTCTTATATTCTTAATTGGTTTAGTCCCGTTCATTTTAAGATTGAACTGTCGAATGTAGTAATTGCTAAACTGGTGGGGTACCGTATTAGATAGATGATTCCAGTGCCCATTGAGATTGTACTATCAATCGTGATAGTTTCTCTTAATCAATCTCTTAATCGTTCGCATCAAAATTTCAACGTGCAACTATTCGAAACTTTCAGCACCGGGACGCAGGCGCGGGAGGCGGCGGCCAATCGCTGATCTCCCCGGGCTCCTGCTTAGAGGAGTTCCGTATCAGACCGTTCATCGAGTGCCGCGGTCTCGGCACCTGCAACTACTTCTCCACGGCCACGTCCTACTGGCTGGCGACTATCGAAGACTACGAGATGTTCCGAAAGCCGGTGCAGCAGACCTTGAAGGCGGATCACACTTCGCGAGTCAGCCGCTGCGCTGTCTGTCTTCGGCGCCGCGTTACCGAGGACCCTCGCGCCAGAACTCTGCATCCTTACTCAACGAACGGCCAGAGAGAGTCCGCAGGGAACATTCAATATCAACCGCAACGCTATCCGGTCTACCCTGGACACCAGAGGCAACAACAACAGCAACAAGAATCTAACAGAGGGAGGGGCCAGAATAGAAACGTCGCGTACCAAGTCAGAAGGAGAGGCAGAGTTCGCAAAACGGAAAGACCGACAGAGACCCCCTACGCGGCTTAACAGAATTGGATTTTAGAATTGAAATGGGAAAAGAACATCATAGGGGTCATCGAGTTCTTGAATTGTAGAACGAAGTCGCGTACACACCTCGAACACTGTACCGATCAGTTTTATTCCGCGTTTTAATCCACGCGATTTCTAAGCGTATTTGCAAAATTTCATCTTGTTCGAGATGTTTGGAATAAGATAAAAATTTTCAGTTCGTTTTTAGATGGTTTTTAAGCGCCACGTTGCTCCGGAAGTTGTACAGATCTAAATTCTTGAATGTTTCATTCGCGAACGAGTGTTTCAAATGAAATTGGACGAAAATATGTCGTCTTGCGTTGCGTAAATACTGTACCGAAGCGTTCGCGTTTTAATCTCGCAATTCAAGCGTGCTTTCCGACGATATCGTTGAGAATAGTTACTCTTCTCGTTCGAAATATTTGGAACAAGGAGAGAGGAATTTAGTTGGTTTTTATTGATTTAAATTCTATTTAAATACTTGAATAAACGCGTCGGATCGAATCGATTGAATGAAATCGCGCGGATTGAAATAATCATGAACGAGACAAATACCACTTGGGTGACGTAATGTAGGAGGCAACGAACTCCGTGGTGTATATAAAGTATAACAAAATATTTCAGATACGTATTCGATAAGTGATCACTAGACACCTTTATGCATTCGTAATAAAAAAGAGTATGTGAAATTGAAAATTGTCGAAAGATTTAAGAAATGAAGACGTCAATAGATAGATTAATATCATTTGGGAATAATCATTCAGTTCGGTTTCTACGTCTTGCAATCGATGCAGACAATTTTCATTTTGCATAGAGATCTGCAGTCTAGTGATAATCGCGTGATAATAACGAACTCCCTCTTCGTAGCGTGCGCAATTACAATGGCTATCGTCCGAGACGATGCTCGATGCCAAAAAGGACTTATTTCGATCGATATTATCGTATTGTAACTGCCTATTTTAACTGCCTATTGTATTTTGCATTGAATAAAGTCTCTTTTATAGAAACCACTGTGTGCTGCAGACCCTGACGATGCTTCACCCAAGGGAAACAGAAAGTAAGTGCCCTTTTAACCATTAATTTTCGTCGTATCCTGCATATTGGCCGCCATAATGGCTACTCTCGGGCCAGAGGCCCCTGGGGCCCAGGCTAGTAGTTTAACCAAGTTTTGTTGCACTTTATTTGAACCAGCAAGATACTGAATAAAAAATTTTTGCTTAGAAAGATGACTATGTGTGAGAGAAAGTCAAGATGATTTTTACGCCTCACTAAACTGCACCATTCCATCTCATTTTCTCAATCCAACCTCTGTCCGAAGCACAGTTTTTCCCGACGACCGATGCACTCTTTCTAAACGGTCGTACAGCTCCCTCAGTGGGCAAAATGTTCAAACTGTTACCCAAATTAATTTCGAATCTTTCCGCTAGATGGCGCTTTCGTCGGCAAGTTGAACCGTTTGAACATTTTGCCTACTGATGGCGCTGTACGGCCATTTAGGAAAAACAAACGATTCGTACCGGAGCATCGACGAGATACTGTTAAAGACTGTGCCAGCCTTATGGGAGATCGTGTCTCTCGAATAATTTCATATCTTCTTACGCCCTCTAGAATGTATTCTGACTGGAGTAAAAAATAGAAAACCATCGACACCGACGAGATACTGTTAAAGACTGCTAGCGCCCATGCTATTCCGCGGCACGCTAAGTGGGCGCAATGGGCGGGGTGGTAACAGTGGAAGTTACAGTGACCTGAAAGACCACATCGCTAAAAAGTTCCACCACCGACGAGATTCAGTTGGTGGTTCAGCGCTCTCTACCTAAATAGATCATTTGTTCATGAACTACGTGAAACTGCGTCAGTACAGCAGGTAATAAATAAATGTAGACTCCTGACATTACCCATTCTGAAATTCTTAAAAAATAGATTACTTTTTTTATTGGGTAATTTCATTACTCACTCTTATTGCTTTCTTATATCCCTTATTGTTCGCCATTGTAATTATTGTTTTATGATCATTATTTTATATCGTTGTTTTATAAATAGTTATTTGTTATTTATAATTCAAAGAATTTTTTAATAAATACATTTTAATAATTTGTTTCTATATTAATTATTTGAACTATTATGTCAATACTACTTTTATTAAATTAATTGTTTAAATAAATATATTTTTATTTATTTCTATATTTATTATTTGAATTATTATCCCGAGAAATTGTTTTAATTTCGCAGCATTAGCTCGATGTGATTGCCGATTTTTAATATTTTATAGAGCAATAAGTCTCATTTCCACGAAATAAAATATTATAAATCGGCAATCACACCGATTGCCCGGGTCTCACCACGTGGAGGTTGCTGCGAGTGAGACCCACCCACCCACTTGGTATATATTATAAAATGTGTTATACAATTAAATAAAAAATATTAAAAAAAGTATATTATACCATTATAAATATATATATTACATATTATATTATATATTATACAATCATAATATTATATGTTATACATTATATAATCTTAATATATAATATTTCTTATCGTCCCACCCGACGGAAAATTACAAAAATGCACAATTACAAAATAGAAAAAAAAGTCCGTATAAATAATTGCACTCTTCCTAATAAACATTTGATAGTGCTCTACTTTAGGCCACTGTACAAATGAATATTAAGAACAGGATAATTGCTAGCCTACCCGTCCGACCCACTAAATCTTCTATACCATGGTATAGAAAAAGTTTTTTTCATAATCCCCATGCATAACATGTGACAATCACAATCCACTAACACCATGCAACAACATGCAAAACACACAACACAAGCAACATCGGTGCAGCACATGCAACTCATGCAACACATAAAACACATACCAATAATACATGCAACACATACAACCATGCCCGGGCAACTGTTTACATACAAATTCAAATTTCTACAACTCCAAGTTAAGCTGTTTCTGCTTTCAAATAATCTGAAACTGAAACACACTAAATTTCGAATTAGTACATGAAAAAAAAATATAATTAGAAATGAATGTCCACTCGATGTGTATTTCAAACAATCGCGCGAGTGGACCATTTTCTCGCAACACTAATCTACAAAATACGTGTTGAACGTATAGAAAAATCAAACGCGAACAGTGCATTATTATTCGCGATGTTAATATGATAAATACAGTACGAAGAACTCCCGTGCACTTTAAATTTCTTGCGCAACTCTACATGGAATATTCATGCTGTAATTTAATTTTCTTGCCAATCCACCGGGACGGGAAGAAATATCTGAAAGAAGCTGAAAATTTGGTTAACACAATGAGAAAATAAAAAAAAAAGATAAATATGCAGACTAGTGGTCCACTGGATATATTTCAAACAACGCGCGAGTGGGCCATTTTTGCGCAACACTACTCTACAAACATGTACAAAGAACATCTGAAAACAACGCGAACAGTGCATTCTCCCTCGGCTCTAATTTATTTTATCAAAAACTAAAAACACCCGTGCACTTTTGT
Organism: Lasioglossum vierecki; assembly: GCA_028455595.1. Classification (NCBI taxonomy): domain Eukaryota; kingdom Metazoa; phylum Arthropoda; class Insecta; order Hymenoptera; family Halictidae; genus Lasioglossum; species Lasioglossum vierecki. The sequence continues at coordinate 11,689,848 of CM052339.1, read as the reverse complement.
TTTATTTTGCGCAACTCTAAATTGAACCGCGATTGTAGCCATTTAAAATTAAGGGAGGAACCAAACCGCGAATTATTTTTTCGCAACTCTAAATCTATAAATAAATACCTTGTTCAAACGCGAAAAGTGCATAATTTGTCGCAACACTAATTTACTATAAATTCGGTATAGAAAACTCCCGTGCACTTTAATTTCTTTTCACGCCACTCTATGGGGAGACAATGGCTACGAGAATTTAGGTTGGTAAGCTGTAAGAAATAAAACACAAGCATATGAGGGTGCAGTGTGGCATTTCATTCCATCGCAACTCTAAAAGGCGGGATTTCCTAGTAGTTGCATAATGGAAAACTTTTCTATTAAACTATTCGCCACGATTCTGCGAATTCTCAATATAAACGCGTGAAAAAGACAGTGCTACACGACCTCGAACATCATAATAGAATAGATTCGGACATTGCAGGAATGAGTTTTGCAGGGCGCAACAAACATTCAATTTCATCGACAAAGCTACACCACGAAACGTAAAGATACCCCGTCTTTTACCTTGCGGGCCGACGAGGCGTTCGATACGTTCTTACTGCGCGTACGTAAAGATACCCCGTCTTCTACCTTGCGGGCCGACGAGGCATTCGATACGTTCAACATACAACACGGTGTGTATGCTTATACGATCGCGATTGAACCACTACGTTGTGGGGGGTTAGTCCCAAAAAATATACATGCTGGTGAACGCAGTGGTACGTTCCATGCATTTAGCGCTCACACACCATTAAGTGGCTAAAGGTACACGTCTCTACGTTCGGATAAACTACAGTGTTTTCCGCCATCGTAAGTCACGGCCAATACCATGGCTTGCACTGCATTAGATGCTAATACAATGCTCACCATGATATTGTCGTGCGTACCGCCACAGGTGACGTAACTTAATACGTCTTCTTTTTGCGTACGGTATTGTCGAACGACAGCGGAAACACTTGTGTTCCATTGCTGGAACGGCAAACAATTCGTGTGTTATGGCACACACCGCGGGGGGTTTGACGTAGAAACGTGCACCGTGATGTTGCGCTAACTGCTTTACGGCAAAATTTGGCCTCGGAACGTACCAATACGTTTCTACTCTATACGTAGTGGCCCGGTGGGCATATGCTCCACATTTTTACGGTATCAAAAATTCTAAATTTACATCCAAATATATTTAGATATCCAAAAGTCTTTGAAATTTATAAATTTGTAAGCACCCTGCGCGACTGACCCTACAACGTCGGTCCTCTACTCATTAATCCATTACGAGGTCGCGACTCATAATTCATAATTAATATCTGTTATTACGGCGCGTTTTCCAATATACTACTACTTTATTCCCGCCTTGAAACAACGCGTTGTTACTTTTTCGCAACACTAAGACAATCGCGACACAAATTCTCGCAACGCTAATTCATAACGAAGATGGTGTTAGCAAATAATTCGTTAATTCGTTAGAAACGAATAAAAAATAAAAAAGCCTTTTCAAATCGGCATGAAGTAGAGGCAGAACGAGATAGCTAGCGACTGGGTTTCCAAGCCCATTGGATCTACCCCGGATCCAGACGCTAATGACGACCATCCACCTGCCTGGACGTCGTAACGCCAGGACAGATGCGCCCCTTCGCTCAAAACGTGATTCCACCTCGCGAGTATACACTCCACGAGCTGGCCGCTTTGAGTATAGACCGAAGCCTAGTAACGCTGCCTTTATTAGACAGAGACGGTGCCATGCGGTCATGTGCTGCGAGCTCTTTCCTACTTGAAGAGTAGGTGGAGACCTCCACCAATCTCGTCCAAAACATTCCCTACTTCAATTTTGACTTTGAAAAGTACTATACTAATGCAACGCGTTGAGATTCTCACGCAACACTACTCGCAATCGCGAAAGCCTACACCACACCCGGCAGCGAGTCGTTGCAGCTGGAGCATGGGCGCCTGAAATATCGAAAGACTCGAATGCATACGCGATTCTTTTACTGCGTAACGCTAATGCAAAGAGCAGAGAATACAAAGGACTATTGTACATTTTTGTGAAAACAATTACAAAAACTATGAATACTAATAAAAATGCTATTTATAAAATGTACAAATTAGAATAAAAATGAATTTTAATTTAAAATGAAATTTAATTTAAAATGAATTTTAATTTGAAACGCGTTCATTTCATCCGCAACACTAACTTTTATATCTCTGTTCAAGAACAACTAATACAACACGTGTAATTTTTTCGCAACTCTATTTCAATCGCGGACGTGCCCATCTCCGCTGATCGTTGGGGCGGCGT
>CM052339.1:11625811-11687440 GCA_028455595.1 Lasioglossum vierecki | reverse complement strand
AGTTAATACTTATTATATACTTACGGTGACACGTCCGCCGCTGCTGATGAATGTTCGAAATGACCGTTGACGTCTGGAAAGTGATTCTCAAATAGATAGATGTAGCATCGATGTTTTTAATCGATGGATCTTTTGCCCGTGGAATCTGTAACAGAAAGAAATAATACACGCAAACAGTCAGAAATAATAGCATACAATCAGAATGAATAACAAATAAACAATTCAATTTGAATAGAGAATCTAAATGAATGCGTACCAAAATTCAATAAACTTTCTACGCGTGACGATTCCAAGCGATCAGTGGCGGCAAATGGCGGTTCAAACTGCGTGTATGAAAGTTTGCAACAACCGTCCTCTAGTGGCGCCATCTAGCGACGCCGCTGAGTAAGCGGCGCGCAACGGTTATTTCATTCAAACACGGCAGGTATTCTTATTCGGCAAAAAGATTTGAAATTGACCAATTCTAAGAAGGCATAACATTTAAATCACTGATCTCCTAGTTTCGAAAGTTGGATTTTTGGCATAAGAAAGAGACCAGTTCGGTTCGTCAGAGAATGTAACATTTCATGCCTTCATTCTCCTTCTTACAGTTCTTACCAGCGATATCTCCTCAGTGGTCTTCTGTACCGACGAAATGCTGTCGGCTGCCTTGTGTTTCTCACTCCAGTCAGAATATATCCTAGAGGGCGTAAGAGAACACTGAAAAATTCGTGAGACACGTAGTCCCGTAAGGGTGGCAGTCTTTAACAATATCTTGTCGGTGCCATCGACATAATCTCGTCGGTACAGAAGGCTACTGAGGAGATTCTCGTCGGTGAGAAGGCAAACTGTCACGCAGTCATATTGCACCAATGAGAGACTGTTAGTATCTCCTGGGTAAAATCGATTATTATGAATTGTTACATACTGCACCGAACATATTCCAAGAGCAGATATTTCAGACGATATTTTAGTGTTGGTTATTTTAAATTTACAATATTAAAAGCAAAACTCAAGGACAAAAGATTCCTAGAAATATTAAGAAAGTATTGAAGCATAGTTTTAGGAAAATTATCGATTCCGACTTTAAATTTTATACGAGGTACCTCAATTTGTACTTCCAAAGTATTTCATAAACGAGAATTATTACCTTACACTTTTTCATACAAAAATGTTCGAAAAATCGATCTGTGGAAAAGGAAATATGCTGAAGAACAGAGTAAAAGAGAGTTTACAGTAAATAATTAGAATGGCAAAAGGATTATTATCAACGTTGAACAGATAGAATCAATAAATTTATCGTAGTATTTATGTTGAATAAATTAATGCGAATGTGCATGGTTTAAAAGTTATTTTGTATCACGAGATCCATTGTCTATTTTGACTAAAAGTTACATGGTCAGATAGTCAATGGAGTGCTGGTTAACATCGTTGGCGAAAGGGATTGTTATAAACATTGAATAACCAGAAATAATAAATTTCTCTGTGAATTGGATCTAATAAATTAACGTACGGGAATATTCATGTTATAAAGTTTATTCAATATCTCGAGTTCTATTACATATTTTTACAAAAAATTAAGTGGTCAGATGGTCAAGAGAGTGGTTGTGGGCATCGTTGGCAAAAGAAATTGTTATAAACATTGAATAACCAGAAATAATAAATTTCTCTGTGAATTGGATCTAATAAATTAACGTACGGGAATATTCATGTTATAAAGTTTATTCAATATCTCGAGTTCTATTACATATTTTTACAAAAAATTAAGTGGTCAGATGGTCAAGAGAGTGGTTGTGGGTATCGTTGGCAAAAGGAATTGTTATAAACATTGAACAGTGAGAAATAACAAATTTAGCAATAATTACTAACTTGGCAGTCGATGCGCTCAATGGTAGAGGACTGGGGGGCGACAGCAAGCGAGAGCGCTCAGTCAGTCAGTCAGTCAGTCGGGCCGCTGGAGTAGACAGGGACGAACGCGTTGCGGTACCGGGGGTGCCAGAGGGTCCCAGGAGACCAGGGGTGGACCAGTAGTGGACTAGCAGTGACCAAGGGTGACTTGGTGAGTTTTAATTCAAATATTCTTGTATGCTTGCTGCTTTCTGCACACTTTATCGAATTTCAACTATTTTAATTCAACAATCATTTTTAATGTTACTCTCCAATATTCTTACTGCAATTTCTGTCGGAGAAGAAACTTTCACAGTCCAGTGTTCCAAAAATTTGTATGTTTCTGATGTTGGATTTGTGCTTTTCCTCCTGCTTCCGTTTATCCAATTCGCACTTTTGCCTATTTAATTTCTCGATAATTATTCGACTTAATTGCGTAAGTTACAATAAGTCTGGCGTTTTGAGGAAGGGAACCAGAAGGAATATTACATTCGTTCTGACTCCCTTAAATGAAATATATTTTATTAAATCTTGAATATGTTCATTTACCCTTGATCACAACGAACAGTTTGCTGTTTCGAAGAAATTGTTCAGTGAGATAACATTCCAATTTCGATTTCTGATTTTCCAAATGTTTATTTTGGAACTTTCATTAGTTCTTGTTCGCAAAATATTCCAATTTTTTTGAAAATTGGTATTCCTCCGATCGGAGTTCCCTCAGGGGCTCACTCACGGTGGGGACCGTGAGTGAGTACGGGGAGTCGCGTCCCTGGGGCTACCCGAATCGCCTATAGCTCGGTCAGTCTGCACTCGTTAGTGGTGTTAATTTGGTTTGCTCTCATGAGCTCGTTGTCTGATTGTCCGGTTTGCTCTCATGAGCTCGTTGAATGATTGTCCGGTTTGCTCTCGCGTGAGCTCGTTGTCTGATTTTCCGGTTTGCTCTCGCGTGAGCTCGTTCTCGGTTTTGCTTCCGCTAAGAAGAGGAGAAAGTCAGAAGAGGACCGACTAAGAAAAGCATAAAGTAAGAAGAGGACAGGCTAAGAAGAGGATACCACCAAAGAAGACATCAGCACCATGTAGTTAAGTTGCGTTAGTTAATAAGAATTTATTGTCTGCGATAGTTATTAAGATTACATATCGTCATTGTACACGCGTCGAGTAATTATCGCCGTAACTTAACTTTGTTCGTTTTTCTTTTTCTTTTAACTCCGACACAGTTTTCTACGGACCACTTTTCCCGCGTGTAATATGTACCAGATAGATTGGTACGGGAGTTCGTGGTAGTTTGATATTAATGGGGGGGTCGAGACGCGTGGTGTCCGCTCTTTACCACTCATCCGTAAAAATTTTCCACCCACGCCGTCTCTGGCGGCAGGTGGTTGTTGCAGCTGGTATCGTTGTGGGCACCCCTCTCGGCCATTGCTCGCGTCACCCACAAACCAGAGCCTTCTGCTCTGGTTTGTTTTAATTTTTCTCTCTTTTTGAAAGAATCAGAGCCTTCTGCCTGATTCGCTTTTTGGCCCCCGTGAATTGGAGACTTCTTCTCCAATTCACAACTCTTTTGCTCCGCGATAATTACTCGACGTACTTGCGTAACTAAATATAAGTCCGGCGTTGTGAGAAAGGAAGCCAGAAGGAATATTGAATTCGATCTGACTCCCTTTCAGGGTCTCTTGTGCAGCAACCTCCTCGTGGTGAGACCTGGGCAATCGGCATTATCCTCTATTCGTAAGAACTTCAAGTATCTTATGAATAAAGGATAATGTCGAGCTAATAGCTGCACACTTTGAATTTTCGTTAATATATCATATTTGGTATGATTTTAATCAGAAAAATGCCACAAATATGGAACTTCAAGTCCCATAAAAAAATAATGAAAAATAAGGAAGTTGGAAATTCTGATCACATTGTGTTTACACTTGGGTGTTTATCTCGGCGACCAAGGCTTCTCGAGCTCGACTGTCCTTCTCTACGTTCGGCAACAGTCAAAGAATAGTGTCCCTGATGCATATATGTCCCTCGGCAGACCCGTGCTAGGGACTTATATACATAAAATACTGTACGTTCGTTGTAGAATGCAACAATTCATGATAATCGATTTCCCCTAAGAGATACTACTACCAATCTTTCGACGGTGTCGAGATGGTTGCATGACTCACCACTTCTCACTTATCCGAAGTTGGATTGTGGGTTGTGCCCAGTTTTGCCAGGTTGAGCCGAGTCTACAAATATATATATAGTCTATGACGATACACCTGATCACTGCTCTAGGTGCCGCTCCGCGTTCGTGGACGTGACAGCTACCCTTCAAAATATTTCGCACGTGCTCGTGAAAGGTTGTCGTCGAATTCAGCTGAATTCAGTCGAATTCGTGCACCGTGATCGTGTCTAACCGTGTCCATCGCTGATGACCGATATACATGTGTCGCGTTAGACTCCGGCGATTTAATTACGAAAGGACCGAGCACTCGGTGCTCCCAGATCAATTAAAATGACAAGCAAGAAAGCACACGCCTCTCGAATCGAATCCGAGATCGATAAAAACCGCGAGGAGGGAAATTGGAAGAAGGTTATAGAACTAGCGGATCATCTCAAGGTGCAATATCCAAGCAACGGTGAGTAATTCTACGAAAATCATTCCATTTTAGTTCGACAGTTTCGACAGATCTTTATAAGATTACGCTGTTTATGTATTTACGGACGTCTTTTTACGGGTTTCGTAACCTATTTGCGAGCAGAGATTTGTCAAGTCACGTCTGGAATTGTAATCTATAGGTCTGAAGGCCGAATGTAATTGCTAGGAAGCGAGAGAAACGAGGCAAACGAGAAATCAATCTTTATCTCGTTCTATAGTAATCTCGATACTATTGAAATAGTATATCGTTGTTTTCCAATGTTGTCATTGTTACATAAAAGAAAGAATAATGCTGACAACTATTGTTCGCATCTACTCAATACCCAGTTCAATTAATTTTCTTTTGTAATGTATCGTTAACGATAATTTCAGAATGCTTAGCAAACTTTCTGTCCGGCGAAGGCAGGCTAGAAAGCTTTCTGGAACAAACTTTACCCATAGACGCCAACATCGGAAAAGCAAGGAATGGGTTAGTGGAGACTAGAAAGTATTTGCTGCTCGCAGCAAATGAGAAAGATAAACAGGTGATTATAATATGTTATAACCGACTGCACATAATACAACTGCAAAGAAATCAGAAAACGACAATGCTGAAATTTATTACGGCGTAATCAATATTTTACCAGGACAAGTTGCCGCTCTTTTCTAAAAAATTAAAGAGAATTTTCAATTTTAGGCTCTGGTTGTGTTGGACGCGCATCTGTTACTCGGGAAAGTGCACTATGCAATGGGAATGTACGAGCAGGCATTGAACCATTACAAAGAAGCCGAACTACACACACTCACCGAGAAACATTTGCCTTGTCGGAGCCTTCGTATCATCGCGGAATCGTATGCAATTAAAGGTTCGTGTGAAATATATGTTTACCGAATTATATAGTCCACCGGATTTGTATTTGTATAAATAGTATTTTTAACTTTTAGGTTTCACCAAGAGTTGAATCTTTTAGAAACTGCCGTCTCGTTAACGCTAATTCTCGTGTCGTAGGTCTCTGTTTGGAGAGGCTGCCGCCGAACTCGAAATCGAAAAACAAAATAGCAGAGTGGCAGGAACAGATCATCAAGTGCTACGAAATAGCCGGGGACTTGACGTTAGTATATCTACAAGAGCAAGACAAATTCGCTATGCAACATCAAAACGGCACGTCTACCATAAACAGTAACAATACAGGTAGGTAACGTAAACGAGTTTCCCATCAAACAAAATACTCAATGCAAAACGTACCTTAACATTCGAATAGAATTTCTTCCACAGGTACATACTCTTCTCACTCTTCGTATGGTACTACCAAGCATATCGGACCAATTTTAGAGACTGCGCTGCAAAGGGCACCGGTGCTTTACGTTCAAACTGGGAATATTCAAGCCGCGATTAATCGTTACAGGTAAGAACAGTGTTTCCGTTCAAACTAATGCTTGAAACGAATACGACAACTTATTTACGAAATCGAACAGGGACATCTTGTCCGCGATGGAATCCACCGCGACTCAGAGTCTTCGAGTGACTCTGACCAGGCAGCTGGCAGAGGTGCTGATCCGTGGAATCAGTGGCGCGGCGTACAAAGCTCCGGAAGAGCACAGCGAGGCGATAGGTAGGTAATCGAACGAGGAGGATGATTCTTCTTGTAAATGCTGTAAATGTAGTAAATGCTACGAATATCATTTCGATCCCCGCGAATACATATATATATGTAACGTAACGTTCTTTCAGATTCTCCGTGGAAGCCGAAGAGATACCAGAGCCCGAACATTTTCGTTCCTCGAAACGAATACGAGGAGACGATCTTGTTACTGTTGATCAGCGAAGCGATGGCAGTCAGAGACGCTGTTCTCAGCCAGTCACCGGAGTTCAAGGATGCGAGGATACACGCGTTCGAGAACGCCACTGCCGTTTACGATCTACTTACGGTCGTGGTTATGCGATGGAGTCAAGTGGAGTTGCTGTACGAGGTAATAGAATCTTTTAAAAGAGACTTATGCGCGTGTTAAGTACGTTTTAAAGGAACTGAAATATTTCTTATGGTGAACAGTCTTTCGAGAGAGCGATGAAGTTCTCTCACGAAGAGGCGCACGTGTGGACGCAGTGCGCGTTGTGTCTGATCAGTATGGGCAGATACATGCACGCGTACAGAGTGTTGAAGGTGGTGGCGAGGCTGTCCCCACAGAAAGTGATGCCCTGCCTTCTGGCAGCTAGACTGTGCTACGAGCAATTGAACATGGTATCATCGCTTGTCTTTCGATTATCAAACCAGTAGAGCGAATCGATTAAATTAAAAACTAACAAGCGAATATTGCAGGTAAAAGAAGGCATCGAGTGGAGCCAGAAAGCGCTGCAAAGGGAAACTGCAAGCTCTCAAGGCATGCAGTCCCGGTGTCATCTGTACATCGGAATTGGCAACAGTATTCTCTCCGCGAACACTATAGTGAAGCTGGACAAGACTTACCACACGAAGACGGCATTAGAATGTTTTCAGAAGTACGTGCTTCTTTGTTTCTCGTTTATGGGACTTTCGTTACTGTCCGTTGTCCTCGCAGAGCACAGCAATGCGATCCGAACGACCACTTGGCCGAGTACTACCTGGCGCACGAGTACGCGATCAACAGACACATCAATGACGCGATGATCCACGTCAAGATCGCGTTGAACCTCCGAGCGGAGCACATTCCATCCCTACATCTGCTGATACTGTTATTGTCCGCGCACAAACAGTACTCGGAGGCTCTGCGCTTGATCAACAGCGTGCTGGAGGAGTATCCGGACAATTTGAACTTTCTCTACGTGAAGGCGCATCTGGAGCTGCAGAGCATTGGCGGGGAACAAGCTCTGTTCACCATAAGACACATGCTTCTGCTTTGGAAGAACCTGTACGAGGACCAGACCAATGTCAACTGTAACGAACAGCATAGCGAGAAACGCAGCGAAACCAGAAGCGTTTTCCAGCTGTACGCTTCGGAAATGTCTGACAAAGATTCCAGTACGTATGCCATTGATTTTTCAAGGAATCGAGGAGGCAACCTTCTAACAAGAGTTATTCTTTATTTCGATTTAGGTTCTCTGCACGCACAGTCGCTAGCTGCGTCGAGAGTGGAGCAAGCTCTTTCCGAGGTGGCGTCTTCACTTAGTTCATTTACCCCGAAACCTGGGCCACAAAGAGCATGGTTGTTGCAATTGCAGGTCTGGCTGTTGCTCACCGAGGTCTATCTGGTCTTAGATCAACCCAACGGAGCTGTACTCTCGTTGCAGGAAGCTACCAACATTTTTCCGCTCAGCCATCACATCATGTACACGGTCAGTTTCTTTTTCCTTCTTTCGTTGCAGTCCAAGTCAACTGAAATTTCACCGAATTTCATGATTTCAGAGGGGACTACTACACGAATATAAACTGGAGTACATGGAGGCGAAACAATGCTATCAGAACGCAGTCTCTATCAATCCATCGCATATTAAGAGTTTACAACATTTAGTAATGTATCTCGTACTCTAGTAACTAGACTGCGGATATTTCTGCAGCTTCTCTCATTCTCATAGGCATTTCCCAGAAAATTTTTTAAACGGTACGATAAGCCTTCATAAATCGAAAATAAATCGAAATTCTATTAGATTCCGTGGAGTTTCGTGTTCCAGCAGTTTTCGAATGCAAAATGCATAAAGATCCGCAGTCCACTCTTAACTATTAAACAGAAAAGTTGATTTTTCATTGGCATCGCTTTGTCCAACAGTGAATTAAATACTAAAGTGTCTTACATTGTCAGGGCTTAATTTACCATTATCTGGGAAGTCAAAGGTTGGCCGAAAAAACATTGAGGGACGCAGCGAAGATCGACCCGAATTCTCATCAAACGTGGTAAACTTTATCGTCTTTTTACGGAAACCGTTTTTTTTTAACGTTTGTTACTCGAGAAAAAGGAAACATACTTTTCGAAGCGACTAATAGTTTAAAAGGTATACCGGAAAAACGATCTTATGAATTATTTTAATGTTTCATCCAATCTCCGACGTTATTCTCGATTTTTTCGGAAACCGTTTGTTGCGCAAAGAATCGTGACAGAACATAAAAGACGCAGCATGTTCGAATCTGCAGATTTCGTCTAACACATTTTTCAACGCGGTGAATAGTTTCAAAGAAATGGTTTAATAATGTTTCTTTATTTTCGCAGGTACAATCTAGGGAAGGTTTTGGAGTCTTTGGGAGAAGTGGAAGCGGCGAGCGATTGCATGGCGACGGCGCTCGAAGTGGAAACTACAAATCCGATATTGCCGATCCTCTCGATACCCGTGACTTTCGAATGATTCGCAATGTTATTTATTTAAAAGTATCACAGTTTATTCTGTAACATCGGCATTCCTCTGCTCTTGTGGCAATAGTACCTGCTTATCTTTATCGTTGCACTGTTAAAATATTGTAAAGACAAACGGACCACCCGTTTAACGGATATTACAATTGTACAAATAATTTAAACAAAAATCGCTATAACAAGTTCTAATAAAGGAGTCACGAGAAATGTTACTGTCTGCGGGATATCTTTATGCATGTATGGCTTCCGAAAATGTTCGCGAAACGCTGGAATACACCCGAATCTAGTACGATTTCGATTTATTTCAGAGTTGCGAAGACTAAACGACGAAATAACATTTCGTTTGATTCTCTCGTCTTGAAATTCGTCAGGAAAAATTGTAAATTGCATAAACACCCGCAGAGTTCATATTTCTATTTCTATACAAAATAAATTTGCGTCGGAGATGCCATTCTATTTTCTGCTGTATCGACATCGGCGCGGATTCAACGCAACCTTTATTGTTTCCGTTGATGTACCTATGTGTATATAGTTGTAAAATGTATATTGACGTAATCGATAGAAATAAATGATATAACGATAACGTGAATTTGCTGATCAATCTTTATTCGTTCGACATTATCGCTTGATGGTATATAAGTACGCTGTACGGCCTTTCGGCAGGATTTTGGAACAAACAGACTCGACTGGATTGGTCGTTCACTAAATACAGGAGGATAAACCTCATCGGATAAGCAATCCTGTTCCTTTAACACGTCACTTGAAATATAGCAAAATAATCTAGTACGATTTTTATTTATTTCAGATAATAATTCAATATTATCTTTCAATAATATTAAATTTTATAGTAATTTAATATTGACCTTCGATAATGTTAATAAAAATATATAATAAATAAATTATGTCTTTCGTTATTCGAAATTACTGCACTCGACAACTGACAGATGTTATCAGCACTGTAAGAGGGATATTTTTTGAGATAACATTTAATAATTGACCCTAAAGAAGTACCCTAATTCGAAGAGCATGAAGAATGGGACGGATCCCGAAACGGCACATAACAAAACGAATATCTATCCAATGCTTGATGTAAAATTATTCGTGTACGTATTAATTCGACGATAAGCATATCTGTTCTGTAACAATCATAGACTCTATCTCGCAACGTCCTTACAAACCGTATAAATACATCAATTGAATCATGCAGAGATATCTTTCGCGTAACAAACTATAAAAATAAAAAAATGAATTTCCGTTTAGCGTCCGATAAGAAAGCAGAGAGAGGCCGTTATTAAACCGCGAGAGTCGATGGTTAAAAAACCATAACACATGGTTTGTTAAATCGAACAGGGGGAGAGGCGAGGAGGATACCGTTTTCTATTCCGCGGCGTTGGCTAAAACGAACGCCAATTAGACGGTACATCGATAAACGTAAGGGTATAAAATTAACATTCTTTGCCGTGACACCCATTAAATTCCCTTCCTTACCGTTAATCGTGAACGCCGCTGTGCGCTCTCCTCCGTTCTACCCGTTCTACCACCCCGTTCCGTCTCTTTTTAACGAGATTAGCAAAGCGCTGGTTGTCCTACTCTATCGCGTGTCGCATTGCGCGTACACCGGTGCGCAGGCTCGCTGCGAAGAGAAACCTGGCCACGCCACACCACGCAGCACCACGCCACACCACGCCACACCACACCACACCACCAGAGAGCGAGGGGGGGGGAGAGAGAGAGAGAGAGAGAGAGAGGAAGAAGACTTTTTCGAAATGCCTGCTTTAAAAGCGGGGAGACACGGCCCTTTTCCAGAGACCTACGTCACCAGGAATCCATACTTTCGACGTTCTCCTATCATAGCCTGGCCAAACGGGTTATCGATTTTTCCGCGGTGCCCAAAAATCTTTCTCGTCTTTTTCGCGGCCGGTTCGAGAGACCGCGGAACGTCGTCGTACCGCGTCACGTTTAGCGCATCACGCATCTGCAGAGCTTACGGCTATGCGTAATACAATCGACCAAGTATTATCGTCCGACTTCTTTCTTTTTCCCCCTACCTCGCCCTACCTCGCCCTACCTCGCCCTACCTCACCCTACCTCCACCCTCTACCTTTCGCGTCCGCTCTAACCGGAACCTATGCTAACCGCTGGACTCACCTTTTCCCGATGTTATATGGAACTGAAAAAACTACGAATCGAGAAACGTCATCGGGAAACACGCGAGGGTATTCGCTTCTAAGATAATTGTTCCTCGGTTGGGAATTTTCTCGCGTTCAAACACGCGGAAATTCATGTTTCCATGTTCTTCTTCGTTAACGTTGTTCACGTGATTCTATATTATTTATATTGTCCCTCGATAGTATTCAACTCTTTTTTAAAATCATTTTTAATATTGATTCCGTGCAACAACTATTTTATCTTATATCTTTTCGACAGCAAAATTAAGCCCTCACCATTGCGGATATTAAAAACGAGCTCCTTCCCTAAAATGCACAGACACGTATTTCTTAATTCCAAACAAATTCGACACGAGATTAATACAAAGTGTAATTAACATCCCGAAAATAGTATATTTCATTTTCGCAAAGAAACTTCAAGAAAATGGCAACGAATACAATTCTATTTGCACTGGCAATGCTCGTGGCTCGAAGGCAATTCAAAATCGTACTGAATTGTATCGATTCTATCGAATTCAACGTTCCAGCATTTTTTAAACATTTTTGCAATTGGTAAACGCGTAATCCCCTCCCTGATAGAGAATATTTCACTGGACGATTCTGCAGCAGGAATGCTGCATTCGCATCAACGCGCGCTCCTTTTGTCCCACGGTTCCCTTTGATAAGTTTCAGGGTAACCTTGGTACACTTTCAAAAAAGAAAAATAGCCGCTGCTGACAGAACCGTTCAAGTTCTCAACATACATATTAATTGGACGTAGATTTACCAAACTAATTGTTTCAGCCTCACGAAGAAATCGAAGTGGATCGATCGGTCCATTGATGAAAAAATTGTTCCGAGTTAAAGCGTGTGCGATCGGTTCTGCCCCTAACTGTCTATGTATATGTATCTCTAATTTACACACGTACAACGCGAACGTCCTTTTTTTGCCGCACGCATGCTCATCGCTTATTATTGATATCGCAGGCACCGTGTGCGACGCCGTTACCACATATCGGTCACGGCCACCGGCAAAACTGTTAATTATCTATTAGATACGAATGTAGTTTATGAATATCGACGGCCCTCCCCTTTTTTGCCAACCCCTGAAGTCTTTTCTGCGTACAGACGTCCCTCTCGATATTAATCCGGCGAAAAATCCGAACGCATTTCGATGTGATCGACCGCCATTGCTCGCCACAGGTGTAGTAAGGGTAGGAATACGAGATACCTCTAATTACATTTATTTTTTAAACCGTTTGTTCTACGAGAAATACCACGTAAAAGACGCGACCTGTCCGGATCTACAGGTTTCGTTGAACATATTTTTCAACACGATAAATAGTTTCGCAGATATCACTGTCCAACAAATTCAAACTTTTCTTATATCTTCATATAACTGTTGGGTGGATCTCATAGGGTTTTTTGCGCTGATTCAGAATTTAGCCTAAATTTTCCCTACACGCACAGTTTTTGAAAAACATGACTTTGAAAAAAAAACTGTCTCAACTTTAAACAATTATTGTGATGTTATTATAAAAGATATTGAATTGTTCTTTGCAGCAAAAGATTCTGTAGACTTTCCTGATTACAGTGATATCCGATAGTAATATATTATGAATGTTTAAACATGTTTAAACAATCATTAAAGACGGAGAAGCGCCATTTTTATACCGTTTCTTGCTGATATTTTTTAATGTATCAGAAAAAATAAGGGTCCAGCGGAAAATTGAACTGCACCACGCGATAGAGCAGACTTTTATCTTGAGAAACCACCATGTCAAGTTGCGAACGTCGACTTTTTTACCAAACCAGAAAGAAAAATATCATGGCGGGACACGAGTCGCCGCCAGTGACGCTCACTACTAGAGCGGGTGTCCGCTGCGCCGCACCGTATCCCGTAGAACGCGAACGCTCGCTCTAGTGGAGAGCGTCACTGGCGGCGACTCGTCTCCCGCCATGATATTTTGCTTTCTGGTTCGGTAACAAACGTCGACGTTCGGAACTTGACAGGGTGGTTTCTCAAGATTAAAGTCTGCTCTATCGCGAGGTGCAGTTCAATTTTCCGCTGGACCCTTATTTTTTCTGGTACATTAAAAAATATCAGCAAAAAACGGTGCAAAAATGGTGCCTCTCCATCTTTAAGGATTGTTTAAACATTCATAATATATTACTATCGGATATCACTGTATTCAGGAAAGTCTACAGAATCTTTTGCTCCAAAGAACAATTCAATATCTTTTGTAATAACATCACAATAATTGTTTAAAGTTGAGACATGGGTTTTTTTTCAAAGTCATGTTTTTAAAAACTGTGCGTGTAGGGAAAAAATTTAGGCTAGATTCGGAATCAGCGCAAAATACTCTATGAGATCCACCCAAATTTTAATATATATCCGACGTATATACAATATGATGAAATATTCGACAAAACTAAATAAGAGCCGTCTAAAATTCTTTGAAACGACCGAGACGATATTGATTGCTCGAAATCAAAATGATGGAAAGCAAGCATCTTCCTTTGGCGGAATTTAATCGGCTATCTTATCTAATAGCTTACTAGAAGAGATCAAATAATTGTAGATAATGATAATGATCGGATTCGAGGACTTCTCTGTAAGATTGCCGCAACGAGCTGTTGAACGATGAGCATAACAAATTTCAAAGAAAATTCTGTTTGAAAAATGTAAACTTCTGATAATCGCGAGAGACGAAATAATATCTTTCGCGTGCGATAGCGTGCATCGACCACGTATTCGTTTAAACGCACGCTATATTCTTTTGTCGTGCGAACGCGCGTACGCGCATTATTTTTATTTAAGGAGATATCGACCGATTCTATGAAAGGACATTGAAACCGCCGCCACTTCTGGGGTAAATGCAAAGGGTGGTCCACGCGAAATAGGCTATCTAAATATTTTTTTCTCGAGATAGAATTCAATCGTTTCATATCAAACAAATCCAAAGTAACAACCAAAAGGCGTTTAAAAAGACTATTCTAAGCAAATTCGAAAAAAGAAAAAGAATTTTCATCTCATTTATAATTTAAAACAGCTTCGAACTACAGATAATAGATATTACTGAAATATTTGTTAAAAGAATGTGGTTGATACTGTTTATTCAATAATTCAATAATTTCAGTATATATAATAATGTATAATAATGTGTAATACTAATTCAATATGATGGTTCCCAATGTTTGCACTGAATTCCGTAAAATGGTTACGTTACTATTTCATGAATGTTATTGCTCCTTTTAAAATGCACGATTAATATTATTTCTAAATAATATTAAAATAAAGCACGATGCCGCAGTAATCGGTACAGTTACCCTAGTCCGTAAGTATTAATTCATCGTGACCTAATATTGTCCGGAGGACGAACGTAGAGACTCGGAAAAGAAAGAGAGAGAGAGAGAGAGAAGTAGCTATCGCATGTCCTGAACGCCCCGCCGTTTTCCACCTAACCGCTGCCATTGAAATGCTGATGAAAAAGGACGATCCCAAATCAAAAATCGAACGGAAGAGAGATTACAATTTAATTATCGGTACGCTCGAGTACGCGACACTCTAATTGCCTCACTGTATTTATGATGTTCTCGCTGTCGCAGGTATAGCGATTACCCCTGATCGTTAGAATAGTACACCCGGTACAATTTAAAGGGGTGAACACATTAAAATGATCTAACGTGTCAGTTATTAATTTCCACGAACTGTGTGTAATATAATTCGAAGAAAGAATTTTATTAATATCTACACGTTTGAAAACTTATTCTGCCGTTTACGTATTCTACTTTGACAAATAGTTGAGGTAAATTTCATCAATGCTAAAAGCAGAAAAACGATCTTTGAACAAGAACGATTATTTCGTTTGGTTTGCATGAAAATGTACAAATGATACGGACGCGTGAAACAAGTAAACGAAGAAAATTAATGTTTTCGCCACTTCATTTATTTCACACCCAGTAAGAAGAAGACCGATACGACACTGTTTCCCCATGCCTCCCTTATTGGTTACGTTTCCAATAATTCCGTAAACCCGTAATCTATTAATAACAAATAGACCGCCGATCTTTATTCAATTTGCAATGTTTCTTGACGAACTTTACGTTTTAGAACCGAAATAAATCGTACCGAACTCTGTCGAGTCTCGTGGTATTACATGAAAAATTGTCGCGCAAGCTGCAAACGCACGAAAAAGATTCACAGTCTAATAATAAAGTACCTGAATCCTTTCCCCGAAAAGTACAACGAGACTTCATCGTTTGTCTAACCTTGCCGTAGCAAATCGGCGAAGAATGAGGTATATGCTTACCATATTAGCGGAGAGAGAAGAAAAAGTCCTGATCCAGTATTTCTGCTTGAACTTGCCTAGTGACCGGTAGTAGCATCCGAAAACATACATGTACATAGAATCGTAACTAAGATTCGCTAGAAGAAAGAAGAAGTACAAACGTTAGTTACTATAGAACGTCGAAGAGGAGAGGGGTGGGGGGTGTCGGAAAAGAGAGTGTCATAGAGAAAGAGAGGCAAAGATAGAATAGAATAAAAGAGAGGGAACAACGCTCGTATATATGTGTGTGTACATGTATATGTATATGCATATGTATATATATATGTACATGTATATATATATAGAGAGAGAAAGAGAGAGGGGAGGGGGGCTAAACGCGCCCGAAAAACTTGCTCATTGCATTGGAGCCCATCTCTCGCAGGGAAGGAAGCCCGGCTTTGACCCGGTAGCCGGCGGCGGCAGAGTCCGCACGGCTGCCTGACGCATTGCAGGTGCTTGTCGGCCAATCACAGGGCCGGTTAGTTCGCCCGGACTTGTCCTGTAAACACGACCGCACCCACTCTCCCGCATGTAAAACGGATTTGCAACGGTCGTTCGGGATCGCGCGTGTTCTCCCGGTGTTTCCTCCGAATTGTCTTCTCGGTGGCCGGCGTTACCGCGTCTTCTCGATTTGTCCAATTAAAAAGGAAACCGTTGTCGGTTCGGTTTTTTTCACAGGATATTCAAGCAGAGGGGAAACGCCGCTTTTGGCCGGACTATCTGTCGGCCGCGTAGGTAAACGACGCGCCGCGTGAACTCCCCCTTAGCCGCCCGGTGACCAATCACAGAGCGCCGACGCGCGGCCCGTTAGCGGCAGCGTAGTGATACCCGCACCGAGGCAAGTGGCAGAGAGGCTCGTACACCGAGAGAGAACGGTGGACTCCATTGCTGTCCCGAGTACGTTTCGCTGAGGCCGTGTGTCCGTATTCCGTGCTCGCTAAAGTTTTACTCCATCCGCCCACACTTTTCCGGTTCGTCTCGCGGAACAACAATTTGTGAGAACTGTAGTTTTCCATACTCTGTGTGTCCAGTGCGATCTTCTCGGGTCTTCGTGCGCCCACACAACGTAAGAACGAGCCAAAATGGTAAGTACCGTTCACAAACCAACAACCTCCCGCACGCGACGACGTTTTATGCGTACTGTCCTTTCTTTCTTTCTCTCTTTCTCTCTCACTCTCTTTCTCTCGCTCTCTGTCTCTCTCTCTCTCTCTCCCTTTCACGTTTGACGCGCCGAGACTACCGCACGTGCAACTTCGCCGATATTTTCCCTCGCCGAATATTCTACCTTTAACCATGAAAATATTGCATTCGCAATGGCCGGGTACACCGACATGGACCGCGGACTATCGATCCACTCCTCCTCCTCCTCCTTCCTCCTCCTGCGCCAACTCCTATCTTCGTACTTGTTTTTTCCACAACTACTCAAAATCTCGAGCTTCTCCACATTTTTCCTACACACGCCCTATTTCTTTTTTACCACGTTTTTCCTTGCGATACGTCGTCCGTGGTTTTCGGTTTCACAGACGCGAGTCTGTTACATCCGCACGGTGAAAGCAAACGTTGTCCTACTTTCCGTTTTATATTTGTCGTACGGTTAACGTTTTTCAGAATCCAGAAGAGATTCCACGTCATTTTTCACCGCGGACGACCGTCGCACCGTGTAGAACGAGAGCTATTGATTTTCGCGGTCTCTCACCATTGCGCCAGTTCCCAGTTTTCGATCAATCGTGCTGCTCCCTTTATGCGAATCCGCAACGAACGAAATTTCTCATCGCTTTTCGCGATTATTATTTATCCAAGATTCAATTGTAATCGAGTTTTCAGTTGAATCGCTGCGGTATCCGCCCTGCTTTCGGGCCACACTCTCGCCGCATAACCTAAAATATCGCCTTTTCCCGAGCGAGTTTACGCGAATTTCCAACCTAAAATATCACTTTCGGTTTAGCCGAGCGAGTTCACAGGAATTTCCTTATTATATCCGTCGTGCCATGGTGACACACGCGTTTACCGTTAATCGATAAACAGCCGAGGCGTGAGAATATCGGATTATTATTATTCGATTTTCACTCGCCGACACGTAGATATTTTGGAAAACGTGTATTAAAGATCCTGCCGCGTATATGGGTGACCTATATCGCGGAAAGCCTCCTTCTAAATGTTGCTATCACTTTAAAATCAATTGCAATGGTGAATACTCTTGCACTTTATGCGAAATAAACGTTTTCCACCAGAATCGCAACAAACGAATGAAATGGAAATTTATTTTCTTAACAAATATTCCAATTTTTTTGCTGTAGGACAACTTTTAACGTTCAGTTTCACGTTTGCGTTGCTTTAAATTGTTACTGATCGATGATGTTACAAATTGAGTTTCTTTCTAAATACGGTTAACTAATAATTAACAGTATTTTCGAAATCTTCTAATGTTTTTGCTGTGGAATAATTTTTAATGTTCATTTCGAACGTTTTTTTTATGTTCCTCTACAAAATTTCTCTGGATTTCCATTCTTTACTCGTTAATATATTAATTTACAGTCTCGTAATGAGAATTTCTGTAAATTTGTCAAGTACGAAAAGTTTTCTGTGCAATTATTATTGTATTTCCAATTAGCAATACCAAAATTATTGTACTTTTATGTATAGAAGTTTCATTCTATGCGAATTCTGTGTAATTTGCATTGTTCGGCGTTGTGTAGCTATTCTCGTAAAGCTGTGACACCAAATAGTGCAAATTATACCTTGTACTAGTAAAAACAGGACTTTGGGGGGAAAGGTGATGCACAGGATTGATCTTTGCATTATCGAGAACAGCCACTTAATTGATTTGCACTTTCCTTTTCAATGTTCGAATCAATATTTCTCAACATGATAATAAATTAGAGGGATCTATGTCTCTGGGACTGTCGATATGCCTGCAAAAGATCAATCCAAACCACCATTGCCCTCAAAAGTTATACTTTTACGTTTTCAAGCTACAATTCGCATTACTCGTGATGTAATAACGTAATGTACATGTAAGAGTAAAATTTTTGAAGGAGGCAGTGGTCCAGATCAATGCCTTATTATCAAGAAACGAGACAACTCATCCCATTTTCTTGCTATCTAAAATGTACAGATGACCTATATAGCGAAAAGTCTCCTTCTAGAAGACCTGTCGCACTGTAAAACCATTTATAATATTAAACGTTCCTGTACATGTCCATAAACTTAGCGATATTAAAATTATTACCCGACAATGGATCTATATGCAAAATACAATGTTCTATCCAAACTGCAACAAACTCTGATGAAATAATGTAATGGTATCTTGAAAATTTTCTTGCTGTTTTAAATCGAACCTACTCCGTTTTGTTACGAATGCATCAAATCCACTGTCTAATTATTATGTTTGTCGATACATAAATAATTGTACACTGTAATCGCCTAAGTACAATTGTATTTCTCTGATTCAAGGCCGATCAACTCACAGAAGAACAGATTGCCGAGTTCAAGGAGGCATTTTCACTGTTCGACAAAGACGGAGATGGCACCATCACAACCAAAGAGTTGGGTACAGTGATGAGATCGCTAGGTCAAAATCCTACAGAGGCCGAGCTTCAGGATATGATCAACGAAGTGGATGCAGATGGTATTTTGATCTTCCCTTTTTTTCCTTGTTTATTCGCATAACGAAAGCAAGAGAGAGAAGCATATTTTTTTTATCATTGACCGTCCTGTTATTAAAGAGTATTGGGTAAACCATCTGATTTCAGAAAAAATCGAAACTAAACATACTTGGAAATTGTAGGTAATGGCACGATCGACTTTCCGGAGTTCTTGACCATGATGGCTCGCAAAATGAAGGACACCGACAGCGAGGAGGAAATCAGGGAGGCCTTCAGAGTATTCGATAAGGATGGAAACGGTTTCATATCTGCGGCGGAACTCAGACATGTTATGACAAATCTTGGGGAGAAACTGACCGATGAGGAGGTAGACGAGATGATTCGGGAGGCTGACATTGACGGCGATGGCCAAGTGAATTACGAAGGTTGTACTAGAACGAATTATCTCACCTTTTCCGTTTACTCCTTTTCATGTTAGATTTTCAGCGTATAATTTCTGTCCTCTCTCTCTCCAGAATTCGTCACAATGATGACATCAAAGTGAATACAAGCTGTGTAATGGAAAAACTTGCAACTCGGAGTGGTGTTGACGTACTAAAATAAATCAAGATAACAAAAAAATCATGTTAACGATACACGCGGATCGACCAGAAAGTGAACAAAAAGAGCAAAAAACCTTGTATCTGGACGCAAAATGATGTCTATAAAAATGCGAAAAAAGTCTACGTCCAACACACACGCGTTAATCATCATTAACGATAAGTAACACACGCGTACACGTATACACACACACATACACACACAAGGGCAATTGTTTGATTAAAAAAAAAGAAAGAAGTGAAGTTATACTACTAAAAGAATCATTATCTTTGAGAAATACTTAGTCACACGCAAACAGACAGACAGACACACACAGCATGCTCTCGTATATACAAGAAAAAATTTATTTCCGTATAAGAGAAGAGTATAATTAAAAGAAAAATCGTTAGATAGAGATTATTAATATGTGTAAAAGAAAAAAATACGGAACGCGCGCGCGCATATGTCGAATAACAAGTAAGTACGCGTGTTCGCTTGAATTCCTCTCTTTTTGGCCTTTTCTCCTCGGAAAGATTCTGCCGCTAAGCGAAGGGGACAGAGAGAGAGAGAGAGAGAGAGAGAGAGAGGGGAAGCGAATCGATTTAAAGCGAAGAACCTTTTCGGATTATCTCGACATTAGTGATAAAAACTAAAACACTTCGTTCTCTATTATGCTTTTTCTCGATCTCGTTGTACGCCCTACGCGTGCACAGATATTACACGAAACAAACACAGACACACAGACAGGAAGAGTCATACATTTCACCAAGTGCGTTCTGTAACCCAATTTTTCATTCTAATCTCTCGTTTGTATCTTGTCTCCAAAAGAAAAGAAAAGCCTTAAAAAAAGAACAACGCGAGCGCGTTTACAACGTCGACACCACTTTTGTTGGGATATTTTAACAGAAGAAGAGGAAGAAGGAGAACAACGGAGAAAAAATAGGGAATGAGGGATTAAAATGGCGTTTGAAGTCGCAAGTGATCGGTGCATTATATTTTCCTTCGCCCAGGGGTGCGTGCCAGTCGTCCCTCTTCCACGCGAAGAGGGGGAAAACTAGAACCGGAAGGAAGCTGGTGTGATTTTTGTGCGATTCGTACGATAATGTTACTTAAGAGCTAAGAGTAATTGAACGCAGACACCGAACGCCGAGAACATACACGCGTGTGTGCGTGTGTGTGGTCGCGCTCGGTGGTTCAGTCATAATATATATGTAATATATATTATATTCGTATATTCGTGTATATATACGTGTGCACGCGTGTACCATTAACGTGTATACGTGGTACATGTATATATATCGGTTATAGATATATATAAAACTAATTTACGAGAAAAGAAGAAGAAAAAAGAAATGAGAGCGGAAGAAAAAAAAGAAACAAATATTCCTCCACAGTCCTTTATTATTTAATATTGAAGTGAACAAAATGAGAAGTACTTGTATTTCCGGTGACCTAGATTGCATTGATCATAAACAAGAAAAAAAAGACAAAATAAATGTATCTTCATTTTTAGGTCACAACTACTCAATTCGTTTCCTTCATTCACCAGGAAAAAAAGAAACTGACCTCTTTCGACGCGCTAACATATCTCTCTCTCTCTCTCTCTCTCTCTCTCTCTAGGAAATTCTCGCGAATTTAATTTTTCTATTCCTATACTTTCGAACGCTGAACTCCGTTTCATCGATCATTCGCAGAGAGTTAGTGTTTAAGTCTAAGTTAGAAAGAATATATTCCAATATTTAATATTAATTTTTCTATATTCGTCTCTGATTTCCCCGTAGTTCTTGTTTTTACTTGGAAAAGAAGAAGATCGTTTCCTCGAGGCATTCATTGCAGATAGCTGAAAATTCTATTAGAGTCCTCCCTCCACAGATACGATAGAAAGAGTATATTTAAAAATGCGATACTTACGAGAAAGCTCCGTCGTCGCGCGAACTACAGATTATTTATTTTTTTTCCTTTCTCTGTGTATACGCTCGTTGTTTCTATTGTATGCGAGAGACACAGCCATATCACAGGCATACCTTCACTTTATCCGTGCGCGACGAAGCGAATTACAGTTTGTATAAAGTGTTGATATTAAGTTAATAAATTGTTCCCATATATTAAACGGCTGACTGGTTCTTCATTCCGCCAGACGGAGAGTCTAGCAAGGGAGTGGTTCAAAGATAGATGTTCGTTTCGAAGCTTCGAGGATCGTTAGGTTTCGATTTTGAAAGCGGAAGGATCGGTATCGATTAACGGGAGCACAGTATATTCTTCTTACAATTCCCTGTCCAGAGGTTTCCCTGTGTATTGAACGTACCAAAGTTTCTGTAGAAAATATTATATGTATATCGTACATCGTGTTTCTACAATTTACAAGCCTCCGGCGTAACTTTCAAGTGTAGGCACACCTCCCGCAGTAGATTTTTCAGTATCCTCGCCTGCTGGTCCGAACGCTGGAAATTCACGTTGTGTGAAATATGTTACAGAGATGATTTAAATAGTCTGAACTTACACCGTCGATGGTTATAGTCGGTATAAAGGAAATTCTTGGTTGTAAGGAGTTTGTTCGTTCTCCGTGTTTAGCCAGAAGTTCCTTGCCCTTCTCCCCGGCGAAACATTTAAAGATTTCTTGGTAGTCTATGTTCATCTTCTGCGCACAGCTCTCCATAATGTAGACTGGCTGTAAGTTGCGCTGGATCATGCACGATACGTATTCTAATTGACTGGAGGAGTTTTTCAGAATGTCTATGGAACACGCATGGATGATGTTCGCATTGCATTCCGGAGGTCCGTGTTGGCACATGAATTTGTAACCATCTTCTGTTTTCACCGTCTGCCAGAGAATTTTTCGTTTAGAACAGAATTATACATTTCTGTGTAAAAATAGCTCACCGTAGCTTTCCCATAAGGTATCAGCTCTACTTCTATAATGTCTGGAATCTTGCGGTATGTAGGCAACAATTGTTTCAAGAAGAAACTACGCGAATCTGGGCACAGAGCCTCATAGTAGACTGCCACGCGAACCCTTTGCTGAGAGAACTCATCTTTTTGGCTTGACGTTATCGCTGGCTTGTCTTGGGGCTGTGCTATACATAACTTGGCAAATATCCATCAAAATCAAGAAAGTTGATCGACTAAATTATGTTAAAACAATTGGAAACATTGAGTTCTATATCATATGGGTTCAAGTGTATCGGATGAGGTTCTATTAAAGAAGTTAATTGCATGGTTCTAACTATGTAGGTTGAAGTTTAACACATTTCATGACGTGTACATCGTAGACATTACGATTACATAGTACAGTTTTTATAGTGGTGCTGGAACCAGAGAAAGAAAGAGGGTATATATCTATTATATATAATATTATAGATATGACCTGAAACGTGTTAATAAATCGAAAACAGGTTAGGTACGGTTCCCGATCGAATAAACGGGAAAGCATTGAACCAAACATGTGCAAAAGGAATATATAACTAATATATGCATCCATACACTTGAAAACATTGTACAATTGTAATGTAGAATTGACATTTTTACCTTCTCTGTTTGTTCTCTCCTGAGTGAAAGTCAGCCAGACTTTCGACGACTGCCACAGAAGGAACACCGAAATAATAATCAGCGGTATCTTCGATCGCAGACCGAGTCCCATTATTATCGATCGAAAAGATTCCGACAACGATTACTAACACCGCGAGCGTGTGTTATTTACGGTATAACAATTTCCAGTATACAATTCCAGCAAGCAAATCCATTGGCATCGTTCGAAATGACCTACATACTTCGCGTGATGACACGAGGAAAGTTCATTCAGGAAGTCGATCAATCGCTCGTCCGAATAGTTTTCGTGGTACATGAAAAATTATCTGTGCATTGAGTCGGTATTCTTACTCTGCGCATAATCAATTGTTCTTTTCTACAACAATGTTACGGTCAGTTACGGTTATTTAGAAAAAACCGATGGGTTGTCACATTGATAAGGCACGTTTCCACATAACCTTAGACCACGTACGCCAATAGATATATCCCTAAAAGCTTCGACCATATAAACCTATAGATACGACACGGAACATTTTTTCGATCCTTAGGTCTCGTTCACATTGGTCCACAACGAATTTAAAGGTCCACTCATATGGAATGCTTATTAGTCGTAAATAGAATTGATTGCAAACAATAATAGATCGAAACAGTATTTAAGATTTCGGGAGAATTCGACAGCTTCAAGAACAACTACTGAAGTTCAACGGAATCATTTATTATTTCGCTTGGCAGTTTCCTCCGGAACGCCGGGAGATATCCAGCATTCCGAAGACGCTCGAACGGTGCCCTTCTCTTTCAGATTTATAATGTACACATCCGAGTCCTGTTCCCTGTACGAACAGCAGCACAGGGACAATCTCCATGTAACAATCGCCAATTCGATCTACATGCCGCAACTATTCTGCGTTCTTGTTAAAAAGTTCTTACAAATGTTTTTAATCCAACGCAGCAGCACCGGAGATAATTTCGATCAGCTCTCTGGTGATCACAGCTTGTCGGGTACGATTGAACGTCAGAGTCAGCTTGTCGATCATCTCGCCCGCGTTTTTACTGGCGTTATCCATGGCAGTCATTCGACTGGATTGTTCGCTGCAGGCGCCTTCCTTCATCGAGTAAAACAGCAACGATGCCAGAGAGAACTCCAAGTAGCTCTGGATCACTTCCTCGTCGATAGAGTCGTACACGGACAATTTGGGCGCCGTGATGACCGAGTTCTTGTCGAAGAGAGGCAGCTGGTCCACGGAGTACGACACCACCGACTTGAACTTGTTGTAGACAATGCGTCCGGAGCCGAACGTATACCTGAAGAACATTATACGTGTTAGGAAATAAGTAAACCGCGATCAAATCCCCGAGTATCGTACGCACTCGCTGTTCATAATCTCGGTGGCAACCCTGGCAGCGTCGTTGAAGGTAGGAGGCTTGCGCCCAACCTCGGAGGCAACGAATAAAATATTGTTGGCGAACAGACGGGAGAGAATGGCTTTCGACTTCTCCCCGATGCAAACGATCTTCGTATTCTCCCGCTCGTTTGCATCCGCCAGCAGAATGTCTCGAATGTTACGGGACACTCCGGTGTGAACGGCTCCGCACAAACCACGATCGCTGGTTACCGCTACGACGAGTTTCTTAGGCTCATCCGCGGGTGCGGCGATCTCTGCCTGCTCGTAGAAAGCCTTGGTGCCGACACCAAGAGGACGAGCCTGTTTCAAGTCACGCTCTGCTCTACTGTACTTGGCGGCGGACACCATCTTCATCGACTGCGTAATCTTCTGGATGTTCTTCACAGATTTTAATCTTATGGAGATCGCCTTCAGGGTAGCCATGCCGCGCTGCTGCTGCTGCTGCTGCGCAGCCAGTCGCACCAACGGCGTCGCACAATTGTTGAACATTTTGGAGGGGATGGTACCCTGTGAATTAATACAGAGCGTTTAGATCGTGTGCTAACGACATTACGTTAATAGAATCGTTCGAATAAGCGCGAATTTATGTATGTACGAGGAGTTCTAGCGACAACCAGGATAGTTGAACAAGTTTGTTACGTTGGATAGTGGTACGCTACTTCGGTACAAAGTTCTAGGGAATGTCCAACGTAGCACGTAATGTAACTTACCACAGGGTTCGTTGGAGTTTTGGAAAATAAAAGAAGAAATTATAGATGATTGTAACGAATATAAACAATATAGAATACGTTTTTAACTTAACTTATCTTCGAACGAAATTCGTGTTATAAAAATCAATTCGCTGTAAATTTGCGAACGTCACATGTATATGTAATAATAATTTTTCGTTATTGTTGTTGTGATAGTCGATCGAATAAGAGGAACGAATAGAGAATAAAAATGTGAGAAGTTTACCGATATTTAATAATTAAGGAACGCAAGCGATTCCTCGAAGTCGATGCAATATTATTTCATTTATATAATCACAATGGATACCAGTTATGCATGCTATCGCCTCTCTGTACTCGTCGTGATACGCGTTACGGTTACTTCTCCTGAATGTTCGGTGTGTACGCATTGTTATCATGATGAATTCAACTCACCGCACAACTTAGAACAATAAGAGAAAAATTCGGGAAGCCGAATTCAAGTGCGAGACGAAAGATCACAGGACACGAAGTCCCTCATATAAGTGAACGGTCTTCGTGCGATCACTATACGTTGACGTAAGTCTATGAACGGCGATCGATAGGCCATCTACTGGTATTCTGTGATTTCTTGTGACGCTAAGGGATTTTTGCGAGTTATTTGCTAGTCATTTTAGTGCGAAGCGTTGCAAACATGGAGATGTTACGGGGGTAAGGTTGGGTAAGGTACAAGCAGAATATTACTAGAATATTACTAGAAAAACAAGTAAAACAGTGTTAGCGGGACAGGGTAGTGTCACTCAATGTATTTTTCTGTTAGCACGAAATCGAACGCTATCTGAATTGTGTGTTGCACACTAACGGGTCAAATCGCGGGGATTTGAAATCCATACTACCCATTCCTTGCTAATTTATAATTTTTATTTAAAAATAAAAAAATTAAAACATTTTATTACATTTTAAATACGTTCTATTCAATATTGAATTTTTTTACATTTATAATTACATATTACTACTATTACATTACTACTATTTACAATGTTTCCTATATTTACTATTTCTAATCGCGATGCACTGTTTAATAAGTGAACATGAAGTTGGTGAAAGTCTTTCGCGCTTGCCACACATTAAATCATTAAGATATTTACAAAAATTGCGAATTGCATACAAAACTAAATAATCTAAAAGGAAATCAATAACCAAATTTTTGTGGTCGCACGTAAAACTGAAAACTACATATTTTCTTATAAAATGTTTAATTGTACTTTTTACATTACTTTGTACATTACACCTTTATAAAACCAAGCGCGCTATATTGTAACTTCTACATAAACACCGTAAAAAGTAATCATTAAGAATAATATTTCTATTTCTACTTATCCCTGGTTTTAATATATGTAATGTACAATTTGTACAATCAAACTTTGGTATTACTTTTTGCAATACAAATCGAGACATCAATTTCATTACAAAATTCTTCTTGTTATAGGTCCTGTCAGTGGTTTTAATGGTCCATGTTTCCTTCCTTCTCCATTAAGACTGTCGAAAATCTCGTCGAATTCTTTGATAATCATTGCAGTCCCACTGCTTTTGCTGTCCATGCAGCATTCTTCTGTTCAGAGTTCTCCTCAAAAGAGCGAATTAATTCGTGTAAAGGAGCGCACAGTTTTCCCGTAGTTGAAATTTCAATTTAAAACGAACCGCCGAACAGTTGCGCCGCGAACGGCGATATTCCGAACTACAATTCAGCCTCCGTACAGCGCCATTCCGTGTAGTGGCGGAACGCTCAAACTGTTAGCCGGACATCTTGGTTATCGATAGTCGATAACATTTGGCTAACAGTTTGAGCGTTCCGCCACTACACGAAATGGCGCTGTACGGAGGCTGAATTGTAGTTCGGAAGATCGCCGTTCGCGGCGCAACTGTTCGAATATTTACAATTGTAGATAATTTTAAAAAATACGAAAGTACAATAATTTTATTTATTAACAACGTGACCTTTTTATCTTTGTATGTAGCACTTCCTTCTCCGAAAATCTCGTCGAATTCCTTGATAATCATTGCAGTCCCACTGCTTTTGCTGTCCATGCAGAATTCTCCTGTAACATCAGTTTCATCTGAAAAGAGAAATACATTCTTTACTTGAAATTAATTATAATAAACAGTGGACTGTAATCGTAATGCTAATACTTACTGTGGCGTGTCATAATATTTATAGTTGTAGCCATCGAGTGGCTAAGAACTTGGGCGGCGTACGATACTTTGAGAATTACTCTTGCACAGTAGTGACATCTTTATTTTGTGTTCCTGTACTAAATTCGTGTTAACAGTTCTCCTATTAGAGTGAAACTACCCTGGAGTTGTCCCAGACCCAGGGAATTTCTGCAGGCTAGTGATTTCGTTCTGGAGTGTTGCAAGTTTTTTGAAATTTAAATTGAGATTCTTCAGAATTCTCTCTTTACATCCAAACTACAAATGTTCTTCGTACAAGAAAACAATTCAACGTACGTGACTGATTTCTGTATAATTGTTATAATATACATATAGTATATCGTATAATATTATACACACTTGTTTTACACACACGAACGGCTTCGCTCTTGCTCGAATTCCCCTCGAAAAACCGTGTATATACGAATCTCCTCTTTATTACAAATAAAAATATGTACGATTAACAATATTCACAGATATGCTTCGATTATCTAGAAACGTGTTTCTCGTTAATCGGCTTTCTTTGTTCCTCGCGTTTTCCAGGCTACCAACAGGTTCCACGAAAAGTACAGAGAGAACGAATGAACCTGAGAGGCCAACAGTATGAACGCGTACCACAGTAAACCGTACGGCAGCTCCTGAAACGTTCAGTTTTCATCAATTTCGAATATTCTCTGTATCAATCGCAAAAAATAGAAGCTATATCGAACGTTGCTTATTCCTCCAATGATTTCAACAAGCTTTCAATTTCCCTAGTCAACGTTCCTGCGAACGCGTCAAGCTCCGCGGTGTATATTAATATATTTACCTGCCACAGGTGGATCTCCTCCGACTTGCCGACAGTGAGATACGTCCAGACGTCCTTGAAGTAATACGCGACCGCGTACAAGAGTGGACCATATCCTAGTAAAACTATGCCTATCATGTACTGTCGCAGCGTTTTAATTCTGTTTCTCTTGATGGCGGACAGAGCGAGGAAACTCAACATCAGACTGGAGCACCATACATACTCCCACCAAAGTGGCTGCAACAGAGAAGTTTGTTCAATGCGTTCCTTTAAGAAGTTTCGTAACAATGTATCTACCTGGGGCACTTGTAGCTCCTCGATCTCCAGTATAAATATGTCCAGATGATCTAGAATGTCGGCGGACAGTTTGGCAAGCATAACGAAGAAAAGAAGATAGTGAAAAAATATGCAATATTTCAGTCTTGATTTGTTTGTTGCGCTAAAACGAACAGTATTTGTGATTCGTCTTCGAAATCGACCGAGAACAATTTCGAACGAGAAAGAGACAATAGAGAGGGATATCGTGTTATGCGAGTTTTTTATGAATTACCTGACTTGATAGTGAATGGCAATTTTTAGTCTGTGATTGAAATCACTGCCGTCCGTGCCCAGAGCCTGGGACACCGTAACTTTCGATGCCATACTTTTTCAGTTGATCGTGAATAACACGTCGAGATTTATTCGCCTACGGGAACAGATTTCGTGTAGACTATCTTGGAACGGTAATTTATGAGAAATTATTTGGTACTTCATTACCAACTATTTTTAAACTATTTTTAAACCTTTCAGAAGCCTCGTGGGTCACGGCTCTTCTCCCCTGTACAAATGTGTCACTTTTCATTAAGTCGAATTTCCATTTATCACCAATAGTGATTTGTCGCTATTATTCATTTCCATTTCGGCAGGCTTTCAATAATAGATTTCTGATCGTTGTACCCGGTTGTTTCATGGTTCAGAGCGAGTACGTGATCCGACGTGATCCAACGTGATAACGTGATCGCATGGTTCGATCGGCCGGATTTATTTTAGAAGAAGTATATAAATCAAAGTGATCGAGACTGTCGTCGTTGGTTAGTGGCGGTGAACCATCGATTTGTATCGATTGTCGATGTTGTCGATTACTTTCGATAGGTGTAGCGTCGATTGTCGATGTTGTCGATTGCTTTCGATAGGTGGAGTATCTGTTATCGATAGTTATCGACACTGTCGATATTATATTTTCTTCGTGAACATCGCCTTTACGATTGAACATAAAATTATATCAGATTATGATTAATATACATCTTGTTCGTAAACAACGTTCTCCCGTTTATCATTTGCTATTTGAATTTCGAGATTCATATACAAAGTCGGAATCGATTCGTAGGATCTACGAATATTTCGACTATATACAAATCTGCCTTATAGTCGTTCAAAACTCGGCTACATACACACAGGGGGAGGGACAGAGATCTAACAGCATCTAACAGCAATACCAAGCAATACCAACACATACATATATCCATTCGGCAATCTCCAGCAATCTCCCTACTGCACTGATATAGTATAGATTATAGATATATGTATATCTGATGTGCTGATCCCCTATTGCTCCCCATCTCCCCTCTGTGTCCGTGTCAGTCCGTGTAAAGTTCGCTTTTATCGTTTTATCCGACAATTCGCAGAAGAGTATTTACATTATTCGTGACGCTGACGTCGCGCGGATAGCAGGGAAGATTTTCAAATAAAAAAGCTCGACGAGACAAAAAGAAGAACAGACGTCACTCTCAGTGAACGATTCCACAGAATCGTAATGTGTTTTTACGGATGATCGGTTCTGATTGATGAAATCCTACTTGCCGAGGAGGATGGAATATATGACGAACTTGAGAAGCGTTCTTCTACTCGTGATCACGATACACTTGTCACCGCTGAATTGTGCTCAATTGTCGAGAACTTATGTCGAGGAAGTGTCCGAGAACAGCGGCGACGTCGCGCCGAGTATAACCTGGCTGTTCAGCAACTCCGTCGACAGCCTCGTCAGGGTTAAACGGACGAGCGTGCTCAATTATTTACCTCCGAAATGTCGGCAAAACCTCAGTCGACTGTGCAACGATATTAACATTAATAACGACGAGTTAACTTTGCTGGAATGCATTCAAACATTCAAGGTACGCACCCCTTACCTCTCCTGTACGTTAAAAGTACGAAAGTACGTTGGAACCGAATTCTTATAAGATTTTATATGATTTTATACAGTTTTATACGATTTTATACAGTTTTATACGGTTTCATACGATCTTACACGATTTTATACAATGTTATACACATTATACGATTTTATATGACGGTATACCAATTATACACTCTTCATTCCCCAGCCAACAGAAGTTTCGAGCATCGACGACGATTGCCGTCAAGCGATCTGGGCCTACATCCTGAATATTACGAACAACCTAAACATCGAGCGCCTAGCGAAGAAAACCTGTGGCAAGGAGTTGGACGATCTGGAGTGCTCGACATCCGACAACAAGCACGGAGCGTATTTGTCCTGTCTGATCGACAAACGCGAGAAAGTCAAGGACCCCGACTGCATCACGTACATTCAGAGACTGGAATGGATCGCGTTCAGTGACTTCAGGATCATAACTCCGTTCTCCTCGGACTGTGAAAAGGACATAATCAAGTTCAACTGCGACAAGGTGCAGCCGTACAGAGACATATCCCAAGGGCAAGTGTTGGCTTGCCTGCAGGAGCATGTGAACGATCTGCAGTTGCAATGTAAACGACACATTCTGCACATGTCCGAGATCCAGGCGGAGAACGTGGAGCTGGATCGCCAGTTATACATAGCCTGCGAGCAGGATCGCATAAAGTTTTGTCCGAACGTGAGACCAGGCAGCGGTCAGGTGTACAAATGTCTGATGCAGCACAAGACGGACAGATCCATGACCGGATTGTGTCAGGAGCAACTAGCGAGAAGAGGGAAACTGATAGCGTCGGACTATAGAGTCAGCAAAGGGCTGGTGAAGGCTTGCAAAGAAGACATACGCAGCAATCGTTGCAGGAGATCCTCCGAAGACAAGAACATCCGGCTGGCGCAGATCCTTCTGTGTTTGGAGTCAGTGGTGAAGAACGGGACGAAGATCGATGCCACCTGCCAAGCCGAGATGTTCGACCACAGGAAGCTTCTAATGGAAGACTACAGGCTGTCTCCGGAGATAGTCGACGGATGCGCCAGCGACATTACAATGTTCTGCAATGGTCTGGAAGTCGGCGGCACAACCATTCATTGTTTAATGGAGCACACCAGACCCAGAAGGAAGAAGTCCAGGGTGTTCAGCAAGTGCCAGAAAGCGGTACGAACTGAGGAATTGGTTTAAAAAATTGTTATTAATTTAATTTGTTCTACCAACAATTATTCCTTTTTAAAAGTTCTCAATTGTAATTCGTTGTCAATAGCTGGAAGAACTAATTATGGAAGCGGACGCCGGTGAGGACTGGAGGATCGACCCGATTCTGCGAGAGCAGTGCCAGCCTGTTGTCAGCTCAGCTTGCAGAGATGTAATGATCTCAGATTAAGATGGACCGACTCTCGACACTCTCGAAACCGTAACGTTCGCAATCCTGTTTGAATTTAGGTACACGGAGGCGACGCTAGAGTGATATCCTGTCTGATGGAGCAGCTTGGTACCACCAGAATGACAGAAGCCTGCGAAACCGCTCTGGTTCAGATACAGTACTTCGTGGCTCGAGATTTCAAATTGGACCCGCAGTTGTACAGAACGTGTAAATTCGACGCGGCTCGTTTGTGCCACGCGAGGAACGCCTGGGCTAGCGACGGGAGACAGATGGACCCGGAAAGAGGACCTCTAATCCTGCCGTGCTTGTACAGACACGCGTACCATCCTCAGAAGAACATGACTGTAAGCGAATCGTACGTACTTGGGAATTGGAGTTTCAAGTTGTTGTCGTTGTTGTCGTTGTTGCAGCTGCGAACAGAATGTCTGGAGGAGATCAGACGCATCATGAGGCAACGAGCTGTGAACGTAGACTTGCAGCCGGAGATCGAGGAAGTTTGTCTGAACGAGCTAGCGACGTATTGCTACGACAAGACTGCGAAGGGAGAAGAAATACTGTGTCTTCAGGATAATCTAGACAGGTATTCGATATTCTATTTGAACTGCGTAGTTACATGGTTACTAGTGGATGACTTGTAATTTGTTTTACTCGTAGCTTGAGCAAGAATTGCAAGCTGGCGGTTGGAAATTTCACCGAGGAGCAAGCAGAACGTGTCGAGCTGAACCCGATAATCTCCGCGGCCTGCCAGCACATCATGGAACGCCACTGCGAGGTAGAATTTCTGTTATTCAACAACGGAACGCTATCTTAGTACAAATATGTTTGAAATAACGAATTATCCGAACCGAACCGAAATAGGAAGTGTTAAAGTACGGAAAGGACGAAGGGGACATGATGGAGTGTCTGATAGAGCACAAGAACGACCTGGACGTGCGCTCCGACAACAAGTGCAAAGCAGCAGTGGAGCACTTCCAGCTGATCTCGTTGAAGAACTACCACTTCACGTACAAATTCAAGGAAGCCTGCAGACCGTCCGTGAAGCGATGGTGTCCGAAGTAAGTGATATTCGACGTTCGATTTGACGAATCAGACATTTACGAGACGTGTTACGCGTGCTGGATGCTTCGCTCAGGTCTAAAACTAAAGCGGAGGTGATAGAGTGTTTGAGCGCAACGGTGCAGGGAGATATAATGAAGGACACGCAGCACCGCATCCCCAAGGAATGCAGGCAACAGTTGAGAGCTCAGCTGTACCAGCAGAGAGAGAACATCCACTTCGATCCTGTCCTGCAATCGCAATGCGCGGACGATGTGAAGCAGTACTGCTTCAACGTGGAGGCTGGCAACTCGCAGGTAATGAAGATTACCTTGTACTTTTTTTATCTTTCTATCGGAATGATATATATATATTAAAATTATTCTCTTAGATCCTAGAGTGTCTGGCAGCTCACAAATCGAAGTTATCCGACGCGTGTCACAAGCAACTGTTCAAAGTGAGGAAACAAGAGTTTCAGGACAGTTCGAGCGACTTCGCTTTGTTGAATACCTGTCGGGTGATGGTCAGACAATATTGCCACGACGTGAGTCGCTCGCAGACACTGGACTGTCTGAAGAGATACAAGGATGAGCCTACTTTCGACGAAAAGTGCAAGAACATAGTTATTCGACGAATGATTGAGCAGAACACGGACTACAGGTTCAACGCTGCGCTGCAAGCTTCGTGCTCCTCCGACATCAACAAGCACTGCAAGGAGGTGGGTTTCTCCGAACGAAAAAACCTGGTAAAATGCGGCGTACACGAATTCTATTTGATTTGTTTGTTGCTCGTTACTCGTTGCTTCAGGTTTTGATACACGAACCGACTGATAAGGAGTTGGAGGGGAAGGTGATCAGGTGTTTGAAGATCAAGTTTCGAGAAGCCAAGCTCCAAACCAGGTGCAAACATCAGATAACGAATATTCTGAAGGAGGCAGCTCTGAATTATCACTTGAACCCGTTGCTCGCTACGCTGTGCGCGCACGAGGTACGTATCATCGTCGATGAAATTCTTCGCTGCTGCTTCCGAGGTATGCAGAATTGTTTATTTGCATTAGATCGAGACGATATGCAGAGCAGACGAGAACGATCCTGGCGCGGTGGAGGAATGCTTGAAGATGGAGTTCAATTCTGGGAACAGAGACATGAAGGAGGAGTGTCGCCTTGAAATTGCTGCTCTGATAGAACAGAGACGGGCAGACATTAACGCGGATCCTTTGTTGCAACGAGCGTGCGCGATCGACGTTAGCAAATACTGCAGCGACGTTCCTCAAGGCGGAGGGAAACGTAAGATTAATAATCTCAATTTCATTTAAAAATTATTACTTACGTACATGTATATATATATTATTTTTTTTAGATATCATGTGTCTTCAAAATGTAATGGAGGACGCCAATAAATCGCTGCAACCCGACTGCTATAAAATGCTCACCACCAGAATAGAGATGTTCAGAAACGCGGTGAAGGTAAAGTTTAGTGCTTTAATGCTCGTCAACTCGTTTCGCTCGAATATCTTCGAAACTATTCACTGTGCCGAAAAGTATGTTAGACGAAACTTGTTGATCCAGACAGGCTGCATTTCTTATGACCGGTTACTATTCATCGCAAAGCACACGATTTTCGAGACAATTCGAGAAAATTGATTTTACGAACATTAAATCAATGATTCTAGTGTTTAATCCATTTGATTCACGGTCTCCCGTTATAAATTCTTTAGCGAACAGAAGAATAAGTTGATTGGTTTGTTTTCAGTTGATTGGTCCAAACTCGATACAAGAACTATACTCATCCGTGAACCGGTCCCCAGCCAGACGGTATTTCATGATCGTCGCGTTAACAATGATCGGACTAATCTTCATCACGGGCTTGTTCTGTGGAAGAGTGACGAGGCGAACGATAATCATGAAAAGCAAACGGTAAATCGAAACGTCCGTCCTCGTTTAGGAACAATATCAAAGAAAGTGCGCCCCCGAAGTAATCATTGGGACAGTGATCAATCCGTGACCTTGCTGGGAAATATCAAATCACGCGGTAAAGGAAATATAAAGCGTAGATCAGATAATAAGAAGCTTTTTATATGGTTTTTTTACGGTAATTACGGAACAGTAAATCTTATATACAGTACATATGTGTGGTGTGTGTGCGCGCGCGCGTGTGTGTAATATAAACGCAGTTGTGTCGATGAATTGTCAGATCTGTAATTCCATAGTATTGTATCATGATAAATGTAAAAACTGTAAAAGTCGAGCGAGTGGAACGTGTATGATAAGCAGCAAGCGCGATTCGCAGTTACGGTAGATTTTAATAAACAGTTAATAGACAATATATATATACGGTGTTGAAAAGTATGCAATGGATATTTTAGCGAGCTACGGGTCGAAATAAAGACGAGATCAAGTGATTAACGCGATCCGGCTTATTTTAGCTTGTACAAATCGCGCTCCGAAGTGTCTATCTCGCGTGACGGAACACCCTGTATATGGAAGGGAAGAAAATGGAGAACCGTCTCAGCGAGAGATATAATAGTGAAAAGAAACGACGGGATTTTTCTGTGAATATTCTATAGATTTGTGATACGCAAAGAAGAACGAGAATAAAAATCAACACGTTTTATCGAAGGTAGAAAGACATTATCCTGGGCACAAATTCACCTTGGTCTTCCACTTTAGAAACGTTAGAATGAGAACGTGTTTAGAGGATCCTTCCGGAAACGAACATTTCGAACGATTATGTAACATGATATTAATATTAAGCATTCCTTTGACAAAGAATTACGTTCAATTTATAATACTTAACTCACTTGGATCTGTCGTTCGAATACCGTATATCATTTAAATATCGTATTATATGTTAAGGTATAAGAATAAATATTGTGTTATCCAATACGACCAACAGTGACGCACGCGAGATAATCAATTCCTTTTTACCCTTTGTTCAAAGGATATTATATGTGTGAACGTTACAACGAATATTGGTTTTATATAGACTGCAATAGCAGGAACAGCGGGATAAACGAATAAGGAAAATTTAACAAATAAGAAAAAGCTTTCGACAACGAGGGGATTCGAAGTCTGGTTGACCTGACATCATTCCGGCACGCTAGCGCTGAGCCAAATAGTGTTTACGTTCAGATTTCCTGGGGGGCGGGGGTAGGGGTGAGGAGGGGAACTGTCCAATAAGAAGTTTACGTATTATTTATAGACAGCGAATTTCACGCGTTTACGAGAAAAATGATGGCAATTTGCAAGAGCCTTGGCGCAGTTAGCGCAAGAGTAACGATATTTCACGGTGTTGAAGGTGCCCCATTTGAAATCGGCGCGCATGCGTGAGGAATCTTGTACGATATCTCACCGCTGCCGGCGGAGGCGCGAGCGTCGCTGTATTGGAAAAGGCAGCGGAGTCTGTCGCCGTTTATCTGTGTATCTCGGAAAAATCTGTGCGAAACGGTTGGACGTTCGTTGTTTGCGCGAAAAGCGATAAGTGGTCGTTGCGAGAAACGTGCGAGGATCTCGAGGGTGTCACTCGTGCGCGCGTAATC
Source organism: Lasioglossum vierecki (assembly GCA_028455595.1). Taxonomy (NCBI): domain Eukaryota; kingdom Metazoa; phylum Arthropoda; class Insecta; order Hymenoptera; family Halictidae; genus Lasioglossum; species Lasioglossum vierecki. Next base: position 11,651,235 of record CM052339.1, on the reverse strand, counting down.
ATTGCAAAACGTTTACGGTTGTAATCGTCTCGAACGTCGTCTGTCATCGTCGATCTCGACGAAGAAGCGAACGACTCGAGCGAGCGACATTAGGTGTGGCGATCGAAAGAGAGAGCTTTGTACGACTTGGAATGAAGGAGTCCAGGTACAGGACGGATTGTCCTCGATTACGAGCGAGCGCACGGTGTGTCAAGTAACTCGGTAACTTTTAACAGTCGTGTCACGCGTTCTGTAAAATTCTTGAACTCGTTTCGAGGGTGTAAATATTCTCTCGCTGTGTACGCCTATGCGTTTCTATTGGTCGAGTTGCGATCTTTGTAGCGGCGGAGGAGACAGTGGAGGTAGCGGTAGCAGCAGCGGTGGCGGCGGTAGAGAAAACAGTGGAGGCGGTGGTGGTGGCGGTGGTGGTGGTGGTGGTAGCGACGGCGGCGGCGGCGGCGGCGGTGACGACGGAGGCGGCGGCGGGGGGGGAGATTTCGTACGTCGTCGTGACTGAGTGAGTAGGTGCGTGTGCGCTCTCATTCTCTTGGTACTGTGCGTGCGCGCGTGTGCGTGCGTTGTACACATGTGTACGTGGATTCTGGCGCGCGCGCATCAACGGAATTCACGATCGGACACACTCGCACGGACTCTCAACAAATGTTTAAATGGACGCATCGTCCATTATCACCCAAGTGTCGCGGGATGACGAGCTAGGCCAGTTTAACAATGAGAAAGGTAGGTGGCCCCCGTAACGAGAACACACCCCCGCCTCGCCGTTTTACATCCTTTTCCCTTTGCGTTTTTCTTCCAGATGCTGGATATGGAATCTACACCTGTTACGGGAGACCGCACCGCGCTCCTCACCTCACCCGACTTCACCTCTCACCTCCCCTCCTCGCCGTCCCTGCGATGCCTCCGTACCGACGTCCCCCCCTCCCTCTTCTACCTGGCCTCGCCTCTTCTTTCTCTCCCCTCTTCCTCTTCTTCTCTCGACCAAGTTTCGTCTGTAATTTATCTCCTTCTGTTCTCTACCTTACCTTTACCTTACATTCGAACCACAGTCAATGTTCTCTACCATGAAATAAAGCCTCTCCAGATTGTTGATGCCCCCTGGTTACCCCGGTGCGCCTTCTAGTCTCTCGATAAAACACCTAACTAGACCGCCGTCTATCCCAAAAGTCCTACGAGCTGTAATCTGCATTATTCGCAGAGCTGGGCCAGCTAGGAGTAATGCAAATTATACCTCTTAAGTTGTACGCATAGGACTTTGGAGGGACATGGCGGTTTAAATTAATCTTTGCGGTATCGAGAACACTCCCTTAATTCGTTTACACATCCCTTTTCAATGTTCGAATCAATGTTTCCCACTGTAATCACAGGATAATAATATTCGAGTAGCATTTCAAACATTATTCTCGTAATACATTATTTGCACTGCACGAGATACGATATTTCTCTTTGAATATTGGACGATCGCAAAAATTGGTGCCCTATTTAAAATGTTCACAGACATGTACAAGCTTTTGCAAATGTCTAATACGTAGTAATGTATATATGCGCGTGTACACACGGAATGACATCTGGTTTTCCTGTGTGCAGCCCAGTTACCACGAGAGAATGAAGCGGCCAGCAACGGCCCGGCCAGTGGCAAGAAGCCACGAGGACGTGGATTCCTACGATCCGTGCTCTGTTGCCTTGGTAGAAGACGCGGAAGCAGTTCGAAGAGTTCGAAGACAAGTTCGGTACAATGGGATGATCACAGTTACTCACCGCCGCCGAGGACTGGATCCCAACGGTTTCTTCTCCCACCTGTCCGACATCAGGATATGCACAAGAAGTGCATGGTGATCGATTTGGACGAGACGCTAGTGCATAGTTCCTTCAAGCCGATCAACAATGCAGATTTCGTTGTTCCTGTAGAGATCGACGGGACGGTGCATCAAGTGTACGTTTTAAAGAGGCCTTACGTCGACGAGTTCTTGCAGAGAATGGGCGAGCTGTACGAGTGCGTGTTGTTCACAGCCAGTTTAGCCAAGGTACGTCGCTCAGGTATCACCAAATATGCTGCTGCGTGAAAAAAAGAAGCATCCTGTATATAATTGTAAGATAGAATAACAAAATACATAAATTGTATTATATTTTTATCAAAATTTAGCGTGTTCTTTGTTGATTTTTCATGGTTTTCTATTTAAAAGTTACCGGGCGCTTCTCTCTTTTGCACAACGGTGTATGTAGGCTTGTAAGAGTTTTAAAAACGACGATACTTGCAGTACGCCGATCCGGTAGCAGATCTGCTCGACAGATGGGGAGTGTTCAGAGCAAGACTGTTTAGGGAATCTTGTGTTTTTCACAGAGGAAACTATGTTAAAGATTTAAACAAACTAGGACGGGATTTACAGCAGATAATCATCGTCGATAACAGCCCGGCCAGCTACATTTTCCATCCGGACAACGCGGTGAGATCTCCGACGAACTCAGCGACGAGATATCGTGCGCGAGGAATCTCGTGCGATGCCTCATCGCCGCAGCGAACTATTAGAACTATTAGAATCGCGTATAGCGTATGGGATCGTAACGTGGATCTATTTTCAGGTGCCGGTGGCGTCGTGGTTCGACGACATGACGGACTCGGAGCTGTTAGACTTAATTCCATTTTTCGAGAAGCTCAGCAACGTCGACAACATTTATACAGTCCTGTGCAATAGCAATCATCCTTATAATCAAATACCCGTTGTACAGAACAGTCCGAGCCCAGGATCAGGTTCGCTCGGTGCTTCCTAGCCCCACCTGAACTCTGGCCGAACGGCCAGCATCATTGCCGCTCAATGCACTCTGAGGAGAATCTTGACTGGGATAATCCACATTGCTTTCCTGTTATGTGGCAGCGGTCAATCAGGTATGACCACCAATATCAGATACAGAACATGAGAACCCTACCCATCGAACAATCATCGTTCGAAGCAGAAGCGAAAGTTCCGAGTCTCTTAAACTGCGATACACTTCACCGTTTCGTGTACGAACAGTTGACGTACAACTCTTCAAGGATCGAACGCGACCGTACGTTTTCTCCTCGATCCTCGTTCGTATCGTTCGTTCGTATCGATCGTTCTTATCGTTCGTAACGAATACCTCAAGAAATGTTCATACGAAGCAACTCTCTACGTGTAAGAAATCCCCGAGCGTAGCGTTAAGCGGCGCGAACAGACATTCGAGTCGTTCGATGGGCCCGTCGTACTTCTTCGCTTTTTTTTCCGTCTTTCCAACGCTCCCGAAACGTTAGAACGAACAAGAAAGATTCTTATTTCTCCGTGTCTTTTCGTTCGTTCCATGAACACGATATGCATATCATTCGACAACAAAAGATTCTGTTGATTCGGTGAACGTTACGAATTAGAATTACGTAGATGTACAATCCGTTTCGGATACACTAGATAAGTTAGTTTTACTAACGGAGAAGTAGTTTGTCGACGTTGTATTTCTTAATTTCTCCGCGTTACATTTCTATATCCGGTCCAAGTGTCGTTCGTTCGCGTTTGTTCGATTCACTTTCTGTATTACTGTTGCTAACATATGAAATATTATAGTCTTCGTTAAGCGTAAACGCGGCAGACGAAATTTTGTTGTACTAATGTTATTTCACAGTTTTAGTTTCTAATAATACACACACACACACACATACACAGAAAAAGAGAGAGAGAGAGAGAGAGAAAGAGAGAGAAAGATATATATATATATATATATCGTCATCGGTGAGAGAGCGAGTCGTATACCTGAGAAATATTATGTATTCATTATCGAGTGACGTAACAAAGAAACAAGTTTGCGGAAAGGATCATAATGTTAAACGGATCGAGTTTCATAAGTTCTCTCTTCTGTATCTCCGTTGATTCGATTATAGCATTGACGTATATTGTCGTTATGTCTTTTTTACATAATGTCACTCGTTCGAATCAATCGATCGATTCGGATTGCGGATACGCGTGCACTTTCTTTTCGAGAAACTTTCGAGTTGTATTTTTGTTTTCTGTTCGAACCATAAACGATCGCGTTCGCAAAAGCTTCTAATCCGTAGTTTGTCGTACTATTTATCACTCTTGTGAGATTCGTGTTCAACGATTGAAAAGATCGCATAATATTAAATGGCTTCCAGCTGTGCACGATCATCTTCGAGATCGGTCAATATCGTTACTAGGTTGGAAAGAAAGTTCGTAGCGTTTTCAAATGAAAGATCCAAGATAAAATTAAGGCGTTGATTGATACGTTTATTCGGTACAATAAATCTTTCAATTTTAATGTACAAATGCGACGTACTTTCGTTCCATAATCGAATTGATTTAGGATTAAAGACAAGAGAGAGGAGGAGGGAGAGGATCTTGTAAATATCGTTGAATTTCTGTTTAAGATTATGATTTTAGCATTGCATTTGCCGTGTCGATGTCGTTCTATTTAAGTATGCGTGTTTGAGAGGCAGGAAACGTTTGTACTTAGTAAATGTACCTCGCTACTATGTTTAACGGAGCTCGTGGAACGTTCTTCGAAGAGAAGCCGCGCGCGAGACGATGCCCATCGAAACGACTCCGCGAGAGAATGTGGAGAGACTTTCATCTTTTCTTCGTTGATCGCGTCTTTTTTTTCTCTGTTGAAGCGTGGAAGAGCAGTTTGATCGAGCGTACGGAGAATATGTATTTCGCAGTCGGAGAATAAAATAGGGGAACGCGTTGAATGTTGCCGAACCGGTGAGAAATCGTTTCCGCAACATTGGTAATCGTGTCGTGCTTCCGTGATTAATTAACATTAACAATCCAGTGTATCGCTTTTATCGAATGCAAAGTCCGTTGGATGTTTCTACGAAAGTATTCAATGGTATTCGTTCTATATAATATATAAATACGTAGGTAGGTGCCGTAGGGTATAGGTGTGGATACGTATGCGTGTATATACACACGTACGTTACCCGTGCATCGCGTGAGTATGTGTATGTATACATAAGAGATATGTATGTATCTGCACGCGCGTTTTTCTTTTTCTGTCGTGTTTTTAATCGAATTACTTTTGTCCGAAGCATTTTTCTCGTTTTTGTTTTCATTACTTTTTAATTACGATTTATTATTATCATTGCTATTATTAATTATACACCAGTTGTACTCTCGTGAATCGCGGAGTTATTACATAGACGCGCGCCGGGAAAATTGTTAGCGTTGAAAGAGCGAAATTGAACGGAATATTTTTCGTTAACCGTCGAACGTTGTGCTTTGCGTCGCGTCGTTCGTTTCGACGGGCGATCGATAGGCGGACGATAATTATAGGGATTGACTATAATTATAACTGTAAGGAGCTGTATACATATATTGTAAACAGAATTTTTGTAAAACGACGCCGCGCCAGTCGTTGCATCGCGGAATTGAGATACCTTCGGAATCGAGAGATCAGATTTTTCGGAATTCTCAATTCTTTATCCGATGATTCTTCGATCTGAGGAATTCTGAATGAATTAACGAACGTATAGAGAGCGTTTCTTATCCAGCTAACGTACATTTTTATTCTCTCGTTTGGTGGCTCTGTTAAATTTTCTTAGCAGCTAACAGTTCTCTCGGCGCGGAGACGTTATCGTCGGATGCAGCCTCGCTGCGTGAGAAAGCAAATAATAAGAGAAACGCGTGCACGCGCACGTGCGCACGTATGCGGCGAGAGAGAGAGAGAGAGAGAGAGAGAGAGAGAGAGAGAGAGAGAGCGTAGTATTTTTAACGAAACAAGAAAACCGAGTAAACAAAACGCAAGATAAATATATTAATATAGTGGGAGGTGAAAGCCGAGAACCGCAGATTTGAGAATCGTGACTTTTTTCTATGCGACCAGTTTCATATAAAAGAGGACGGGGGGGGGGGGACGAAGCAGGAATTATATATACGGTAAATTCTCTCGCAGCCGCCGCCCAGTTGCGCTCTGGATGGATTAAATTATTGTATTATTAATTATAAATACGTTGTACAAAAGTTTGTCACAAAAAAATAACGAAAAAAGAGAACTACGAACGAGAGGGGACGATTTATATCGCTTCGAAGTGATCGAGCATGCTTGTCGATCGTGTTTCCGACTGTACAGAGATCTATTTCGATGAATAAGTTGCTGGTTTGTTGGCTTTGGAAAAGCGTTTCGATATCGGCACGCCGCGTAAAGAGAAACTATGTTGCATCGATCGACGAGAATGTATAATTTCCGACAAGTCTCTCTGTAACGGAGAGTCCAGACGATGTAAATAGACTGTAATTAGCGAGGGATCTTTGTAAAGAGACGAGAGTTTGACTGTACTAAATTCGCCGGGGGTAGAGCTAGCGTTATTATCGAATCTAAAATTGAAACGGTGTAAATAGAAATCGGGTAGAGAGTCAAGCGGTTTTCGCGAAGAAGTTGGATTCATTGCTGTTATTAATTTTGTACCGAAACTCGGCGACAGTTGGGACATTCTGTTTGGACCGAGAAGGCTGTCGTCGGTATTGTTCGTTTTCTAGCGGTTCGAAAAAATCGAGAGCTGATAGTTTGAACGAGTCGCGATCGAGAAGCATGCTCGATCATTCGTGTTGAGTGAAGAGGGAACGTGGAAAAAGATAATGAATAGGAGTGGCGCGAACGTGTACGTAAAGATTTCGAAGAAAACAAAGAAGAAAAACATAATTAACGGATATTGCCTTGATTTGTAAATAAAATAAAACTTGATTACTTCCATCGATGGGATGAAAATGTTCTCCGCGCGCGCGGAACACCGAGACACGGTGATGCCAGAAGGAGGAACCAGGAGGAACTTGCCGCTTCGGCTGGGTCCTCCACTCTTCATCTACTGCGCACGCGCTCCACACGAACGTACCTCTCTAATCACCGCGAGACTCGCACGGCCAGAGCAAAGATGCGTTCGTGTGTAGCGCGTGCGCAGTAGAAGTAAGAGTGGAGGGCCCATCCGGAGGGGCAAGTTCCTACTGGTTCCTCCTGGTTCCTCCTTCTGGCATCACTGCCGAGACACCGGGCCGCCGTGTTTCGCTCACGCGGGCTCCGCCTCCGTGATTTCGTATCTTTTTTACTGAAAGTTCAGGGCTGACTTTTTAACAGCGAGGATATTTTGTACAGTAAACGAGAACGTCAAATAGCCAACGTGCAACAAATAAATAATAATGACAAACGGCGGAGGTGAGCCCTATTGCGCGTCGTACCAGAAAATCAGCTATAAACAAAATATGTAACATCTTCCGCCCCTTCAACATGTCCAGTTTGCTCTGTGATTCTGTGTTTAATAAAAAAAAATACAAAAACGCCGGCGCGCATTTCTCGAACACCCTGCGCGAAAGAGGAATCGTTGCACGCAATCTCTTTTTTTCAACTTAACCTGAAAGATTTTTACAGGTGTCGAGTAAAGAAATCATATTGCAACTTTGCCGTTGCAATTCGTGGACTTTGCGAATTAAGGAAACTACGCTCGACTTTTGCCAACAATTCTGTAACAATGTTAAGCGGATCTGCATTGTCGTCAATTATTTATTAACAATTTTTCGGGGTCATATTTCCTTCTGAAATACCTCTAATGCGTAAGACAAGGAGAGGTATACAGCATTAGACTGCATAGACGAGGACAGTAGACGCCCGCCATCTTCTTTTCTTCTACGATTCGCGGTTTTTACCAAAAGACTATTAGGAGAACACGAAAGCGAAGAGGTATCCGATCGGGTACAAATATTACCGTATAGTTGGCAATCTATGTACTCGTGCCTATCGACTAATCATAGTCAAGTCCAAGAAAGGCTATAGCCGGGTTTGGTAGTGAAATTCGCCCCCAGCGGGATCGATAGCCTACCCAAAAAGACCCTTCTCTGCCAAGTTTCAGCCCCCATCTCATCTGTAAGGGTAGTTATTGAGAAAAATCGGAAAACCAGTTTTTGGCCGAATTTCTCTATTTATAAATACTGATTTAATTGTCAATATATTGACAATTAAAAATTCTGAAAAAATCTGACACGTTTCAGAAACTAAGCTACATATTAGATATCACTTAGTCAGCACGCCTGCTTTGTTTCTGCAGGTACACTGATGAAGCGTGGGCGCGCAGATCACTTGCAAAATAACCGAGCCCAGGCCCTGCAGGCCGGGCTCAAAATCGGCACAAATGCAAGGGTATGGTATTAGCGGTGTTATTTGATAATAACACAATCACAGGTTGTTTCAATAGTCAAAAACGCTAGATAAAAGATCAATCTAGGCCACAAGCGCCCTGGAAACTCATATTTTTTCCGTATACAAGGGTAATTTCAATTATTCGACAGTGTATATATACCCAGTCAGCACCATCTGCCGCCGAGCCCAACCTGCAGGGCCCCCGCCAGCAGATTCCATGCCGAACATCGCTTCGAGTTGATCTAAGCCGAGTCGGCACAGTTTCTGTAGGTATACTGATGAAGCGTGGGCGCGCAGATCACTTGCAAAATAACCGAGCCCAGGCCCTGCAGGCCGGGCTCAAAATCGGCACAAATGCAAGGGTACGGTATTAGCGGTGTTATTTGATAATAACACAATCACAGGTTGTTTCAATAGTCAAAAACGCTAGATAAAAGATCAATTTAGGCCACAAGCGCCCTGAAAACTCATATTTTTTCCGTATACAAGGGTAATTTCAATTATTCGACAGTGTATATGTCATGAAAACATATAGCTTTGTGTGCGCATTTGTATGCTTACGAATGATACAAGTTGCGACTCATAAACGTAAAAATTAGGCGTTTCGAGAGAGATCGCACCTAGATCGATCTTTTTTGTAGCGTTATTGACTAGCGAAAATCAAATTATTGTATTATCGAGAAATCAGAACGCAACCTTGCAATCCTGGAAAAAGGAATCAACCTCCGCAAGAGGGCAGCACTAACGTCGCGATTGCCGTTATACAGAATACAGGGTAGGCCGCACATATATGCTGCCGAATAATTGAAATTACCCTTGTATACGTAAAAATATGAGTTTTCAACGCGCTGTGGCCTAGATTGATCTTTTATCTAGCGTTTTTGACTATTGAAACAATCTGTGATTGTGTTATTATCAAATAACACCGTTAATACCGTACCCTTGTATTTGTGCCGTTTTTGAGCCCACCCTGCAGGGCCTGGGCTCGATTATTTTGCAAGTGATCTGCGCGCCCACGCTTGATCAGTGTACCTGCAGAAACTGTGCAGACTCGGCCTAGAATCTGCTGGTCGGGGACCCTGCAGGCTGGGCTCGGCGGCAGATGGTGCTGACTGGGCATGTTCGCATTTTTCCGTTGCAAATTCTACTTGTAAAAAATGAAAAACACGGAAAAAACGGACAGTGCAGATTTCATATAGAAATCTTAAGTCGACTATCACCAATTTAATTTAGCAATAAGAATTTAAAAAGGACACCAAAATACTTTTTCGAAAAATTATTTGATAAAATAGTCTAAACATAGTTAAAAAATGTTTTTACAATGGTTTAACAATAATCCTATAGATAGGAAGCGAAAAAACATCTGATAGACTTAGAAAAAAAAATTGACCTGACCGGGATATGTACCTGGTTCAAAAAGTCTTCAGCGGTTCCACAGTCGGAGACCATAGCGCTGCACCAGCCGACACCGTTGAAAATAATTTCGAAATATTGGAACATAATCTGTATAGCATTGTTGTGGGCACAATGGGCGGGGTGGTAACGGTGGAAATTACAGAGATCTGAAATACCACATCGCTAAAAGTTGCTCCACCGACAAGAATAGTATCAAAATAGTGGCAAAACATTGTCTCAAATATGGCGGAGAATGTAACATTTAATAATAATTTCCTTAGTGGTCTTTTGCATCGACGAAACCGTCAGAGGCATTTTGTTTTTTAGCTGAAGCCAGAATATATCCTAGAGAGCCACCGGTCTTGGAGCTGATCCAGGCCACCGACGAGATACTGTTAAAGACTGCCAGCCTTATGGGAGATCGTGTCTCTCGGATAATTTGATGTCTTCTTACGCCCTCTAGAATGTATTCTGACTGGAGTAAAAAATAGAAAGCCATCGACATAATCTCGTCGGTACAGAAGTCTACTGAGGAGATTCTCGTCGGTGAGAAGGCAAACTGTCACGCAGTCATATTGCACCAATGAGTGACTGTTAGTATCTCCTCGGTAAAATCAATTATTATGAATTGTTACATACTGCACCGAACGTATTCCAAGAGCAGATATTTCAGACGATGTTTTAGTGTTGGTTATTTCAAATTTACAATATTAAAAGCAAAACTCAAGGACAAAAGATTCCTAGAAATATTGAGAAAGTATTGAAGCATAGTTTTAGGAAAATTATCGATTCCGACTTTAAATTTTATACGAGATACCTCAATTTGTACTTTCAAAGTATTTCATAAACGAGAATTATTACCTTACACTTTTTCATACAAAAATGTTCGAAAAATCGATCTGTGGAAAAGGAAATATGCTGAAGAACAGAGTAAAAGAGAGTTTACAGTAAATAATTAGAATTGCAAAAGGATTATTATCAACGTTGAACAGATAGAATCAATAAATTTATCGTAGTATTTATGTTGAATAAATTAATGCGAATGTGCATGGTTTAAAAGTTATTTTGTATCACGAGATCCATTGTCTATTTTGACTAAAAGTTACATGGTCAGATAGTCAATGGAGTGCTGGTTAACATCGTTGGCGAAAGGGATTGTTATAAACATTGAACAACCAGAAATAATAAATTTCTCTGTGAATTGTATCTAATAAATTAACGTGCGGGAATATTCATGTTATAAAGTTTATTTTATTCACGAGTTCTATTACATACTTTTACAAAAAAATTAGGTGGTCAGATGGTCAAGAGAGTGGTTGTGGGCATCGTTGGCAAAAGGAATTGTTATAAACATTGAATAACAAGAAATAATAAATTTCTCTGTGAATTGGATCTAATAAATTAACGCAAGGGAATATTCATATTATAAAGTTTATTCAATATCTCGAGTTCTATTACATATTTTTACAAAAAAATTAAGTGGTCAGATGGTCAAGAGAGTGGTTGTGGGTATCGTTGGCAAAAGGAATTGTTATAAACATTGAACAGTGAGAAATAACAAATTTAGCAATAATTACTAACTTGGCAGTCGACGCGCTCAATGGTAGAGGAGTGGGGGGAGACAGCAAACGAGAGCGCTCAGTCAGTCAGTCAGTCAGTCGGGCCGCCGGAGTAGACAGGGACGAACGCGTTGCGGTACCGGGGGTGCCAGAGGGTCCCAGGAGACCAGAGGTGGACCAGTAGTGGACTAGCAGTGACCAAGGGTGACTTGGTGAGTTTTAATTCAAATATTCTTGTATGCTTGCTGCTTTCTGCACACTTTATCGAATTTCAACTATTTTCATTCAACAATCATTTTTAATGTTTCTCTCCAATATTCTTACTGCAATTTCTGTCGGAGAGAAGAAACTTTCACAGTCCAGTGTTCCAAAAATTTGTATGTTTCTGATGTTGGATTTGTGCTTTTCCTCCTGCTTCCGTTTATCCAATTCGCACTTTTGCCTATTTAATTTCTCGATAATTATTCGACGTACTTGCGTAAGTTACAATAAGTCTGGCGTTGTGAGAAAGGGAACCAGAAGGAATATTACATTCGTTCTGACTCCCTTAAATGAAATATATTTTATTAAATCTTGAATATGTTCATTTACCCTTCATCACAACGAACAGTTTGCTGTTTCGAAGAAATTGTTCAGTGAGATAACATTCCAATTTCAATTTCTGATTTTCCAAATGTTCACTTTCGACATTTCACAAGTTCCTCTCTGAAAAATATTCACATGTTTTTGGAAATTGGTATTCCTCCGATCGGAGTTCCCTCAGGGGCTCACTCACGGTGGGGCCCGTGAGTGAGTACGGGGAGTCGCGTCCCTGGGGCTACCCGAATCGCCTATAGCTCGGTGTTCGCACTCGATTGCGGGATTGATTTGTTGCTCTCATGAGCTCGTTATATGATTGTCCGGTTTGCTCTCGCGTGAGCTCGTTGTCTCATTGTCCGGTTTGCTCTCGTGAGCTCGTTGTCACTTTGTCCGGTTTGCTCTCGTGAGCTCGTTGTCACTTTTTCGGGTTTGCTCTCGTGAGCTCGTTTTCGGTTCTGCTTCCACCAAGAAGAAGACAGTCTAAGAAGAGGACAGACGAAAAAGAGGACATGCTAAGAAGAGGACAAGTTAAGAAGAGGACAAAGTAAGAAGAGGGCAGGCTAATATGAGGACACCTTAAGAAGAGGACACCACCAAAGAAGACATCAGCACCGTATAGTTAAGTTGCGTTAGTTAATAAGAATTTATTGTCTGCGATAGTTATTAAGATTTCATATCGTCGTTGTACACGCGTCGAGTAATTATCGCCGTAACTTCACTTTGTTCGTATTTCTTTTTATTTTAACTCCGACACAGTCTTCTACTGTGTCGGACCACTTTGCTCGCATGTAGTATGTACCAGATAGATTGGTACGGGAGTTCGCGGTAGTTTGATATTAATGGGGGGGTCGAGACGCGTGGTGTCCGCTCTTTACCACTCATCCGTAAAAATTTTCCACCCAAGCCGTCTCTGGCGGCAGGTGGTTGTTGCAGCTGGTATCGTTGTGGGCACCCCTCTCGGACATTGCTCGCGTCACCCACAAACCAGAGCCTTCTGCTCTGGTTTGTTTTAATTTTTCTCTCTTTTTGAAAGAATCAGAGCCTTCTGCCTGATTCGCTGTTTGGCCCCCGTGAATTGGAGACTTCTTCTCCAATTCACAACTCTTTTTCTCCGCGATAATTACTCGACGTACTTGCGTTAGTTATAAGTCCGGCGTTGTAAGAAAGGGAGCCAGAAGGAATATTGAATTCGATCTGACTCCCTTTCAGGGTCTCTTGTGCAGCAACCTCCTCGTGGTGAGACCTGGGCAATCGGCATTATCCTCTATTCGTAAGAACTTCAAGTATCTTACGAATAAAGGATAATGTCGAGCTGATAGCTGCACACTTTGAATTTTTGTTAATATTTTGAGTCGTGTAAAAATAGCTTATATTAATATCCAAAATTATTTCAACCCTGTTCCCTTCCATAACATTTTGTAACGTCACGTTCCCTTAGTACAAAACATGTACAATATTATTCAAGATTGTTCATTTGATTTTTGCATCAACGCGAAGATTATTGCTTCGAGTCTCGATCTACTATTGTTCTATCACTTTCCCCAATGTCCATGTAATCATCGTGTGCTAATTGTGTTCCTTTCTGTTTCTAGTCCTTCAGTACGCAGTAACTTACACTCGCCTCTGGTGCAATATTTCACGTGAATTTACGCTGATTCAAGTAAAAATTAACTGCCGCTTTCTGGGAAGCAGCCACCTACACGTAGCCGAATATTTCCGTATTCGCATGGACATTCGTAGCTGCGTTACTGCAATCCTGCAATCCTGCATTCGTCACGATACACATTTAATATAGTATAATCTTATGGTGAAAAATAAAGAATATTAGTTGCAACAATTAATGCGTTCTTTCTTACTTACCCTACACATGCGCTTTCTACCTTACCTTATTAAAATTTTCAGCCGTCTGACTTATCGTTGACTTGTACTACTGCAATAGGAAAATTGACAAAATCTTAGAAAATTTCGAAAAGTAGTACAAGTCAACGATAAGTCAGACGCTCGAAAATTTTTAGAATTCAGTAGTACAACTCAACGGCAAGTCAGACGGTGAAAATTTTCGAGCGTCTGACTTATCGTTGACTTGTACTACTGGAATAGGAAAATTGACAAAATCTTAGAAAATTTCGAAAAGTAGTACAAGTCAACGATAAGTCAGACGCTCGAAAATTTTCGAATTTCAGTAGTACAACTCAACAACAAGTCAGACGGTCGAAAATTAGCGAAAATTTTCAAAAACCTCGAAAATTGAACTTTGTATTAGGAGAACATGATACCGAAGGAGGTATCCGAAATTCAGTAGTACAAGTCAACGGCAAATCAGCGTTTGAAAATGTCGAAAATTCAATGGTGGAACGCAACGACAAATCGGATGTTCGGGAAAAGATTGGGATTCGACAAATAAAACCGCAAATACATTTACCACACTCTCTTTATTTATTCATTTCATATCCATACAACAAATGATTGTTTCTTACATGTACATATAAATTATATTCTAATCATTTATAACACGTCTGGTCGAGTTGCTTCGTGAGACCTACCCGGCACACCGTTAGACTTCTACTACTGTACTGCAATACCTCGATTGTGCTGCAGAAGCCCCGATGAATAAATCTGAAACAGCAATATATTCTATTAAATAAATGTGCTACACACAAAGATAAAACGGTCACGTTGTCAATAAATAAAACTATTGTACTTTCGTATTTTTTAAAATATCTATAAGTGTGAATCGGAGAGGAAATGAGATTGCTCACGCCTATGTCTGAACTTGACGCTGCTTTTTGGCACGCTCACGCTTGGCACGGAACAGCTCCTATACCGGCGGTATTATACGCGCAAAGAAAGAAGGCACGAGAAACTCGTTGGTACCACGTGGTCTCCCACTACGCGCTATACAAAAGGCATGGAGCCTTGCGTCAAGAGTGGGGATTCGCCGTTCCCCTTGCACCCCACTAACGAAATTCTGTGCCTTCTTTCTTTGCGCTTACTATAGAGCCCACTTTTACCACGTGACAGAGAGCTGCAGAGAGCACACTGTGAGCACTCTCATTTCCTCTCTGTTAAGTATCTGTATTTTAGACTGTTAACACTCTCTCCAGCCTTACGGGACTATGTGTCTCACGAATTTTTCAGTGTTCTCTTACGCCCTCTGGGATTTACTTTGACTGGAGAGAGAAACAGAAGCATCGACGACATTTCGTCGGTGCAGAAGACCACTGAGGAGAGAGATTCTCAGAATATTTTTCGTATATAAATTTCATTATTTATTTTATATTTTATATATTTATTATTTATTATTATTTATTTTATAAATACCGCAGTAATTTTCAAATTAATTTTAAATTCCAATACTTTTTTTAGAATATTACATGGTAATTACTTTCATTTTTCCTACATCTATACACTGTTGATTATAAAACGATAATTACAATGGTGAACAATAAGGGAAATAAGAAAGGAATCTGAGTGCGTAATGAAATTATACAATAAAAAGTAATTTTTTTCTAAGAATTACAGAATCGGTAATGTCAGCATTCTACATTTAATTATTACCTGCGGTACTAAATCTATTTACCTACGCCATTGACGCAGTTTCACGTAGTTCACGAACAAATGATAGATTTAGGTAGACAGCGCTGAACCACCGACTGAATCTCGTCGTTGGTGGAACTTTTTAGTGATGTGGTCTTTCAGGTCACTGTAACTTCACCGTTACCAAATCGCCCATCGCGCCCACTTAGCGTCCCGTGGGTTACCACGGGGGCTGGCAGTCTTTAACAATATCTCGTCACCGACGAGATACTGTTAAAGACTGCCAGCCTTACGGGACTACGTGTCTCACGAATTTTTCAGTGTTCTCTTACGCCCTCTGGGATTTATTTTGACTGGAGTGGGAAACAGAAGCATCGACTACATTTCGTCGGTGCAGAAGACCACTGTGGAGAGAGATTCTCGCCGCGACGCGTCGGTGAAAAGGCGAATCATCACGAAACCATACAGATTATCATCAAGTGTTATATTTTCCGCCATATTTCACACGATGTTTTGGTGTTTGGTTTTTAAGGTTTCATATATTAAAAATAAAACTCAAGAACAAGAGATTCCTAGGAATATTGTACGTAAGAAAGTATTGAAGCATAATTGTAGGAAAATCTCGAATTTCTAATTCAAATTTCATATCAGATACCTGAATTTTTAATTTAAAAATATTACATAAATGAGCATTTTATTTCTTTACACTTTTTTAAATACGTAATTGTTCCAAGAATCGATCTGTGAAAACAGAAATATCTAGAAGAACAAAATAACTTTTAACATATTGTTTCGAACAATAAAGGCTCAACAAAGAATTACGTGGATGAATGTTTAAAAAAATGCACGGAATTTGACAATAAAGTTTCAGCTTCAAATTTAATAACAAATTGACATATTCAGTTACAATTGAATGGAGGTTTAGAAACTACGTTTTGTTCTGAAAATTTAAGATACATAAATTTGCAAATCTTACACACTGTGATTATCAGACTTTTCTCCATTAGACGACACAGTGTGCTACGTGGAAAACATCTGTGGAAAAATAGCGGGAGTCCTAAGTGGACGTGCCCAAAGCTTGTCCTCGCATTTCGTTCCGCTTAGTCTCTTCGCAAAGAAAACATACAACCGTCCCCTCGCTAAGAGGGAAAGTGTAGGAACGTCTAGAAATTCGAATCGGTAACAAATATAATATAATTGTAGGAGCAGAGATAGACAAGTTTTTATTGAATTAAGAATTTCAAATAGCGAATAGGAGATAAAAAAGTCATTTGTCACGCGTCGAATAAAAATAATTCTGAAGAATGTTTTCATTTATGAAAATTTATTTTTTGACGTTCATTAAACTTTTCATTTCCATCTGTATCTTTATTGGGCGGTTTATTCGACTTCGAATAATCTTCTGAGCCGCGTTCGAATGCGGCTGTAGGAAGAACGGAGCACCCGAGCAGTCAAAGAATGGAACGCGCGTTACAATGTAGTATCGCCCAATGAAGAGAGTAGGGATCGAATAAAACTGTGGACTCTTCTGAATCGTAGTTCAGTCGTATTGATATTCATCATAAAAACATGCGAAACAATAATTTTTTCGGTATCTATCACATACTATAAAGGAAGCGTTTTATAATGTAAATGAAGTGTGTTTTCCGATAGAACTTTTGAAAATGGTGTGCTCTTGTACAAACGCTCTTTTTCAATACCCACAAATAAAAAATATGCGTTTTCTGTTTAAAAAATATTTGTTTAATAGCAGATTTAATGAATTTTAGGATTAAAACTGAAAAAAGATCTTTAAAAATGTCAACAGCAAGACTCGAACCAACGATCTACTGATTATCAGTCTTCCACGCAGCGCCCTAGGCTAATGCTCTTACTTTTCGAACGTTAACGCGAACTCCTTATGAACGGTACAGATTTTAAAATTCAATTTTTCTCGAAAAATATTGAGAAACGCGTCCTATTGCTTTGCGAAACTAAACTTGGATACGCTATCTTCTTATACTGCAAGTTTCAAGAAAATCCGGTTCCCGACTACCTCCTTGGCCTCTCCTTGTGAGCCGTGTTCAAATGCTGTAGGAAGAACCGAGCACTCGAGCAGTCAAAGAATGGAACGCGCGTTACAATGTAGTACATATCGGCCACTGGCCACTGAACAAAGCAGGGATCGAATAAAACTGTGGATTTTTCTGAATCGTAGTTCTGTTTGGACTCTTTAACTTTTGCATCATTTCATTGTTGGTTTAATTTCACTTTCCACATTAATATATATTGACTCTATTGTAAAAGTTTATTTCATAATAGTTATTTTTCCGATTAAAAAGCGTTCTAATGATGTGTTGATATCATTAAAATATGATCAATGCTGTTTTTTAATTTCTATACAGAAAGTAAATGAGAATTTGAAAGGAAAAATCGAAAAAAATCTCAAATGTCAATACAGTATTTTATCGACAATTATCCCCAACATAGGTCTCCTCAGAGATTATCCGCCAGAAATACTATTCTTTGGATTTTGCTGAACATAGAAAAGGACGGCGGAGCTCGACAGGCCTCGGTCGCCGAGGAGTGGAACATTGAAACGTGATACAGATCGGACCGGCTATATCGGATGAACCACTACTGATGCGACGCGGAACAGTCGCAGTCGCTTCAGCCGCATGCAGTCTCTCTTTACACGCGCTGTCCTTCTCTACGTTCGGCTCCTTGTGCAACGAATGACGAAAGTTTCGGGCGCAAAGGATTGCGTGAATCCTTCTTTTAATGACGTATACAACAGATCTTAAAAAAATTACAATTGGTAGGAATTACATGAAAAAATAAAAGATACTTTTTAAAAATTTTCTATTTCAATCCACAATAAAATTTTAAGATATGTGTCTTTGCATTTACGTTAATGATACACGTACTGAAAATTTCATCAAAATCGATTAACGCAGAAGAAAACAAAATGCATTAAAAGCAGGAATTGAAAACCGTGATGATGTTATAACTGTTAACGAGAATATCGGTTCTGTCTAATATCGTTATATCGATTACGGTTCTGGATCTCTCATTTTATATATCGAATTATCTTCGGCTTTATATATATTTATTATTTAAGCAGTTATTTATTGTTATTTATAATATAAACAATTTTTACACAAATTAATTTCTATAATCTGTTTCTATAGTCCATATTTGAATTATTATTCCAATAAATCCTTGTTAAAATAATTGTTTAAATAAATAAATGTTTATAATTTGTTTCTATATATGTTTATAATTTCCATAATAATTTATTGTTAAAATAATTATTTCAATAAATTATTATGAAGATAATAATTCAAATAATAAATATAGAAATAATTAAAAATATATTTATTCAAAAAATTACAAATAATAGTTCAAATAATAAACAGAGAAACAGTTTATAAAATTTATTTCTTTATACAATTATTTCAACCATAAATTGTTATTGAAATAATAATTAAAATATTGAATATAGAAACAAACGTCTATACATTATAAAAATATATTTATTTGAACAATTATCATGACAATACATTGAAATAACAATTTCAATAATGCATATAGAAACAAATTATTAAAATGTACTTATTTAAAAATTGTTTGAATTGTAAATAAAAATAAATAACGATTATTACAGAATATTTTTCATATATAAATTTTACTATTTCTTTTATATTTTATATATTTATAATTTATTATTATTTATTTTATAAATACCGCAGTAATTTTCAAATTAATTTTAAATTCCAATACTTTTTTTTAGAATATTACGTGGTAATTACTTTTATTTTTCTTACATCTATACACTGTTGATTATAAGACGATAATTACAATGGTGAACAATAAGGGAAATAAGAAAGGAATAAGAGTGCGTAATGAAATTATTCAATAAAAAGTAATTTTTTTCTAAGAATTACAGAATCGGTAATGTCAGCATTCTACATTTAATTATTATCTGCGGTACTAAATCTATTTACCTACGCCATTGACGCAGTTTCATGTAGTTCACGATCAAACGATCTATTTAGATAGAGAGCGCTGAACCACCGACTGATCTCGTCGTTGGTGGAACTTTTTAGTGATGTGGTCTTTCAGGTCACTGTAACTTCACCGTTACC
This sequence comes from Lasioglossum vierecki, assembly GCA_028455595.1. NCBI lineage: Eukaryota > Metazoa > Arthropoda > Insecta > Hymenoptera > Halictidae > Lasioglossum > Lasioglossum vierecki. Next base: position 11,631,899 of record CM052339.1, on the reverse strand, counting down.
ACCGCGCCCATCGCGCCCACCTAGGCGTCCCGCGGTTTAACACGGGGGCTGGCAGTCTTTAACAGTATCTCGTCGGTGATCTCGTCGGTGTCCAGGCTAAGCATTCGCTCTACTACCGATCTAGGAGCTGATCCAGGCTAAATGTCAGACAGACACTCAGGATCACTCAGGATGTACCATTTTGTAACAAGCGACGTAAAATCAACATAAAACCGACATTTCCGCGACATGGCAGCGACATAGGGCGACATCTCGGAGATATTTGAATGTCTTGCGGAAGGCATCATTCGAACATTTTTAAGATGTAGCGGTGCTATCTGGAATAAGCATGTCCATGGTAATAAGAGACAATGTTATATAATGTTATATACAATATAAACATATATTAGAATTAAGTTATAGTTTATAAGTTTTAAGTGCAATGTACTATATGACATATCTACTGTTATATAATGTACTTATTCAAACCAGCTGGTTTGAATCAGTTTGAATATGCTCTTATGGTCCTGACAAGGCCCAAAGCTTAAAATAAATTTAAAAAATACCAGCGCCGTCTAGCGGTAGATTGGAAACAAAATTTGGCGGACAGTTCGAAACTATGTTCCCTGAAATGATTGCTAATGAAAGAGTACGATGAGGTAAACAACGTTAATTTCAGGAAGAAAAGCGATCGTTCTGTGACTTGCGTTGTCGCTTGTTATCAAACTACCCTCGAAAAATAATGGACGACTTGTAAATCATCGACTAAGTACTCTCCAACAAGACACGAATAAAGAAACGTGGTAAAAAAAAATGCGCGAGCCGACGTGAAATAAAAGTACACGGCGAGATCTCGATATTATATTTATATTTATAAAATTATTCATCATTAGAAAGCACATATGATCTATCTATATGACGTAATTCACTACGCACACACGCGTACAAGCGTGCCTACGAGCGCACGCACGCACAAAGAGAAAAACACGCGGAGCCGCGCACTCACACCGTTGAATTTTCATTCACGCACCCTCACGCGCTCTCGTCACACTTATACAGGCGTAAAGCACACACACACGTACACACCACGCGCGCGCGCGCGGGCGGGCATACATACACGTGTACGTACGCGCGCACGTTCGCGCGCCCGCCAGAAAGTGAGAGGGATCAACGATCTAGAAGGATCTGAAAAGGATAATTGCTAAACCGCGGATCTTTATGCAATTCATTCATATAAATCCATTGAATTTAATTAATACACGAAGAGATAGGATCTTTAGACATTACCGAAGAACTTAACTGCTTGAAATCATTTGAAAAAACATTGAGATTGTTTTATAATAAGCGAAAAGATGATTTTAACGAATGAAATGAATTTTGATTGAGCTGCTGCTTCCTTTATGCATTTCTGAAGAAGTTAACTGGGTGAAATCAGTTTATAAAACGATGAAGGATGTAAACAATCCAAGAACATTTAATTGTTACGTCGTTTTCAACATAAGATGACGTAGTAAAAGACTGTCTAAGGGATAAGACGAATTATTAATTAACCACCGCTTCCCAGTAGTCGACGCAGAACATTCGAATGTTTTGCATAAAGATCTCGAAAATCTAGCAACGGAAAAATAGCAACAAAGAGAGAAAATGAAAGACGCGCGCCCGCGCTCGTGTGCACGCACACGTATATCCGTGTGTGAACGGCGACGCGCGACACAACAAACGAGTATACGTGTCTATGTATGCACGTGTACATATTCAGACTACCTCACGAATGTGTTTTTACAGGTTTTCTTTTATATATCATCCTATTTGTTTATAGATTTCTTTTTCTTCTTGGTTTTTCTTCACGCAACTTTATAACACCGCTCGAATTGGAAGAAAGTGCGACAGAGACGATTTCTTTTAGTACGTTTCAACGGACCAGGCCAGTTTTTTATCACCAGACAGCGGACTCGATGCATTAACGATCAAAATCAACAAGTGTAATTTAAAACGGTAAGAGCATCGGAGGAATTAATAAAAAATGCTTTTATAAAATTTTCTATAAAACTCATCAAGAGAAAGATGATCAATTTGTATTCGTCTCCGGATTGTTGCAATTCAGGTAGAACGTTTTTATTTCGCACAAAGATCCGCTGTCTATTTATCACAACATTGTAATCAATAGGGTGGTTTTTATTTGATAATTATAAATTTTTTTCTTCTACGTGGCACAACTCCAGATTTAAATAATATAAAAGAAATCGGTGCAGAGTATCAGCGAGATTGGGTAACGGGAAAATGCGCCATACGTGAATAAGAGTTATAGTTTCAAAGATAGAAACGTTTTTATGAAACACACTGAAACTTTGCACCGACTCTTTTTGCATTATTCGTGACAATTCCGAGTTGGTGCCACAAAAGAAATTCAAATATTTACAATAAGAGCCACCCTAGTAATCAAACAAACAGTTCCCTTTCTCCTCCCTCTCCCGCAAGATCCACAATTTTCCCTCGAACAGTTAAACGGTCAAAGAAAAATAACAAAAATCCGCCATCCAACTCTCGTTCAACGAGAAAGAACGTTCGACTTTTCAAAACAAATAAAAATCATCACGCGATAATACAATATATATAAAAACAGAAGAACAGAAATATTCAAGAAAGAACACTGGAGATGTACAATAAGTAACAACAATTTAACAAATATACTGAACTACTGCTAGTTCACACGTTTTCTTCCAACAATTAGTGCGGAACAACAGGGGAGACGCGTTTCCTCTTCTCTCGCTTATTTTTCTGGCAATTTCTTCCAATAATTTCTTCGTAGTCTTTTTCACTTTAATTCATTTTTCATTCTTCTCTCTCTCTCTCTCTCTCTCTCTCTCTCTCTCTCTCTCTCGCTCTCTCTCTCTCTCTCTCGTTTAGTAAGTGGTAAACATCCTGGAAAAATAAGACACTTGCGTGAGATTTCTTTCATATGCATATATACATATACATACATATATGTATATACACATACACCACACATTCCTGTTTTGTATCGCGCGGCGTGTGTAATACATATAAACCTGATTAACACGTTTTTTTTCTTTCTGTCTTTCCTCCTCGTGCTCCTCCACCTCTATTTTTTATATATCGTTTTTCTCTCTCTTCGCTTTTGTGTTTCCTATTTTCTCTTCCCGATCCAACGTATGTATATACTAACAGAGACGTCACGCTTCAACCCCTCGCCCTACAACCTATTAGGTTGCCAACTAACTTCGCGACCGACCTCCACGTGAAATCGTACAAACTCATTTACATATTCTTTTTAACAGTAAACCTGCCAGTCACACAACCGATTCGATATCTTTCGTTTCACAATTATCGAAATGATTTAGAAATTTCTTTATCCGAGCACACGTTGTACTGAAAGTTCCACGAAATTTAAATAAACAGAGCCTTGTCACTTTTCTCAGCTAAATTTGATAGTTCTTATTGCTTGGTAGATTCTCCGAAAATTTGTACATTCTCCGACGGAAGAACATAAACTAAACCGAAATGGAATTTGATTTCGGTTACAGGAATCATTGACATACACTTTTTTATTAGAATCTGTTCGGATACGATGTGTTGCAAGGCGAGGGGTTATATAAAGTAATTTGTTTGTTTTATTCCTCTTTTTCAATGTGCAATCTCTAAGAGCCGAAAGGAGAATTTTCTTTCACCGAGCTATGCAAAATAGAATTGATCTCTCTCTCTCTCTCTCTTTCTCTCTCAATTTCATTATTTCTATTTCTCTTTCACTCTCTCTCTCTCTCTCGCTCACACACACACACACACAAACACACACATAAATCTATATACCGATTATATACAATTAATCGGAGGCGAATTATTCGTATATAACGCGCTATATAAACTGTCTATACATACATATATACACATATTACAATTTTATATATATATGTATATATATAGGTATATAAAAAAGGTACTCTTACTATTGAATTAGAAATATGCGTATTCCAAGTGTGTTTTTTCATCGATAATATCAATTATTAATAATTATTATTATCCGTAATAATAAAAATAATAATAATCCTTAATATTATATATATATATAATAATAATAATAATAATATATAGTAATTGCAACAAGAATAATTGGTAATAGTGTGATAATAATGATTGAGATGTCAATAATAAAATAAAATAATAATAATAATAGTTTATAATCATATTAACAACAACAAGTATTCTTTGTCACATTTTGGTTGCAGATTTCTTACAATCACAAATATATTATTCATAAATGTAATAGTCAAAAAGGATGTTAAATTAAAAAAAAAGAAAAAGAGAATACGTGGATAGTGCTCTATTATTTTATCTCCTTTTTTCGTTATTTCTAGAATTCTTCACCCCTTTCTCTCTCTCTCTCTCTCTCTCTCTCTCGTTTCCTCTCTCTCTCTCTATCTCTCTGTTTCTCTCTCTCTCTCTCTCACTCTCTCTCAATCTTGTGTACAATAATTAAACCTATAAATAGTTCTATGTTCAACAGCCAGTGGTATAGTAAAGTATACCTTTGAGGTACCTACGTAGTTTTCCTTTCTTTTTTCCCAGTGATACCAAATACAACACTGAAAGTATTTCACCACGACAATATTCGAACACACTTTAAAACGGTACAACTCTTTCACGATCAGACCAAACGACCTGATTGTTTTCTGAGCAATTCGAAGAATCGATTTGCCAAATGACGCGCGAAGAAGATTTTGAAAACATCGCAATCGCTAAGAGTTATATGAAAAAGTAAAAGAGGCAAATTTTCAGCATGTGTATAACAAACATAGATCTACAAAATCCAAATAGAAAGGTTTTGAAAAATGCGTTCTACCAAGTTTTTTTCATTTTTGCACGCAACCTCAATCGTAATGTCTGGAAAATCTTTCTCGCATATCATCTGGTAAACCGATACTACTAACTGCTTACGAAACATCGGGTCGTTTGGTACAATTAGAATAAAGTTATACCGTGTGTGTGTGTGTTATTAAAGTGTGTTCTAATACTTTCGTGGTTTTCACTGTACGTATATACACGGCGAACATGTGTGTACATAGACATACACGTACAATTTTATATATTTATATACTGGGCTGGCGAGAAAGTAATCTCGGTGTTTTTGGGTACAATAAAACCCAATTTTTTGTTTATTCAAGCAACGAACTTTCGTCAGTTTCTTGCCGATAAGGTCCGGAATTTTCAAGACCGCGGAATTGTAAACAAAAGAAAATCGAGTAAAAAGAATTGTGGTTTCATTATACCCTTGAAATACCGAAATTACTTTCTCGCCAACACAATTATATTTATATATTTATATATACTCGAGTATCGTTCGAAGCTGGCTTTTTTCCTCCTTCTATATATACACACACACTAGGGTGGCTCTTTGCGAGACATTTCAATTTACCTTATGGCACTCCCTTCGTGAGAAATGATTAGGAAAAGATCGTTCTTTTCGAATATCTTCTGGATAAAATTAACGTATTTATCCATATTCAATAATACGAAAAATTACCTAAAAAATGGCAAAGTATTTCAAGGTGAAACGGAGAGCCCAAATCTTTTGTTCAAAGTAACGAACTCGAAAGTTCGTTAATGAATAACGTATTTTCCGATCGATGATCTTTCGCCAAAAAGAATAAATAAAAAAATATTTTATCGATTAAAAATTCATCGCTCGAATAAAGAAATTGCGGTTTCCGCTTCATCTTAAAATATCGAAATTACCTTCTCGCCAGCCCGATAGTTTAGGTCGGAAGGAGCGTTTAATTCTTCGAGTGAAAACAGTTCCGAATGCAAAAGATTAATCCAACTTTACAGATTTTTCTGCGACTATTTGAAAGAATTCTGGGTTGGTGTCGTAAAAGAGATTCAAGAGCCACTCTAATCCACACATACAATATCATCATCACATATATATATATATATATAAACCGAGCCAGAACGTGGCCGCTTCCTTCTTCCTCGTCTTCGTTCTTCCTGTTCCTCTGCGTCATAGCCGAAACGGGAAACTCACGGTCCTCCAAATCCGCGTGAAACAAACGAACATAGTGGTTGAACACTTCTCCTCCGTTGATCTAACAGC